>JAEAOA010002216.1:1947022-2384522 GCA_016746295.1 Potamilus streckersoni | reverse complement strand
CGATGGACATGGCACTCACTGGGTGGCCATCGTCAACGAGACTTATTGTGATATTTTGAAGTATTTCAATAAGTTTTGTTTCCCTCCTATGATTAAGACGTGCGATATCTCAAAACAGCTAATAAAGGAGTAGTGTATAACTTGTTATAAATTCAAGAGGTCGATGATAGCACCTGTGGGTGGTACTGTGTCGGCAATAGCCAAAAAGGACACGATTAACAATATCCTGTTGAAGATGTTTTAAACCTTTACGAAAACTATCCACTTCTGATATAACATGATCTCATAGTGTCTCGAGTGCAAAGCCAAACTGGAGAGGGCAGAACCCGTGCAGGTGGTCTCCAAAAATCATCGTCTTATCATCAAATAAATGTGTGCTGTGTTTGGTTCCAACATATCAAATTTCATCTAAATAATGAGTTAGAAATGAAGGATGGATCTGTATAAAACATCATTTAAGACAATGCGAGATCGACACGAGCTCCGAAGAAAGAAATATTAGGGACAATAACTAAAGATTGTAGTCAATTCAATATGTAGACAATTCACTATTTCATTCTAAATTTAGATAAGATCTTGTCGGAAATAAAAGTTTTTTTGTAAAGAAAAGAAAATACATAATCGGGGATGTAACATCGCAGAAATGTGATTATGATGAGAATCTAATTTAAGTAAGCTGACAATTAGACACAGCCAAGGTCTCATTACTTTTAAGCTGCCAAATAAATTTAATGCCACTCTAGCTTTTCCTGTCTCACTATATACAATTATCGGTAGGAATTCATTCTAATCTGGCTTCATCCTGTCTCACTACATAAAAAGAATGGTCAAAAATTCAGTCTAATCTGACTTCATCTTGTCTCACTGCATACATTGATTGGTCGAAATTCAGTCTAATCTTGCTTCATCCTGTCTCACTACATAAAATGATTGGAAGGAATTCAGTCTAACCTGGCTTCATCTTGTCTCAATTCATACAATGATTGGTAGAAATTCAGTCCAAATCCGGCTTCATCCCGTCTCACTGCATACATTGATTGGTTCAAATCCAGTCCCAATCTGGCTTCATCCTGCCTCACTACATACTCCGATAATAAGTAATGTATTTACTATGCGGGGATTGAATTGTGAAGGTAGTGAAATGACGGAATAAAATACAGTATTGCTGAATCTAATAGTCCATGCTTAATATAAAAAAGGAAGACTATAAATTTGCCACTCGGTGACCGTTAGTGAGAACGTAAAGTTAATAATATACTTTTTTATGAGATCACGCCTATTAAAATATCAAAATATGCAAGGTTCCCAACGATAATTTAGCAATATTTGTACTACTTTGCTAATGCTTGATTTCCTGATTATTTCAACAAGTCACGTTTCTACTTAGTTATGAAATGAAAGCAAGGTAATGTACTGATGTGAAAACTTCGTCACCCTTATGCAATGTGAAACTTTGTCTTATAATTTTATGGCTGTTATGTATCTGAAATGGTATACATTTTACATGAACAATGGAGAGGATCCTATCCTTATGTGTAAAAGAAAAATCTATCTAAAAGTCATCTCGACTGAATGCTTGTGTGGTCTGCAAAAAACTATTTATAAAACAGAGTCTGTCATTTTAGTGGCATTGAATGTGTTTCCACCATAAATGAACCTTAGACCTTCATAAACAAAAACATGTGAATATATTTATAACCTGCCGACAATGATAACATTTTCTTTCAAATCATGCTGAACATTTATTTGTTCTGGACTGCTGCCCGCGCTTGAACAATATATATTGAGCCTCTTTCAGTTTCAGATTTTAAGATCTCTGATAAAGCTGCAACATTTACTTGAAGTGTTTCTCTAATGGCTGCAGAGTTTCGGGTTTTAATGTGGACAATGATATGGTCCCCGTGTGTGCTTCATATTCTCAACATATTGTCCTAGTTTTTCTAAATCTCTAAATGATTTATAATTTTTAGCTTTTAAACATACTTAAAATTGATTTTGACCAGACGCCAAAGTATCTTGCAGCTTATGTTCTCTTCCACCGTTACTTTACTTTTGTAGATCTTTGCGTGTGTGGTATTAGCCACAAATTGCATACAGCAGGCGTAAATTAATTCATTTCTACAGTGCACCAGGTTCAGACAAACTGTTGCATCCTCCTCTGCCAGTTCTCTGTGCATGAAGTTTACAGAACTGGTGTATGAAATTTTGATTCCATATATCTTTTTAAACAGAATATTATTGCCATATCTCTATAGAGTGGGTCTACTATGGAGACGTCTCGTCCACCTCACCCTTCCACCCAACCTTCTATCACCCTTCACTTCACGTTTGAGTGGCTCCAACTTGGCCTCTGGATACGATCATGGTTGAGAAAGGCACTTAACCATTTATCCTAACAACCAAGGTCACAAACGCGGCATATTTTCGAGTAAATCTACGAAGATTCCTAGTGGGAAAGCTGTTGGTTTTATTTGATTTTCGTTACCTTGCAGTCTCTGATGCCATAATACGAGTTTGAATGAGCAAAATTTTAAATAGTGGAGAAGAAAGGAAAAAATTAAATAGTCGTTAAATGAATATATATATATATATATATATATATATATATATATATATATATATATATATATATATATATATATATATATATATATATATGTGTGTGTGTGTGTGTGTGTGACTATTTGGAGTTCAGTTTGTGAAATTAATAGGCTTTTATAACTCTAGTCACAGACAGGTGATATGTGTAATTGTTGTGTACTAATCGTACAGAGAACCTATTGTTTTGACCTACTTTCTTGCAGTGGACAAAAAATGACAATAAATCTTGCTGAAAATCTACCCCATGATAGGCAGGATATTATAAAATGAATTCAATATACTTGTCGCTGTAAAAACGTGTTTAAGAAGAAGGAATTGGCCATGTCATGAGAATATTTTCTCGGCATACTGAATAAGAGATTCTACTTCTGCTACTACTACTATGTCTACTTTTACGACGATTACTACTACTACTACTACTACTACTACTACTACTAATAATAATAATAATAATAATAATAATAATAATAATAATAATAATAATAATAATAATAACAATAATACGTTAAGTAGTATTTACTGTTGCTAAATATAGTAATGGAATAATATGGATAAACAAATTCCTGTCTGGATAATATTCGACATTTTTTTCTTACTATACCCCCCTCTCTCTCTCTCTCTCTCTCTCTCTCTCTCTCTCTCTGTTTCAGATTTTAATTATTAGCAGCTGCAGATATATGTCTTACAGCATCAGTCCGTTCGAATTATAACAAGACTTAATTTTTTGTACATACGTTATTGGGTATTGACAATATCTATTACAAATAACGCGTTTCACATTAAGCAAAATAAAAATTTCGATGTCACGTACAATTGTAATCAATCCTTCCATAGTTTTGTTGAAATAAAAATCTTGTAAATTATTTGATTTCGATTGATTGATGGATTTTATTACGAAAAACGTGTACGGCTAATATTTGACAACGTCCTGTTTATTCTAACAACTGCCTTTCCTTATTATTATCAAAGCCTATTAGCAGAAGTTGCAGTCAAATAAAGGATCTTCATCATGATAAATGGATATGATAAAAATGAAACTTGGTAATAGAAATAAGGCATTTTGTTATTAAAAAAGCAAATTTAAGCAGCTCTTCATATCATTATGATTTTGATTATGTGATGGTTGGAAGAATAAGCCAAGTTAACACAAACCGTTTACTTTCTATAATATTTATGTGATTTGATTATTATGAACTTATTATAAAAACTATCAATGATAATCAACCCAAATGTACTAAGTTTTAAGAATTATAAAACATAATAAAAGATAAGCTAAAACAAAACGTAACCCCTGAAAACATATTTCAGTAAACAAATATAGATTATAACACAATAAATAATTCGTGCTTGATGACAATAAAATTAACAAAAGTAATACGATCAATGTTAACGAATGCTTTTCAATATAAAAAAAATAAAATTGGTTTGTTCCAGTATCGACTTTCTATCTACTGTCTTTGGGAATGGTAGTTCATCGAAATAACAAGAACAATAGTTATTTATTTCATCTATGTCAGAAGATCCATGTCACACTAATCTAGCAATATGCTGACTTGGTTACTTACCTGTTCTGTTGAAAATTAATGATTCTGAGTTTAACGCCTGTCTTGGATGCACATACTTTTCCATGCGCGTTTTGTTTAGCTTTACACCACTTTAAAAAGACGATAGGAGCATATTTATTCTCTTTTGTAAGGCAAATCTGATTGATGGTTGCAGAAGCAACTAGACAATCCAGTACACATCATAGTTTTTATGACACGTGTACAGAAGTGGAAGCAATGCAAACAAAACTGAATGAAACGATATATGGCAACGTAGAGGTGTGGAAGGTGAAGGAGCTCCCTAGAAAGTATTAAACATTATGAAACGAAAAACATAAAATGAGATAACTTCATGTAGCAAGCCACCCCATGCGATCAAAATCAGGTTGTTCAAATTCGAACCCTGTTCCTACATGATCTATACAACTGGAATGGACTGAAAAATAAACAATTTTCGCTGCCGGTCCGTATTTGTATAAATGCATTATTTCCCTCGAATGCACATGTAATTTCTTTTCTCTGGTATTTAGTCATACTTTCGAAGCTAAATTTATTTAGTATCCTTTGCACCGCTGTTGTACGCTAATGGTTAGTTGGTATGAGGTACTAAGGAAGACAACTCCTGGAATCCTGTTGATGTCCCAGTATTAAGACAAATGAGGAATCTAAATCAAAGACCCCATTTTATACTAGGGATCAGGTGATGGCCAGTGACTGATGACTTATCTTCACATTATAAGGCTTCTATAATTGATTTTGCCTCTTTTATATTATGGTCCAGATTAATTAGAGAAGTTATGTTTACATTCCAAGGCTTCTATTATTGATTTTGCCTCAGAAGCAAGGAGATGACTCAGTTATTAATTTTGGAAAAACCCAGAGACCTGGTTTTGTTAGATCTCATCACCAATTATCAGTGTTTCAAATGTAGTTATTATAAATATCTCACCATCATGACAATAAAGACTAAACTTTATTCTACAGCTCACACAACAACGAGATACAAACAAATCTTTCATTAATGGTTTATTAGGATGATATTTGTTATCAATGAAATATACTTTTGACCTTTTGGCGAAATGTTTAGCTTGTAACGGCCACTGAAACATATACCAAGCAGCAGGCAGGGTGAACCCTACAAAAGTTTGCTCGAATCCTTAACGAAAAATAAAGGTTCCTTCAGAGGGCTGGAAAAAAGTCAATAGCACTAAACCAAAGTCTCTAACTAATTATATTTCCATACGGTAAAGAACCGGTAATTTAAATCGCCTGATATTAGCTCAGTTTGTTACACTATTATTGAAGTTATTTTGTCCTTACTTTGTAAGGCTATTTTGTTTACTCGTAAAGCGACTCAATTGTTGTCCTTCCACCCTGCCTGCTGATATTGACTGTCATGGGGAACTAACCAAAGATTTTATCTAGACCAATCTAGGATCGTATGTGTAAATTAATATATAGAGTTTCGTTTCTTAAGTCAATAATATTTCCATCCTGATTTGTAAGTTTGAAATTCATTCTCGATAATAATGGATTATGTACACGCAGGTAGACTTGATTTATTGGCTCAGATACAATAAGCCACCCTGGGGGTGTTTGAATACTGGATGAATATAATATATATCCCTGTTGAGCTTGATTAGACTTAGAGAGGTCAAAATGGTAGCTATTATCAATTATATCGCATATTCAATTTAGTGCGATGGTGGATGTTATATTAACAATATTAGGTGACATATGACGACCTGTTCCATATGGGTCATTAATATATTTGAGAACTACTGGGGGTGGAATTAATTTTTTCCAGAAATTACATATTCTTTTAAAGTGTTCATCAATAAGATCACTAACTGATTTTTTTTAACTTGTCGGATTCGAATCCGGGAATTATAAATGTTGATAATTGTTGTTCTGTAATTCCATAATATTTCAGAAATACTGTCTTAAATAATCGCTTATTAGTTACATGTTGAATTGGGTCATCTTCATTAACTATATAATAACTAGAAATTCTATCTACTGACACGTTTATTATTTTTTCTCTCAACAATAGCCTTATTTACATATTCTAAGTATGCTGCAACTTGATTTAGATGTTGCATTGTTTCAATTATCTGATTTTTTAAATCGTCATTATAAAATGTATTGATGCTGGAAAGTAAATTTTTAAGATCATTTAACACGCGTTCATGTTCAGATTTAATCGGTCTTGATAATGAGTTAATTTGCTCGACATCAAGTGTTAATGTTTTTACTGGATCCTTCTTACCTTGAACGAAACCCATAAAATAAGTATGACTCGTAAGTTCTGGGTATCGTAGCGCCCTCCATAAATGGAATTTTTTTCTATATTCTGGAAGTTGTATAAATTTCTTAACATCTATGATAAAGTCGGATAGCTGTGGTTCTGGTGGAACCTGATAAACCGGTGCAACTTCAGGCCATCCTAATACTGATCTAATCGAACTTTGATAAATATCTACAGTATAATCAGGAGAATGTATTTCAATCACCGACGATAATGTTGGTTCATAAACAGTAATTGCTATCTTGGAATATTTTCCGGTTAAAGACTTAATTATGCGCTGGAATTCCTCATTAATTTGCTCTATCTGATAACTACCAGTTGGAATACTAACTACTTGCCAATCGGGAGTTCCATCAGACTTATTTTTATTTGCGAATACTAGTGAATTATTTAGTTGTTGTCCACCAAATGGTTTTGATCTAATATTAGGCCAGCTATAATAAACACGTAACTGAGCTAATGCTATCTCTTTTACTGGAATTGCAGTTGGAAAGTTAACGCTAAATTCAGGATTGGTTGAACTGATCGATATCATAGTAGTTTTTGAAGGAGTTGTATTAGTGACGATCTGCTGTAACAACTCTCTTGACTCAATATCCAAGCGATGTTCAGTTGCTGACATTATTGTTATTATTATTGTTTAATTATCCATTTAGTTTGTCAGCAGAATCACTAACAATTTTGAATGCTTCATCGTAGGTTTTAATTATCGTTACGAACTCCTCGTCAGATATTTTACCATCACTGAAATAAGTGGAAATATATCCAGATAGTTTAGAATATATTGCTGTTGCTATGTGTAATTTTATCATATACTCATGCAATTTATCATTCGTACATGTGTTATTTTTTCAGCAATGATATTAAAAATACCTGCTATAGTGGTAGAAGTTAAAACAATAATTGTTATAATTGCTGGAGCTGTCATCGTTAATGTTGATAATATTAATCCGGATCCAGCAACAATAGCAGAAACTGAATACACAACTATATCAATGACAACCATACGTCTACGATATTTTTTTACTTTTATTGTATAATGGTCGATGGTATTTTTTAGTTTGGTCAGACATTCACACGCTTGATTATATCTGTGACGTTGAACGTCGATAGATGACGTAGTTATTTGATCCATTATAATGTGATGTTAAGTAGTTAATTGAGTTACAAATTCCAAACACCACCAGTAAGCTTGAGGTAAATTTCTACTCGATGATGCCAGCGTAAATGTTCCTTCAGAATCTTTATCTAACAACACAGGTATAGTTTTAAATGAATTCTCAGTCGATGGAGATGTAGTGGATATTTTAAAATCTGCAACGCTAAGTACAGACATCCTATATATACCAGTAATCTCTGCAGTATATTTAATGGTATTATTTTCTGGAGTCCACGATCCAAACCCATATGTAACTGTATACACAATATTTCTTATCTGATTGTGAGGAATTTTAATCAGATTTGTTTTTTGAATAATATCCGGAATTCCTCTAATAATATCATTGAATTTTGTGTTAATATCAGTAAGTTTTATACCAACATTTGGTCGACTTCAAAAAAACTCGTTATTAATTCTGTTTATGTTTCTGCGAAAACTCAAAAACGTATTCACGTGACCGGTAAATTCAGTTTCGATTGTGTCTATTACATTAATGATTGGAATCTGTTTATCATCGACGTATTTTTTGTAGCAGCATCAAAATTTGATTCTGGTGTTCTTAAATTATTAATATTATTATGGTTCATATTGAGAAATGCACGCATTATACCGCCATTGGCTAATATATACTTAGATTCCTGATCATCAACATATTTTTTTTGTTGTAGCATCACTATCTGTAATTGGATATCCAAGATCTGTAATTTTATTTTTGTTCATAATAACGTCTCCACTAAATACACTGCCAGTCGTCTTGACATAATCGTTAACTGAATTAGCGGAATCTTGTATTTTACCCTGATCATTAAAAGTAACAATATTATCAGCAACTGCAGTAGGAATTCGTATAAGTACGTCTGGTAGTTGTATGTTACTCGTCTTTAATCGTCCTTGTTTGTCCTGAAAAACAACCACTTCATTTTGATCCACACTTGTAATATTAAATAAATCATCAATCTTATTTCTGAGTTGATCGAGGGTTACATATTTAGATAAATCACCTTGCTGCTGAGCTTTACCACGAGCAGATCTTCAGTAAATATCTACCATTATATTTTACTGATGTCTGTTTAAATGTGACAGCATGGTATATTCATGCACGACTTTATGAGGTGGTTTTCCTTGCGGTGCTAGGGATATAGCATTAAGTACATTAAGTACTTCACGACCACATATTGGTGGGTCAGTTAATGTTTGTGTTGGTAGAGTTGAATACCAGATTGAAGCAGTATTATTACTGACATAATGAAGACATTCTTTTGGTGGCGCTAATCCATATGAATCAAAATAGATAATTCCACGTGGATCAATTGCATACGTTACCCAATGGGTACCTGGTCCAGAGTTTTTATCGAGATTAATAATACCTGTTTCAATATTGTTAGGTTGTTTTGGTAACTGATCTCGCATAAAAACACCTCTAAAGTTTTTTATTTTTAGCTTTTTAGCAGCATCCAATAAATCAAAATTAGACATAGGAGAGATCAGTAAACTGTCCTTTGAAGTCTTAGACCTTTTCCATACCATGAGGGCGGGTTCCCTGGTAATCTGAGACCTTTTCCTTTTTTGATTCCTTGTCCAGGTGCTTTCTTGAATGCCATTCCAGCAGCAGTTCCTACAGCACCTAATGCAGCAGCTTTTGCAACCGCAGGGGCTGCAGCGGCTATTAATGCTGGTATAGCTGCGAGAAGGGGAAATATACCACCCGTTTTAAAAGCATCTTTGATAGCGCCTGCAGAAAGACTAAGTTTGACGCCTTTATTTGATTGTTTTACTTTATTAAAGTTTTTAAATTGACGATCGGTCAACGATAATTTATTTGAACCGCTCATCTGTTTCTTTTTCAACGATATTTTTATTCCACAATTATTGTTTGATGCTGATTGCAGACTTTTTATCTGACCAGGAGTCAGAGTAACATTAACGTGATTATATGACATTTATATTACTCATGAATGATTTAATTACGTGTTACATATTTTCTACTGGAGCATCAATGAGTCTCATTCGTCCACCAACACCTTCAAGGAGCATTGATTTATCGCTAAGTATAACAGCAATTGCTCTATAATTATCGATAGCTCCTCTTGTTACACTAGCTCGAAAATATATATCGACTACCGATTGTCTGGTTTAATCTAAACGTTCGAGTGAAAAGTAATAAATTGGATACAAGGATGTAAAATCTAACTGAGATATTTGTAATCCAGTATCAACATTTTGATCACGGCCCATAAACGTCATAAGACGATGATATGCACCTGCTACATGATTTTGATTAAAATTGAGTAATATATCCTCGGATGGTTCTTGATGTCCATTTATCCTTAATGAAACCTCAGAAACACCAAGAGTGTCAAATATCATGTGACTAGGCGTTTGGTCATTTACTCGTGCAGCATTTTGTAATGCAATAAATATATGTCTAGGTGCAGAAACCCCCTGCTGAGAGGCTTTTTGCCATGTAAACAAACCGATAATATTACTCTGGATAGCATCTGTGGTCATTGTCAGCCATGATAGTATTGATTTACCCCCTTGACTCATGAAAGATATTAATCGTTGCTCTTCAGATATTGAAGGAACTAAGACTACGATCCATAATGAAAGTTTTGTAAGAATTACTATACCAGCATCACCGGCGGGTCTCCATATTGCATCATTATCTGCAGCCTTTCGTACTAGTACAACTGTATGTTTGGCTCCGAAAATGACGTTTCTGACATTTCTACAGAATCCAAAGATATGTGATAGAGGAATTGCACATGAAAATGTTCTTCTATTTCCTTTTAACATCACTCGACGTGATCTAAATCCTAAGTTGAAATCTGTATCTACATTAATAATCATACTTTGTACATCCGCATTGGCGTTTCTAGCAAAATTTCTTGGTTGTCCTATTTCATATTGTTGGTACTCTGGAGAATCAGAAGTATCTTTTACAAACATCATTGATGGACCAGCTGATCTTGAATGATCGTCACTATATCTTGCAAGACCAAGTATTGTTGTAGCAACGTCAACATCTTTCTGAATTGGTTCAATATTTTTTCCGTCAATCATGTACTTTGCGCTATCAAACAACGCCATTATACCATTATTAACAAATCCGATGCTCACATTAGCATCATATTCAGTGTTATCTGCTTTTAGTATCTCACCTTCGATTTAAAAAAATGCTTCTGATGGTAGGAAATATCTACTTGTATCATGAACCTGAAGTTCAATCCTTCCACGCTGATTTGGAATTCGTGTGTCGTAAGAATAATACTGATAACCACGTATAGACTCATTTTTGAGGACTGGTGCGTCCATGTCAAATGCAGGATCACTTATACGTTTGAACATATTTATTTTAATTATTATCGTTTAAAACGAAGTCCACTTCGGAAAGAGAGACCACTTCCTGCTATCAGACTAGCGGTTATATTTTTTTCCTTTTCCGATATTGGGACATCAACTAACTCCGCTGTGATTAGCGGCTTGATTTATTATTTTACTTACACTTGCGGGCATCACTTCAGTGCTAGGTAAATTTACTGGCTGAGGTCGGACCGCTTGAGGTCTACGTATTAATTGTGCTAGTCTATCTTTAATGGCTGAGAATGCTTTGCTAGCAATATTACCAACAGCACCTGTACTGTTTTCACGAACAACACCAATAGCTTTCATTCCTATCTGTTTTGCAATTGGTATTGCTTTTGGGGCTATTCTTCTAAATAGACCTTGTATAATGTCACTTAACCCATCTCCGTAGGTTGTCTTGTAAATCGGTATTCGAGAGTTAATTGCCCTGACCATGATAGGTCCACGTTGAGTACTATGTACTATCATTTTATTAAATAGTCATTATATTTAATTACATAATTAGTTCATTGACTTAGTCGCTATAATAATCATCGGCAATTTCATTAATAAGAGACTGATACAAATTAATAACCATTATACCGCCTGTAAATAATCTTTTACAAATATCTGCTGCTTCATTAATGATTTCTGGGGAATTATTACCAGCTCGTATTCCTCCAATCAGAATTTCTAGTCGTTCAACATCAGCAAGGACGTTGTTTGAACACTGAGTAATAAGACCACTTCCCTGTGCGGTAAGGCCATTTCCAGAAGTGGCGTCCGATGGCCAATATTCTTCTTCCTCCTGTTGTTGTGCTGGTGCTAATAATTGAGGAATTGGTGGTGGTGATTGTTGTGCTGGTGTTAATAATTGAGGAGTTGATGGTGGTGATTGTTGTGCTGGTGTTAATAATTGAGGAGTTGGTGGTGGTGATTGTTGTGCCAATGATGGATGTCTGGGTGATAGTGGTCATTTATATGATGGTATCCTCGGTCTTGCTTTTTCCCGTTCCTCTGCCATTCTTTGTATTTGTTGTTGCTGAGGTGTCAGTCTGATAAGTTCTAAATAAGCATTGATAGCGTCTGTATATTTTATAAATTTTGATCAGTCTGATAAATTCTAAATAAGCATTGATAGCGTCTGTATATTTTATAAATTTTGAATTATCGTTTCAGGCCTTATTAGTGTTAGAGCGAATTCTGAAAAGCCACTTATACCACGTTTCACGACTAATGTTCTCGTTGGCGTGTTTTTGTTTTAGTATTTTTCTTTCTGTCATTAAAACTATCAACTGCATATTTAGCTAAATTGGCCTCATTATTAATTGAGTTAATCTCATTTATATATTCGTCATTGAATTTATCGTATACATTAATTCTGCTGAGTATTTTAGGTTATTCTTGTTCTTCCTATTGTTCTTTGATTTCTACTTCTCTAACTGGTAATGCAGCTGTTATCTCAGTGGGAAGTTCACGTAAAAGTTGTTTTGTTTGTTTGGTTCTCTTCGCTATTTTCTGTGTTGCCGCTGCGGTTTTTTCAAGTATAGGTTGAATATCTTTTGTTGTCTCAGTGATAGGTTTAAATAACTGTTTTGTATCTTATTCAAAATCAGCTTGAGTTTCCTGTCTCTGCTCTAACTGTTGTTTGACTAAACCACGAACAGGTAAATTGTTTCTAATCGCTGTTTAGCTAACCTGGCCGAATATGACTCATCAATATTCATATTTATAATATTTATAATAGAAATTTAATTAAAATACTAGTAAGCAAAGCGCGATAATTACTGCTCTGAATCTATGTTGAGCAATAGATAATTATTTCCCTTTTACATAAGGATAATACATTTTATTTGTCTGATATGGACAAAAATACATCGTTTTTCAGACAATTAGTACCTAATTATCTGTTATTCACAAACAATTAGGTGTTAGTAAATAACAAAAATGTAACACGGAGAGATACTGGTACATATATTTGTCTCTATAAACTAAAACTTCCAGTAAGTAATGCTTTTGCTAATTTGAAGGCGTTGGAATTTAGGTCAAAAGTTATTTATATCTTTGTAAACATCCTCTAACGGACGACAACTCTAATACAGAAAATACTCAATGTGACATTTTGGTTATAAACGAACATTCATTACTGTTGAAGTTTCATATATGGTCAGTTAACGATTTGTTGAATAATTAATTTTGACGAAGCAATCAAAAATATAATAATATATACTATATATCATAGTTTGGCAAAAGTATACAATCATATATTATATGAAAAATGTCCAATCCCCACTCCCAGAACGATACAGTTATCAGATTAACATAACAACACCTCTATCAATAATTTCTCATTGGATATATTCTGCTCTCACATAACTAGATGAAGAAAATAAATAGTATTTACCGGTTCAAATATTCCATCACGGCTACTGTGATATGTTTAAGTTACCTATATATTAAATAATTGATCAGAAGTATGTAAGATAAGACGATAGTGTAGTGGATTAATCGTGTGGCTGTGGTACTTAGGTGAAACACTGCGTAAGTTCAAATCCACGTGACAGCCACAAGGCGACGATTTGGCGATATTATGCCAATTTGTGTTTTTAAGTGGGGGACGAAGTCCATTTCAATCAAATACACTCACCCGCCACATACCAAGTGGCTGGTACATTTTTGTATCACTCACAGGGTATATTGTGGGTGAGTGTATTTAAATCTGATGGATGTAGGTATTCCCCGTTAGGATAAGTTTATGTTTGTGCCGTCCAAATCAAAATCAAAATCATATTCATCTGTATATATATATATTCATGCTCATATATTGTTATATGTAACCTCTGTTCCGAAAAAGATATTATTGTGAACATCTTAAAGGAAAACATGAGGTTTGTGCCGTCCAAATCAAAATCCGTCCAAATCAAAATCATATTCATCTGTATATATATTCATGCTCATATATCGTTAAATTTCAATTTGAACCTGCTCTGATGTCATAGGGCAACAGAGGGGTTCAAAATGGGGTCTATGTACCGTCCTTAGAATTAAGGTCTTAGAGATATGTATATCAACATCACATGTTCATCTGTATATATTTCATGCTCATACATCGTTTGATGTGACCTCTGGACTTACCCGGATGTCATAGGACAACCGAGGAGTTCAAATGGGGTCTATATGCCGTCCTTAGAATTTAAGGTCTTAGAGATAAGTATATCAACACCACATGTTCATCTGTATATATTTCATGCTCATACATCGTTATATGTAACCTCTGGACTTACCCGGTTGTCATAGGACAACCGAGGATTTCAAATGGGATTTGTCTTTCGTCTTTCGAATTTCCTCCTGGTCTCACTAAGATGTTATTTGGCACCTTAGGAGATCACACGGGGATTAATTCAAATGCCCCTGAGCTTATCAGCATGTTATATAACAAGCTGAAAGTTCATATGGGGTTGTGTTGTGATTATATGTTTTTTTATTATATATATATATATATATATATATATATATATATATATATATATATATATATATATATATATATATATATATATATATATATATATATATATATAGATGCAATAAACTGACGACGAACAGTACGAAACTAGTAACTAACTAGCCTAAGCGCTTTCGACTCTTAATGAGTCTTTTTCAAAGGCAAATACAAAACATAGTTACGACAAACAAATAAACACAAAAACGTTGCGTTTGTAAACCTCTACATTTCTATCTTCACATGTGCTAAAACTATAAATACAAACAGCTTGTATAGACTAGTTGCGGAAACTGAAAACGTTGTATAATTCCCTAAAAGTCTACAAGCCAAAGCGACATCTATTTTTACTTTGTGTACATATGTAACGCAGATTATATCCCGGATATTTGGTTCTATACCGGTTATTCTTATAGTAAAAATTGAAGGATAAGAAGATTTAGAAAATGTTAAATTCTATTAGTGCATAGTTTTCATTTTCTAGTCTTCTTGGTTTAGACCGCTTGGTTTCAATGTTCTAAGGCGGCGTATCCAGTATGATTCCTTTTCCTTCCTGGTTTCGGAACTCCAGCTGTGGTTGTTGGCAATAGCGATAAGTATTATATCACTGAAAGTGTGGCCAGGGGAGGAGAAGTGTTCTGCGACCGGGCTTCTGTACAGCTTTTTTGTCATCCAATCAGATCTATGAAGGTTTATCCTTATGTGTAGCTTTTCAGTTTCTCCCACGTACTGAAGGCCACAGATCTTACATGTGATGAGATAAATCACATTCTCTGTTTTGCACGTTTTGTTTGGACCATGTATGTTTAGTTTTTCTTTAGTCACTGTGCTAGTGAATGTCTTGGTCTCTATCATATGTTGACAGGTTTTGCATCTTTTATCGCCACAGGGTCCAGATTGACTAGGTTGGTTTTGACTAGCGATTGTTGTTAGCTTGGCCCTGACTAGGATGTCCTTTAGGTTTTTTGGTCTCCGGTAAGCTACTACAGGTTTGTTCGGAAGTATTGGGTTTAGTATGTCTGACGATTGCACGGTTGGCCAGTGGTTTGCGATGATTTTACCTACTTTGGGATTGTCTGGGTGATAGGTCAGAATAAATGGTATCCTATCAACCTTTTCTTTCTGTCCATATCTGAGTAGGTCATCACGGTTTGTTTGTTTGGCCCTTTGGATTGCCTCCGCAATCAGGTCTTTGTCGTAGCCTCGGTAAATTAAATGTTTAGCCAGCTCTTCAGACCTTTCTAGGAATCTTTCATCGTCGGAGCAAATTCTGCGTATCCTCAGTGCCTGGCTATATGGAATGTTCTTAATGCAGTGTTTTGGATGACAGCTGGTTGGGAGAAGATACTGGTGTTTGTCGGTTGGTTTCGAGTAGATGTCTGTGTGTAATTTGTTTTCCACCAGTCTGGTTGTTGTGTCCAGGAAAACATGGTTTGAGTTGGAAATTTCTGCCGTGAATTTTATTGAAGGATGGAAGTTGTTTGCCTTTGAAATGAAGTCATCCAGACTTTCTCTTCCATACTGCCACTTCATTTCTATATCATCGATAAAGCGTACCCACTGGTATGGTGTACGCTCAACCGATGCTAAGAGCTTTCCCTCAAGTTTTCCCATGAAAATGTTAGCATACGAAGGGGCCATTTTAGTACCCATTGCAGTTCCATTGATTTGTAGGTAGTTTTCTTCATTAAATTCAAAGTTGTTGAGTTTTAGGACAAGCTCCAGGAGTTGGATTAAGAAGTGTGTGGGTGGATTGTTTACAGTTCTTGTTTCCCATGCTTCGCTGCATGCCTGTAACCCTTCGTTGTGCGGTATGTTGGTGTACAAAGATGTGACGTCTAAGGAAGCAAGTAATGTATCTGGCAGTAATGGTTCACTAGCTTTGCTTTTTATGAGATAATCTGTCGTGTCTTGAAGATATGATGGTAATTTGTGGACATGTGGTCTCATAAAATGAGACCACATGTCCACAAATTACCATCATATCTTCAAGACACGACAGATTATCTCATAAAAAGCAAAGCTAGTGAACCATTACTGCCAGATACATTACTTGCTTCCTTAGACGTCACATCTTTGTACACCAACATACCGCACAACGAAGGGTTACAGGCATGCAGCGAAGCATGGGAAACAAGAACTGTAAACAATCCACCCACACACTTCTTAATCCAACTCCTGGAGCTTGTCCTAAAACTCAACAACTTTGAATTTAATGAAGAAAACTACCTACAAATCAATGGAACTGCAATGGGTACTAAAATGGCCCCTTCGTATGCTAACATTTTCATGGGAAAACTTGAGGGAAAGCTCTTAGCATCGGTTGAGCGTACACCATACCAGTGGGTACGCTTTATCGATGATATAGAAATGAAGTGGCAGTATGGAAGAGAAAGTCTGGATGACTTCATTTCAAAGGCAAACAACTTCCATCCTTCAATAAAATTCACGGCAGAAATTTCCAACTCAAACCATGTTTTCCTGGACACAACAACCAGACTGGTGGAAAACAAATTACACACAGACATCTACTCGAAACCAACCGACAAACACCAGTATCTTCTCCCAACCAGCTGTCATCCAAAACACTGCATTAAGAACATTCCATATAGCCAGGCACTGAGGATACGCAGAATTTGCTCCGACGATGAAAGATTCCTAGAAAGGTCTGAAGAGCTGGCTAAACATTTAATTTACCGAGGCTACGACAAAGACCTGATTGCGGAGGCAATCCAAAGGGCCAAACAAACAAACCGTGATGACCTACTCAGATATGGACAGAAAGAAAAGGTTGATAGGATACCATTTATTCTGACCTATCACCCAGACAATCCCAAAGTAGGTAAAATCATCGCAAACCACTGGCCAACCGT
Organism: Potamilus streckersoni; assembly: GCA_016746295.1. NCBI lineage: Eukaryota > Metazoa > Mollusca > Bivalvia > Unionida > Unionidae > Potamilus > Potamilus streckersoni. The sequence continues at coordinate 2,367,190 of JAEAOA010002216.1, read as the reverse complement.
GCAATCGTCAGACATACTAAACCCAATACTTCCGAACAAACCTGTAGTAGCTTACCGGAGACCAAAAAACCTAAAGGACATCCTAGTCAGGGCCAAGCTAACAACAATCGCTAGTCAAAACCAACCTAGTCAATCTGGACCCTGTGGCGATAAAAGATGCAAAACCTGTCAACATATGATAGAGACCAAGACATTCACTAGCACAGTGACTAAAGAAAAACTAAACATACATGGTCCAAACAAAACGTGCAAAACAGAGAATGTGATTTATCTCATCACATGTAAGATCTGTGGCCTTCAGTACGTGGGAGAAACTGAAAAGCTACACATAAGGATAAACCTTCATAGATCTGATTGGATGACAAAAAAGCTGTACAGAAGCCCGGTCGCAGAACACTTCTCCTCCCCTGGCCACACTTTCAGTGATATAATACTTATCGCTATTGCCAACAACCACAGCTGGAGTTCCGAAACCAGGAAGGAAAAGGAATCATACTGGATACGCCGCCTTAGAACATTGAAACCAAGCGGTCTAAACCAAGAAGACTAGAAAATGAAAACTATGCACTAATAGAATTTAACATTTTCTAAATCTTCTTATCCTTCAATTTTTACTATAAGAATAACCGGTATAGAACCAAATATCCGGGATATAATCTGCGTTACATATGTACACAAAGTAAAAATAGATGTCGCTTTGGCTTGTAGACTTTTAGGGAATTATACAACGTTTTCAGTTTCCGCAACTAGTCTATACAAGCTGTTTGTATTTATAGTTTTAGCACATGTGAAGATAGAAATGTAGAGGTTTACAAACGCAACGTTTTTGTGTTTATTTGTTTGTCGTAACTATGTTTTGTATTTGCCTTTGAAAAAGACTCATTAAGAGTCGAAAGCGCTTAGGCTAGTTAGTTACTAGTTTCGTACTGTTCGTCGTCAGTTTATTGCATCTATTTTAATTAATCCCTGACAAACGTGATCCCTTGGTGGATCCAGTACGCTTGAGAGGGTTGTTATTCGCCATATGATTTGTATTCTTTATATATATATATATATATATATATATATATATATATATATATATATATATAATGAACATTGAAAATATTAATGATATTATTTCTGCTATTAAAAAATTAAAGTATGAAGGAGTCAATTTATCCGGCAACCTTGACCCTGAAAAAATCATATATGACTTTGAATTATTACAGGAGAGAAAATTTCAAAATAAGTTTACGTTCAATTCCAATTACAGATTTATAAAGTCGATACATAATTCTATGTTAGAATCCTTAGCTGTCGTAAATGACAAACAGGTAACATTATTCTCTCCTCTTATGTGTTCAATCGAAAAAATAAAAAGTGCATTACCTCACGAGTACGAAAGAAAGAAAATGATTGATAATCGTGTGACTGAACTTAAACGGATTATATTATTTGATTCTGTAATACATGATAGCGAAACTGAGAACAGTGATAATGAAAGTGATTCCCTGTCACAGTCAGGAAATATGATTATTGCTAAACAGGATCCTTGGTAAGATTGATAGAGTCGAATTATTTATAAAGTAAAATAATATTATTCTGAGTTAAGAGTACACAGTTATTATACGTATTCAAATATAATATTTTGGTCATACTTTATTGAATATGTAGATTTTCGTTTATGATCAGCAACACATTTAATTGAAGGCGTGCAAATACCAAAATATCTGGCAGCTGCATACATAGAATTAAAAACTATTTTTTTACCAGTAACTGTGTTAGTAGATATGACTGACTTAGGAATCTTAGGATGAATACCAGTATTTCCTCGTCTGGAATTCTCTCTCTCTGTGTAATAGCTTCCAAATTCGATAATTCGTTATGCTGCCAAGATCCATTAATATGGTCAATAACAAATCCATCTTTATCGACCCCAAAATAACACTCGAATATGAGCTTATGTGATAGATATCTTTTAGTTCCACTAAAGTTAAATCTAAAATAACCAGCATTATCAATACTACCAACTGGTTTCTTTAGTCTACAATGTCTAATAATACCATATCTGGACGCCTCGTAATTCGAATATATTGGATGTCTCACAAATTCTCTTTGCTCCATTTGTATATAATATTTATTTGTCTAAATCATTGTTTTGAAATCTGGTTAGATAATCCTTTTCTGTTTTTATAGGGGATTTACCTGTCGATGTATCTTTTTTTTGTCATAATAGCGTTTAAGTTCCCTATATTTTGTACCTCCACAATTTGCACAAATTTGCGTTTTCCCCCTAACTCCAATATCACATTGAATGCAGGGTTGTGGTCCAGTACTTCCATGTCTAATATTTTGCATATGGTAACTACAGTATTTGTTTTTGTTTACGCATGGTTTATCACAATGAGAACTATGTCAAATTTTCAACCAAATACACTTATTTTCAGTTTGAATCATTATATATATATATATATATATATATATATATATATATATATATATATGCATATACATATATATATATATATATATATATATATATATATATATATATATATATATATATATATATATATATATATATATATATATATATATATATATATATATATATATATATATATATATATACTAAATTTCAATTTGAATATTTGTCTTAATTATAATAATGGAAGAATTATCAGCAATTGAACCATCTGCTACTAGATTTGATCTTGACAGACTACCAGAATATAAATTTAGTGTTTCGATGAAAGATCTAGCTTTAACAAATACAGATATAACCAAACGTATCCGTGAGACTAAGAAGGAATCTTGTAAAGAAGGTGCAAAATATGTATGGTCCACTTTTAGAGTTGAAAACATTATTAATGTATTGAACGACAAACGGGGGGAAGTAATTATTAACCACCTTGATAATCAAAACTATCTTATTTTCATAAAATTTATTGTGAAGACAGACGATAATATTTGCATCATTCGTGACAAGAGGAATCCTATTCTTATACAGTCTGGAAATAATAAAACGATATTATTAAGTAACAAATCCAAACCTGTAATACTGACTGGTATTGATAGACCGTATTTTGAGCGAGGGTATCCTGTTACTGCTGTGGTATATGGATTGTTTTTACTAAATGATAAACCTAATATTACGGATCTCAAACCTATGAGACTATCAGAGTCAAGAATAAACTGTGTTGCGGAGCGCATTACTGAACATTTTACAAATGCTATGCATGGCAATGGCTTAACAGACTTAAGACGCAAAAAAATATGTGAATGGGCAGAAACCGTTAAAAATTCTGGTGCATCTATTAAGGATTTTGCTAAGCTAGAAACGTCATTTAGATTTCCAAAAACAGTAAAAACGTTAACGGGAGAGATATTGTACAAACCAAAATATACAAAAAATGGAAGCCCTATAACAATCATTGATCATAATGCACATGCATGGACTGATGCTGTAACAATATTCCCACGATACAGAATGATTAAATTTTATAATGGTCATGAATTTGATTTTATTAAAAATATAAGTAAAAAAGACCCTGTATCAATTTGGTTATTTCAGAGTTCGGAACACGGTTATCATGATCAATTTGTACGACCCAATGGTGATATTTATCGTACAGAATCTGTTTATGAAGAAATGAGAAATCTTGCACAAAAATATACTTCTGACGATGACAAAATCAGACAACTACTGAATAATTGTTTTACCGTATCATCAGTCGCGGCCCATTTCGCTCAGGAAAAAATTCATGGAAACCTACAAGATCAGAATTTATTGAGGATATATAAAAAAGTTGCATAGAATATGGACACGGTGGATTATGGAATACTAAATACGATTATAATGATGTTATATCAGTCGATATGGCTGCATGTTATCCTGGAAGTTTTCTTGGATATGGTGAGTGTTCTAAATATTTTAACAGATTCTGACATCCTAAACATGACATGGCTAGAGTTTCAATAAATGGACCCTTACCAGATTTTGACATAACAGGATTTGCATATATAGAATCATTTGAGTTCGCAAAAGATCTCCATCCGAATACTTATATTTGGTTTGGTAAACACTTTTTAGAAAAATGTTGGGCACCAATAAAGTTATTAAGTTATATGATTGATGCTGGAGTATTAGTATCGTTAAAAGTAAATGAAGCGATTATATCCTATAGTCCTTAAAAGTAAGTTTGGTTACCAGAACCGGACTGATTTAATATAGAATATGCCAGGAAAGAATTTCCTGATCTTGCCGAAGATGATATTATTAAAAGTAATAATAATATACGTAAATACAGAGACGAGCACGATGAGAAACGTGCAAAAGATTTCGGTAGAAAGATAATTGGTAAGTTTACTCAGGGTGGTTCATACGGTTATAAACGACACTGTACAAGATTGATTATGGACGATGCTGAGTTAGATTTTATAATCGCTGATACAACAGAGAAAAACACATTTATAAACCGAAATTATGCTTATTTATCGGATGGGACCAAACTAGGTACTATTGTGAGCTATCTTGATGGCGACTCACTGCAGTTTACTCATTTGAGATCTTCAATGTTAGCCTATGTTTCTATAAATCTACTGTCGATGATAAATAGATTTCCTCGTCACGCTGTTATAGTCGCTACGGATTCATTTTATATAAACAAAAAATATAAGGATTTATTAAATCCGCTACTCGGTAATGGTGAGTGGGGAACATGGAGGATAAAGCAAGAAAATATACCTATTTATTCTGAATTTGCTGACGTTGAAATTAAGGAAATATATTACATAAATAATAATCAAATATCAGAATCATTTGCACCTTTTGTGTACGATCCTGTGGCTAGACATAAGACTGTTTATCTTAATGGGTGTGGAGGGTCAGGTAAAACAGTTCGTGTGATTAACTTTTTTATGAACAACAATTCAGATATGATCGTTTTGACACCTACACATAAACTAGCCAGAGAGATAAAAGAACGAGGGGTCAACACTTGAACTTATCATAGTTTTTTAGATGGTGTGGAGATACATGGTCCTCTGAGCGAATGGGTGAGAAATATATACCTAAGTATATTATATGGGACGAAATAGACACGGAGTCGTTAGATACACTAAAAATATTTCTTGAATGGTTATTAACAAAAAACACGGCTGTGATTATGTGTGGTGATCATGGTCAACCACCGCCTTTTGTTGGACAGTCTCCACATGAATGGCTAAAGAATAATGCGGATTATTATGAAGAAATACATGATGACCATAGAGCTATTGATGAACCGCTGAAAGAACTTAAAAGATTAATCAGACTACAACCAGATAAAATACAATGTGAGATAATGCGTGAGGTAATTCCAGAAACTACCATGAATGATCTTTTAACTTTATAAAGACATACTGATTTGATAGTCGCAAGTAGAAAGATAGTTCGTGATGAAATGCAGAAGAAATTATTTACGTTACATAAAGAAATGTTTTCACATCTGCCTGTTCCATTATGTTATCGCCTAGCAGATACTCGACGACAGAATATTGAAGTTAAAATTCCTGGTGGCGGTGTACAAAATCTAGTATTGAATGACATTATTTTGGTAAATATTAATATAGTTGAAGGAGCATTGAATATAGATAAATCACCGTGAACGTTAAGATACGCTATAAGGATTCATTCGTCACAGGGATTAACTATTTCTGATACAAATATCTGGATTGTAGATGACCGGATCGAGTGGTCAAATTTAGTATATCTTGCAGTATCTCGCGTCAGACGAATAACTCAACTACATAGGGTTATTATAGATTATGTGATAACTGAAGAAATTACTAATGACGATGGTGTAATAAAGAAAAAAATAGCGTCTTATAAACAATGTGATAAAAAAATAAACGTGACTTTGATATTGATGCTGAATTTATTATAAAACTAAAACAATTACAGAATAATCACTCTACAAGTTGTAACACAATAATGTTATGGCAATATTCGAATAATAATCCAAGACAATTTACCGTAGACAGAATAAATAGTGATCTTGGTCTCACACGTGAAAATGTGATGCTGACCTGTCTTGAATATAATCGACGTAGGGGTTCTAGTTTACATAAGTGAAGGTGGCGTTAATTGTGTATCTGCATGAATTACTTGCAATTGTTCACGCACAAATCCACGTTGAGGTGCAGTAGAATTTATTCTGTATATAGCAGGTCTTCCAGTAGATCTAACCACGCTAGAAATTGTATGTGTGGTCAAACTCCAAATAGGGTCAGTAGCTCGTCTTTTACCACCCTACAACTCCCCTGGTTTCTTATAATATCTCACAATCACATTACCTAATACTGGTTGTTAACCTCGTCCGTATTCATCGCTACGTGGTATATATTTTTTTGTTATTGCATTAGAAGGTTTCAAGGAAGTTGCACGAGTAATTTCATTATTTAATGCAGATATCACACTTGGTAACCTTGCAACCCATTCACGAGATCGCTCACCGGACTTAAAGTCAGCAGATATTTCCTTCACATATTGATATCCAAACAACCGCTCAGCAAGTGTTCGATTAAATCCTTCAACGATTGCTTGATCACGATGAATTTCAGTATGCCCTCGTCTGATTGTAACGTTATGTTTTTTCATCAAAAATGATACTGCACCAAAAAATTCTTTGCCAGGATCTACTTGTAATAGTTGTGGCCATTGTAGACCACCACGTTGATAAATTCGCTCAAACGCAGATGCAACTTCAAATGATGTTTTTGTTGATAATGGTTCAGCTTCTTTATATCTACTTGCAATATCAACAACAGTCAATGCGTATTTGTATGTGCGTGACTTTCGTCCACGTGCTTAATAGTATCGTGTGGTAAAAACAAAATATTTGCTTGGTGAACTTCGTTAGGAACACTGACATCAAAATGTGCATATTGAATTTTTTTTGGTGGTGGTAGATAAATTTGCCATATTGCCTGTCGTGCTAACCAATTTGCAGCAACAAAATGTGAAACATTTGCTGCTTTAGCAAGTTTAGTGATCGCTGCTTTACCCCTCCAATACTCTCTTGGGCTATAATAAGTAGATTCCATTATAATAATTATATAATTAATTACCAGCCCCTAACATTATTTTACTTTTCATAGCGGATTTTATTAGAAAACTAGCGAGTTTCTCTCTAACAGATTTATTGGGTATAGAATTTAATGCATGAATCAATTTTACACCTGCAAGATGCCGTTGTTGCAAATCTTTACTTTTATAAGCAACGTCATGAATGTGACATGCTTGATCAATTTTATTTACTGGATACTATCCTGGTCTTGGTTGATCTTGATCATCAAGTCGGAAATCAAGTCGAGTTCCAGGACCACAACAATTATATCCAGGAAGGTGTTTTTCACCAACATATTTAGCCCATTGTAACCCGGGTAATTTTCCTAATGATGCGGCTATATCCCCACCTATCTTTGTTGTCCCTGAGATAAATTTATATTTTTTGTACCACATTTTACACATTTACCCGTTATTGCATGTCGTTTACTTTTTTGTTATTATTGTTGTCAATCCAACGGTGGGTGTAGATGATCTACATCGAAAACAATATAGACTCATGTTATTAATAATATGGATACAATAATTGATTTTTCGGCGACACGAAAACAAGAACCAGTAAAGCACCATCAGGCATTACCAAATTCGATAAGAATGATTATAATAGGTCCATCTGGATCGGGTAAAACACAATTATTATTAAATTTAATAATGAGGTGGTTGAGATGGAACAAACTATATTTAATAGCACCATCTGTGGATGATCAGCATTGTTACGAAGTACTTAAAGATTTTAACGAAAAAGCAAAATCAGTTAATAAAGACGGTGAAGATATTATTGACTTTATCACAGATATAGATGAAGCCCCGTCCGTAGAAGATTTGGATGGATTCATTAATAATCTCGTAGTTTATGATGATGTGATGTTGGACAAACAATCTAATCCCGCTAGAATATTTTCTCGAGGTCGTCGCAAAAACACAGACGTGATTTATTTTACTCAAAGATATACACAAATACCTAACGTGATCAAAGAAAATTGTAATATTTTGGTTGTGTTTAATGGAGTAGATAATTATACCTTATGGAATATTTACTATACCTGGTGTCCAGGGGATATGGACATAATTATATTTAAAAATTTCTTTTCTAAAGCACAATCTGTTCCGTTCGGATTTATAACAATAAATCTACATGACCCAAGATCCAGATATCGTATAGTTCTAAATAAAATATTTGGTTAATCCCTGATAAATCAGGAGCAGCAGGGAGGATGAATCTCTACATGATATTGCTCGAGTTTTTAACAAAAAAAAATAGTTCGATAAAATCAGGGTAAAAAAGTCAATAATAGTATAACAAAACGGAGCTAACCTCATACTATTTATTATGCGGTTTTAACCGTCCGTACGGTAATATAAAAGTTAGATATTTTGTTTTAGGGTTATTGACCCTTTTTTCAGCCTCTGTAGGAACCGTTATTTTAGGTTAATTTCAAGAGCAAAGTTTTGTAGGATTCACCCTCCCTGCTGCTAATCCTAAGTTTAGCGTTAACCTTCCAAATGTAATTACAATGGAAGAAACAGCACTATCACAATTGCGTGTATATTACAGCTGGCCAATTATTGGATCAACGCCTTTCGATTGGTTGCATGCAAGTAGCTCATTTGTATTTGCGAAACAAAAACCCGATTGGACACCAGACTGGAATGTTTTGAGCATACCTCCAGCGCATAATTAAATCTGTTCCAGGAAAAGAATCCAAAATAGCTATTACTGTTCATGAACCAACATCATCAGCCTCAATATAAATATTAACTCCAAATCATACCGTTGATATATATATATCAATCATCGATTAGAACCGTATTAGGATGGAAAGAAGTGGCACTGGTGTTAGCGCCACACGATACTCGTTCTCCACCACTCCAGTCCGTGTATAGTGCACACAAACACACTCGTATTGGGGAAATACTCCAAATTATAAAAATAGTCCGCTATTGAAAGCAATAGAAACTGATCCCGCCGATAATTTTTCTGCAGGCATAACTATAACCACTTATGATGGTAAAGTTATCGACACTGAAATGTAATGGGAATATTGCACATGCAAAAGACAATATATCGTCGATGATATCATGTTGACTTTTATAGATACTAATCGTAAGCACATACGATATCTTGATAAGTTAAGCCAGTTATTTACCAAGTATATTTTTGAGGTGGCAAGAACAAAGGAGGAAATCATCAAACAAATAGAGATCTTAAACCAGTTTACATATGACCTCGACATTTTACATCAAATTATTATGTGGATGTTGATTGAAAAAGTAATACTTCTTAGACTTGATCGAACTGTACACTCAAAGAAATAATTGTTCTTGAATAACTTTTCGATCGCAACATATGTCATATGAAGATCTACCAACATTTACCTGGATTTAATGTGGGTGAATTAAGGAAATCAGTCAATGACATAATCGACGAATAATATTCCAAAATACTTGAAGCATGGAGAACAATATTTATATGCTTTCATATCGCAAGTAACTTCAAGACACTTAATTGCATCAGAAACAATTAATCCTATTTATCTGAGATGGTATGATACTGTATTGTCAAGAGTACATTTCAAACTTACTGACCAGACCGGAAACGACTATTCTAGCGAGAGAATTTTTAAATATAAATCTGCATGCATGATCATAGAGCTAGATCTAGAATTTTGCAAAAGTAAAAAAACAAATCTGTCAAAAAATTATTTATGTGATATATATATATATATATATATATATATATATATATATATATATATATATATATATATATATATATATATACCAATACGTGAGAGGTTTTATATACAACAAAGAGATACTTGAAAATGTAGTCAGAACAATATTTACACCTTCAACTTTATCACACGAAGCAGAACAATTTAGTGTTAGTATAATTAATGATGAATACGGCGATTACAATATTTTGTTAGCGCAAGAACAGCTAAATGAGATGCAGTGAAGACATTTTATTACGTTTATGTGCGATATAGATCAATTTCTAAATTAGGCATATTCTTGCCTTAAATTTGATAAGCTTAAAGCTTGAAAAGTAAAAGAATAAAAATTCTAAATAAATATTATAATCTGATACTGAAAATAACCAAATAAAGACTACTTTTTCTTCAGATTGACTGATTTATTACAATGGTATCAACAAGGTCAAAAATAAATCAGATTCATTAACGATATTATATTTTAGATTTAATGTATATTTTTATTTCACAATTATTGTAATATTTGACTGGCATATTACACATAATTCTTCAGATCATCGACCAAAAATTAAAAAATATGATTTTATATCAGAACTTCCAAAATGTTTGCTAATGTCAGAAATGAATTACTTCCTCAAATATGAAACACACTCACTACATTGTTTGACGTGGTGAGGAGGCGTACATGAAATCACTTTTTTTGTAGTCGCAATGTGTTAATAAAAAACTGAGATTTTCGCCCACCATCGATAATTTGACAGTCCCTAGAATAGAACGCCAAACATCGAGTATAAATGTCGACAACGCTAGCACTGGACCAGAGGATCTCATTACAGATATATGTTTCAAAAATTATTATGAAGTTAACTAGTAAACAGGCAACTCCTACAACTACTGAATAAATCACAATTATTGTAAATTTTAACGTGGATTTATCTCAATTTTCGAAACACACCATCTAAAATACATCGCACATACGTTTCTGTTAGATGTCGTTTGAGTTAAAGTACATGTGTACAGCTATATTACCTCGATATCTAAAAATAACTTAACTGTATATTGAATACGCAAGCAGACGTTACTTACTGTTTTTTTTCTAAATGTATCAGGAAAAGACAAAAAGTTAAAACATCCCTCTACGACTTTGCACTGTTACAAAGCGCACTGCGGCACTGACATCTAATTGCCACACAGATAAAAACTAAGTTACTGAATGTGACACAAAAATAAAGAATCGCGAGTCTTATATTACGTTGTAACAAGTGGAGCAACTGCTCTATTGCTCTAAAGGAGAGAGCTTTGCTTGACAGAGTTATCTGCCTTCATAACACTGAAATGTTACTTTTTTATATTTGTTGGAAATTGCTGATTTGGTTATATTATCTGCAACATATTGTTCCGAAGCACAGCAACTACCAAAATATTTGGCAGCTACATTCATTCGATTTAAATTTTATTTCTTCGCCCTTCTCTACATTTACAGATTTAATAGTTTTAGAGTAAGTATTATCACAGCCAGAATTTCCAAAATTTAAGCTTTTACTTTGTGTAATAGATCGTAAATTATTTAAAGAGTTGTCCTTTTGGTCTGAATTAATATGATCGATCACAAGTCCATCTTTGATAGTTATACTTCAATTTAAATATATATTTGAATTAATTATAATATGGAGGAGTTTGAGAGATTATAAGTAATCAAGCTTCCTAAAAAAGGTATATTCGATTTCGATAGAATATTTCTGACTTGTCGAGGAGAGCTCTGGTTGATCCGACGATTAACACTAATTCATGACGCCAAAGAAGAGTTTCGCGACAATGACGCGGGTCATGAGTGGACAAAATTATGAAATGTACCCGACACTGAAGGTTTTGTCGATGCTAAAATGAATGACCAACGTGCGGCAACGATTAATAATTATCTCGATAATCATATGCACTTTTTCAAATAAAGTTTATCGTAGCTACGGACGACAATGCTTAGATTTTTCGTGATGAACGTGACCCTTTTCGATTATACAATATTAGAAATATTGTCAAGTTGAATAGAAATTCAAAACTAGGAATGTGGACTGGTATTGACAACCATATTATGAACGAGCGTATCCTGTGACCGCAGTTGTTTATGTGATATATCCGCTCAATGACAAACCTAACGTTGATGTTCTCAAACCTATGAAACTATCAAAGCTAAATTGTGTAACTGAACGAGTTACAGAGCATTTCACAAACTCAATATGTGGAAATGGTTTGACACATTTAAGACGTAAATAAATAAGTGGGCACAAATAGTTCAAGATTATCAAAAACGTCGTTAACTATAGAAAAATATTAAGATTTTTTTTAAGAGTGAAGATATTATCCGGAGAGATTTTGTACGAATCAAAATACTAAAAAATGGAGATTCGATAGAGATTATTGATCATAACGCGCAATAGTAGACAAATAACATAATAATATTTCTACGAAATAGAAATGTTAAATTCTATGACGGTGATATGTTTAATTTTATCAGAAATATTAGTGAGAGTGACCATGTATTCCTGTGGTTATTTCAAAGTTCAGAATCTGTAAACTACGATCAGTTTGTAAAACTTAATGGATAAATTTATCGTTCAGAATCACTCCTCGAGAAAATGAAAACTCTTGCGTTGAAATATACCAATGATACTGAACAATTACTGAATAATTGTTTTACCGTTCATTCATTTGCTGTTCATTTTGCTCAAGCAGTTTTTTTTAAAATACGGATTGTGGAATATTAAATACGATTATAAAGATATTATTTTGGTTAATATGTTTGCATGTTATCCTGTAAGTTTTTGGGAAATTGAGTGTTCTGAGTATTCTAAGAGCTTCGGACATCCAACACAAGAGATGAGCACAGTTCCGATAAACGGACCCTTACCATATTTAAATCCTGACGGGATTCTCCTGATTGGAGTCGTTCTAATTTGCATCGAGAAACATTCATCCGATTGTTTTTACCACCTTCATGTTCAACAGATTAACATAAATAACATACAATCACATCATTTAGTAAATGTTGTTTTAAGAAAGAATAATGTCGTTGTATTGGTATATATTTGTGTGATTATTATGGTATGTACCATTGCAGTTGCATGATCAATTTCATTATTTAACGCAGCTATCTCACTTAGTAGTTTTGCAACCCATTCACGAGATCACTTATCTATGAATACATCCTTTGCATTTTGATATCCAAGTAACCACTCAGCTCAACAATTGTGTATGTTTTCGTTTGATTTTGACATTATGTTGTTTCACCAAAAAATTCTTTAGCAGGAGCAATCTCTAATACCTGTGGCCATCGTAGACCGCCACGTTGATAAATTCGTAGAAACGCAGATGCAACTTTAGCTGCAGTTTTAGTTGATAGCTGCACCGCTTCCTTATATTTACTTGCAACGACAACAATAGTCAAAGTGTATTTGTATTTGCGCCATTGACCTCTAGATATTTTAATAGTATCACGGGGTAAAAACAAAATAATTGCCTGCTTTTCATTAATTTTAATAGTATCACGGGGTAAAAACAAAATAATTGCCTGCTTTTCATTAGGGACGCGGACATTACAATATTCGTACATAATTATTTAATCTGGTGGTAGATACATTTGTCATATTGCCTGTCGTACTAGCCAATTTGCAGGAACAGAACGTGAGACATTTGCTGCAAGTTTACTAATCACTGCTGTACTCCATCCAGTATCCTCGATTCGATTATTGTAATAATAATTGGTTGATTAATTACGTGTCAAAAACGCAAGTTTACTTTTCATTGCAGATTATACTAATTACATAGCAATTTTTTTCTGAGATTTATTTTTTTATGGAATTTGACAAGTGAATCAACTTTACGTCCGCAATATGTCGTTGTTGTAAATCGTTATTTTTATACGCAATGTGAACTTGGCATGCCTGATCATTTGCATTTATTGGTTATTCTCCAGGTCTTGTTTGTTATCAAGCTATTCGTTATAGCAGAGGGCAATGCATAGAGAATACGAAGCAGGGAACCATGATACAAGTGACAACTACTAATTTCACCATGACAGCAGCATCGAATATAGACCAAGCCTTCCGCAACATCTACCTTGATGATCATCTCCGACATTGAGTCATTTATTGAAGGCACTATTTTTTCCTAATACGATAAATTTCGTTGTTTTTTTACAAAAGTTATTCGATCCTTTTTAGCAAATGCAGTTTCCTTCACTGATAACATTGTATAACCCCGTGCACTTTCTTTTAAAGTATTCAAGTAACGTAACTACCACGCTTCTCTACCTTCTTTCATAAAGATATATATTGTTAATTAAAACCTTGAAACAAATGATTGTTTTGTGGTGTCATTCATACAACGCAACATATTGATTGATATGCTTATTTTTAGTATACAATGAAAACAAGATCTTGACTGACAATGACAAAAACTGGACTCTAGTTCAAGTGTCGTAGAATTTCTCGATAGTTTGAGTATTATGTGTAACATTACTTCGGGAAAACTATTTCTTAATGCTGGTTTAATAACCTGTATTTGCTGTTTTTACCATAGATGCAAGTTGCTATGGTCTAAACAAACAGGAAAAGATGTGAAACGATTGGTGTGAACATAATGTTTGAAAAGATGAATGGGAAAGGTTTCGAGTTTATGTGACGAAATTAAAAGGTTAAGGGCCTTAATATTTTCATAATTCAACAGAAATGGAAACCATTTGCGTTCACACTTTACGTAAATTTTACATCATATCGCAACATGGTCTGCAGTGTGGCAGTTTATAGAGATGTCTAGCACTGGGACATGTCACAGACATGAAGCTTCAGAAGCATACGCTCTATCTACTTAGGTCACCGGAGCGGTCGCACACTTACAATACAGGATCAATGAGCGTTTTTGAAATAATAACTAAAATATTACTTTTTGAGAGAAATTTGTTTTCAATTCGGATATAACATAAACTCAAGAAATTATTGAAGCAATTATATATATATATATATATATATATATATATATATATATATATATATATATATATATATATATATATATATATGTATGTATGTATAAATATATATATATATATATATATATATATGTATGTATGTATAAATAAATATATATATATATATATATATATATATATATATATATATATATATACATACATTCTAGCAGAGATCTCAAAATTTCAGTGATAAGTAGATCAAAAGTACATGTCTTGATACTTGTATAACAAGTAATAATAAGCACAATAAGGACTCGCTGTTACCAACGTATGTGAGAACAAACAAATTCATGAAACCTCAACTTTTAACAGTCACCGATAAATAAATAAAACCTATTAAAAGTTTCAAAGGAAAAACAAGAAACAGCCTACCAAACAGAACGGAAATTGCAATCCTTGGATTCTAGAGATGAATCCTTGATAATAGTAGGCATAATTTATATTTTAATACAAATTATACTGTCATACAGGTTAGATAATTTTTAATTCGCATTTTACGGAGATTTTGATCCCAAATCCACGGGTAAACTGCACCCATTGCAGAATTACATTGTTCCGTAGGTTCTTAAGATGGAGGAATATAAAATGTCAGTAGTCCGAAAGGTCACGGCTCAGAGGGTTAGTAACTTGCAAGGAAAAGAAAGAACGGGTCATATGTATAGACTAAGGCTAGGGCACAAAATTCTGATCGACTGCAGGTTAGCAATCAAAAAATATCTTTGATTTTAAAAGTAGTAATTCAGGAGAACACATTAGGTTTCCTTTCAAAGACAAGCTATTTACAGAATTGAGCATTTTCTTTTACGATAAAATCACTTAATATACTTTGTCTAAATTTATAAAATATTATTATAAACGTTCTTGCTGGACAATAAAGCCCCTAACTGTTCAATCAATGAATGTTTCATACTATCAAACATTATGGCAGAGGTATTAAACCAGATATATAGAACTTTCTTAAGTTGACATCTGATCTCCATCTCTTATCGTAAACTTGGGCACATGAGACTGAATTTGGTACACAGTGCATCATCGTTAATCAGAGATACGCAATTTTGCAAAGTTCCATTAAAATCCTACAACCAATCTATACATTAGTGAATAACAACTAAAATCCTTTTCTTAATCTTGAAACCTAGCCTATTATTGTTTCCTTTGGGCGACGGGTCTGGGTGCGGTACGGAACATACTGTCCAATTAAGATACCCACTTTCGCAAACACTTCATCAAAATATCAATGTTGACCTTTGAACCGCATCACTGACCTGGAGATTGAACACTGGGTATTAATGAGTAGTACACAACAGATCATCTAGTAAAGGCACACATTTTTACAAAATTTCCTTGAAAAGTTGCAGACCTAACATAACATCCTTATACTGATATGGAACCCTGTAGGTATCCTTGACAGAGTACGTGAGTTTGGTACCCGAAACAAAGGCTAGTAGAGATTGCACATAAGTGCTACGTTTCATCAAAATATTTCAACATACTGAAATGCTCTGAACCAAATACGTAATGAAAGACGAAGTGAAAGATGGAAAATTTAAGACTTTATGCACTCCGACTATAGGTGGAAGCATCGTAGTATCTGCGAGGATGAGACTTCCTGCCATGCTCAGAAATGTTATTGTTATTGCGTGTCTGACTATATGGATTATTAAGACATCATATTAATTGATTAGGATAGCGCTCAACAAACATACGCAGCAGTGCTCTCTTTCTGTTTCAATAGTTGCTACAAGATGTATTATATAAGAACTAAACGATAGCAAAGTGCTAAAAATTAGGTCAATGTTATTAAGTACGACGTGCTTCATTTTCTCAATTGGTGTCACTTTTGTCCGAGAAACACCAATTTTAAGAAGCAAAAAATAAGTTTCATATGTGAAAATATCAATCAAATAGGTTACAAGGTTTACATTATGTTTGAGACTTTTACTGCCGACCAGGGAATGTTACTGTTTGTATCCACCGTGATTTTGACCTTGACTGAACTAACTCCCTAAATTAACAGTGTTCGTCATCTCTACAAAAAAACATTCCTAAGTAGTTGTACGACTATTGGAGAAATATAAATCAAGTTATTGTCATGAAACGAACAGGTGTACAAAACTATATTTTATACTCTTCCAATGCATGAAGCTTTCATTTGGATTAGAGAATCGTCAAACTCATGCACTTTCGGAATGTTTCTCCTGCTTAATATTTAACCCTCCTTTTGATCAATAAACGTTCGCACTAGTTCGACTTTCGACAACTGAACCTACGAAACAACGAACGTTTTTCTGACCTGTGATCCTCCTGACTTACACACGTTCTGACCAATTTACCTTGGGGTCATTTATTAAAAATGACATTCGTTGAATTAGTAAGGTTAGGACTTCTGAAAAAATACGTCATAAACATTCACGAATGAGGCTGCACAAAAATGTCCGATAATTACATAAATATATCATAATTACACTGAACATTCATTTTCTAATCATATATCAATTTTAAGTGTAATGATATAAAATTACCTGCGAAAATAGAAACAACCCATCAAAACCTAAGTTCCCAGTAATAATTGTTGTCATTCTTTTGTATGTACAAGTGAAAATAAGCTGAGGAATCGTTCTTGTTGTGTTGTTGATCTCGACACAGACCGATGTACGAGAAATTATATAGCTAAACGTGTTATATGCCTAAAGTGGTAACTTATTAATTTGATAAGTCTACATGTAAATAACACATGCGATAGTGACTAAGCTACAGATACAGTTTACGCAATACAACTGATAAGGATAATTTGGATTTATAAAACCTTTTTTGCCTTAGGTATTTAAACATTTCAAAGAGAATAAGGCGGAGTAACAAAATAAAACAAGTAGAAATCGAAATTCGATATAAGGAAAACTGTTTTGGATTCTGAATAACAATAATATACATGTTCGAAATAAAACAATTGTTTTATCAGTCACTAGCTTACTCCTGTATCATGTCGTTACTGTGTACAAGACATCGTGTAGAATTTCGTTACTGTGTACAAAACGTCGTGTACAATAAAATCCTGACAAACACTGAAAATAACTGGTCGTAACAGCTATGACTTGATCACTGGCATCTGCCGTATTGAGTAAGGGATTTTGATAGGTCAAGTATGCAACAGACAATATCACCAAACAGAATTATAACTGGTGATCTTTACTCCCGTAACGTTATAATTTTCATGAAAAGGTCAACTTTGTATTTTGTGCAATTCATTTTAAATCCTCTGGAACCATAAGTTGTATTTCCCATAAATTTAATATGGTTAATTCTTAGATTTTAATATTAAATTACGAGACACTGCAACTAGATCCTTGACTGACATATTAAAATAGGTCGAAAGCAATGTATCAACTGTCCGAATGCACCATTTGTTGAGAGGAGTCAATAAAAAAACTACTCATGTGAAACTTTCAATTGGAATAAACATATATCTTATAATAAATATTCGTAAGGATATGATATACCGCATAGATGCGTATATTTGTTCCTAAGAGTATAAACACAAAAAAATAATTCATTTGTTTGGTATCATAAATTCAGCACATGTATCACATTGTATACAATATGAACATACGATTCAGATTTAAAGTGTGTCCCCCATGATACAAATTGTCTATCGTCCCAATACTGAGAATATATGTCTATTCTCATAATAGAGGTATGGATATGGAATCTATTGCATTGCTCACTGTGTTTGAACCATGGAATTTATTGCCTCAATACCTCCATGTGAATTCGTGTTTTATCAAACGTTTGTTCACTGTCCGTATTTAAAACATTTATATCAATATCATCCATTATGAAGATATCAGAATTAGACTTATGTTTTAATCTAAGGAGAGAAATTAATATGACTAACAATAAAAGCACCCCGGCCAGAGATGACAAAACAATAACAATAAGATTCTCCTTGGAGATGGATCCCTCCGTGGGTCCTTTGCGTTTATTTGGATCTCCTTTGCTGTTGTAATGGTCAGTAGTTCCTTCTGAATACAATAATGCTGGATTACTTGTACTGATTGTAACATTATTATAAGATCCAGATTGGGAAGAATGGGTTGGTACCGTTGTACCAGTGGAAACCTGTACATCAGAAATAGTGGTTGAAATCTCGCTGACTTGCATAGTTTTATCCTCTTCGTTTGCGAATGTGTTCTCTTTTATTGACATTTTAGTTGGTGTCTTCCTGGCATACTCCGCTGTATAACTTGTTGTTGTGAATGTGGATGAAGTCTCAAAAGAAGTTGGTGATGTTGCTCTATGAATTGAATCATTTCTTGATGTCGTCGTTGCGGTCAGCGTGGAGCTAGTCGCCAGAGCAGAACAATTTTTTGAAACCGTTGCAACAGAGGTGTTTGTTGTGGTATTCGATAATATATTTTTTGAGGTGTTTGGCATGGTAATCGATGATGTAATTTTTGAACTTGTATTTGCCTCATTAACAGTGTTGGCAGAAACTGGCCAGCTAATCGAATTGAGTGTTGATGCTGGAGAAGGACCATTTGTGGTTATGGTTAAAGGATTACTAGTAACATGGGTAGTAGTTAATGCATAATCTGTAGTTGACATACTCATTTTATGTTGGATACTTTCTGTTAAGGGCGTGGTTGTCGAAGGAACTACACTTTTAGATGTGGTAGCCGATGCAGCACTGGCAACTGATGCATCTGAGCTATTTGGATGTTTAGCAATCGGAGCAGTGGTCGTGGCAAGTGTTCTTTGCCTATCTGTGATAGTTGCATTGGTTTTTGATGGAAACGTAGTTGTGGATGTACTTGGTGGAGGAGTTATGAGTGTGAATGTGGTAGTTATTGGAGGAATGACGGTTAGCGATGTCGATGAATTGATTGTGGGTGTATTGATTGTGAGTGGTGTTGCTTGCACAGTAGAATTTATTTTTAATTCTGTCAGAGTGGTAGTGGTGGGTTTAGTTATTCCTATTGTTGGGGTATTACGCATGTTTGTTAGAGTGGTTGATGTGAGTGTAGGTGTGGCTGTGAGTTTAGGTGCATATGTAGTAATAAATGGGGTTGTTGTCATCGATGTACTAGCTGTTGTTAGCTTCGATATTAGAGTTGTTATCGTGGAATTGGATACCGATTTAGAAGTGACCGTTGATATTTGACTTAAAGTAGGTATATTCTTGATTGTGGTTGCTGGTGTGATAGTTGTGGGTGTTATTTTCGATATAATTGTGGTCATGAATTTGGTTGTCCGATCAATACTTCTGAGTGTCTTATTAGGCGCTGTAATAACCAGCGGTGTGCTCGTCAATATAGTAGTGGTTGATGCATTGTTCAGTTTAGGAATAATTGTGGCTAACGATAGAGCAGGCTTTTTTCTTGAGGCTGTCGTCGGAGTAGCAAATGTGGGTGTATTTTTCTGTGTATTGGTCATAGGTTCTGTTATAATATTAGGAATAAATGTGGGTGAAGTTGTCCATCTTGTATTGGTTGCGGATATCATGACTGGCGCATTGGTCGTTGTAGTATGTGCAGTGGATATTTGTGTACCTGTTGATGTAGTGACTGCGATCCTTGCAGGGGATGCTAGTGTTTGAGTTGTATTCGTAATATATGGCATTATAGTAGTCGGAGTAGTGGCTGTAATGGTTGGTCCTTGGGAAGAAGTGGTATTTGTGTGTTTAGGCAACGATTTAGTGGTAGATAATAATATGATCGAAGTATTAGTATCTTGGAATGTAGACGCAGTCCTGACTATGGTGTTTGGTGCAACGATAGTTGAGGATATGTTTGTCGCGGTAGTGATGATTGAGTGTGTGTTTATCAATGTATTACTAATCGTAGGCATATTTGTTAGTTTAGTGATTGTTTTTATTCCTGTAGTCGGAGATTCAGTACATGTGGCTGTGTGTGCAGCCCTCTTAGTATTAGCAGGAGAGGATGTCGATATAGTTATAGTAGCCGTTGTACCTGTAGTTGATAGTTTAGTAAAGATTGCTGATGTCTGACTTAAAGATTTAAAACGAGTAGTGTTTGCTGTGGTGGTCAAGGCAGTATATATTATGGTTGCCGGAGAAGTGCTTCTTATCGATGTAGGAATTGTAGTAACCCTGCTTGTGTATGTCTTCGTCGGCGTTCTAGTCGTTTTTAAAGATTCAGTTGTCGCTGACGTAGTTGTTGTGGGCGTTTTCATCAGAGTAGCAGTGGATCTGGGCGTGGGTATGATATTCTGACTGGCAGTGGTAGTGTAATTGGTATTCAAACCAATGGTGGTTGCTTTGGCACTTTGCGTAGTAACAAGAGTGGTTGATGTGGTAATTAGCTTTGATGTTTTGGGATTAGCAGTTTTTGATAAAGTTGAGATTCTGGCAGTTGAAGACGTTTTCGTAGTTGGGGATGTTGCCTTGGTCGAGTTCGTGACCGAGAGTGCAGTTCGTGGTGAGGTTTTCAATGTTGTCGGTATATTGGCAGTTGACAACTTGGAAGTCGAAGCAGAACCTTCTGAAACAGATAAGATCAAATACAAAATGAAAGAACATTCAACTCACTCTTCATGATAAAACCACAATTTCACTATTTAGATAAGATGAAAACAAAACGGATCATACCAGTGCATCTTTAAACAATGAAAAGATCGACGCACAAGTATCTTGGAATGAATGTAGAAGCAGACCTGAGTATGGTGTTTGGTGCAACAATAGTTGTGGATATGATTGATACAGTAGTAATGATCAAGTGTGTGTTTATCAATGTATTACTAATCGTAGGCATGGTTATTAGTTTAGTGATAGTTCTGGTTACTGTAATTGGAGGTTTAATAGGTGTGGTTGTGGCCCGTTTAGTATTAGCAGGTGTGAATGTCGATATAGTTATAGTAGCCGCTGTACCTGTGGTTGATCGTTTAGTAAAGATTGCTGATGTCTGACTTGAAGGTTTAAAACCTGTATTGGTTGCTTTGGTGGTCAATGCAGTATATGTTATGGTTTCCGGTAAAGTGCTTATTATCGATGTTGGAATTGTAGTAGCCCTATTTATGGATGTCTTCATCGGAGTTCTAGTCGTTTTTAAAGATTCGGTTGTCGCTGACGTAGTTGTTGTGGGCGTTTTCATCGGAGTAGCAGTGGATCTGGGCGTGGGTATGATGATCTGACTGGCATTTGTAGTGGAATTGGTATTCAGTTCTATGGTGGTTGTTTTGGCACTTTGTGTAGTAACAAGAGTGGTTGATGTGGTGATTAGCTTTGATGTTTTGGGATTAGCAGTTTTTGATAAAGTTGAGATTCTGGCAGTTGAAGAAGTTCTCGTAGCTGGGGATATTGCCTTGGTGGAGTTCGTGACCGAGAGTGCAGTTCGAGGTGAGGTTTTCAATGTTGTCGGTATATTGGCAGTTGACAACTTGAAAGTCGAAGCAGAACCTTCTGAAACAGATGAGATCAAATACAAAATGAAAGAACATACAAATCACTCTTCATGATATAAGCACAATTTCACTATTTAGATAAGATGAAAACAAAACGTGTCATACCAGTGCATCTTTAGATAATAAAAAGATCGAAGTACGAGTATCTTGGAATGAATGTAGAAGCAGTCCTCAGTATGGTGTTTGGTGCAACAATAGTTGTGGATATGATTGATGGAGTAGTGGTGATCGAGTGTGTGTTTATCAATGAATTACTAATGGTATGCATGGTTATTAGTTTAGTGATAGTTCTGGTTACTGAAGTAGGAGGTTTAATAGGCGTTGTTATGGGTGTGGGTTCTTTGATGAGACCTTCTGCTAAGTTTGAATTTACTTTAGGTTTTCAAAATAAGGAACTTAAACTTACACAAGAGGTGGCGACAAAGCAAGTCGAATTATTTTGTTTCAATGTTGACAATCAAATTAATCTACATTTGCTATTACGTTTAATATTTGATAGTTATTTTTGCGTATCATATTAGGTCTATGATGACCCACGCAATGATTTTCATGCAAACGTTAAGGAGGTATAAAACAAATATTTTTTGAGGCAATACGATGATGATTTGCGTCAATAAATGTCTTTGCGACAACGACACTCACCTATTTCTATGACCACATCGTCGATACCTAAGAGGCCATTACGACGCTTTTGGCTCACAAATGCAATCTAAAAAATATAATGGATGTTTGTGTTTATATTTGCGTGTGTTTACAAGTGTGGACATAGAGAAATGCACATATATACATACATATATAATGAAGAGTCTTTAATTATATAATAAAGCTTCGATAATTGTACAAATGCTTGAAGAAAAGCTTACAAGTACTACCGTCCAATTTTGTTATAATGATGAAAATATGTTACAGTTTTCATTTCACTATAACGTTGTTTCTTTCTTCAAATTAGGCCATACAGTTTAAAACAGATTAAAAATTGTCAACCGCATTTATGTTTTGTTTACATTTTACGGCACATTATTACAAAAAGATTATTTATTGCCTATGCATTTGGAACACGTCAACATGCACTTCAAACAAACACAAATGGCTGTGACTGAAAGGATACTCGGCAATTGGAAGGAATAGTTGCTTGACCCCTATACGGTTATTTCCTAATTAAAACTATGACGTAACATTTTAAAATCACTGGAGTTTCAATCACTTTTCTTATCAAACTTAAAAGTAGGCACCGCTAGCTCTTATTGATAGAAATCTACGGATCTGTGGTTACCTTTACTCATTTTGACCCGACAATAAACTTTTAGACTTTTAAAAATATATATTTAAATATGATATTTTATTGATCTTTTCAAAAAGCTTATAAGTATTCTCAGAAACATGGGCATTGTCGCACACAAGCCTCTGTATAAATGTAAACGTACTCCTTACAAACAACACTGACAATGGACGGGTGATTATAGTATTTAAAAATAATACATCAAAAGACTATTTTCATGCTCGAAAGAATTTACAGAACTATAATTCAATGTTTAAGTTCCTTTTTAACTGTAAGATAAACAGAGCTGAAATAATGAGGTCCAATTATTTAGAATGTTTCTGTTGAAGTAAGAAGTATTTTGTTGAACAGTTTATGAATCTATTTGTAAAAGTTTTCGTAACAGTAGAATAAGAGACGGAATTCATAATCAGAAACTAACTCGGAATCTAAACATCCATCAACTTTGCTGACTGAGTGTTAAACATATTTAGTACTACATGTCATTACACAAAGTTGCAAATAATAGCATGTTTGCGTAATCCAATTTAATTTTGAATAAACAACTATTGCCAGGTAGCTTGTGGCAAATACATGCACCTTCACAACTTTTTAATTCTAAAAATAATTTAATGAAGAACAATATAAACTATTGCCTAATTATACAATAACATAATTCGGTATTCATAATATACCCGAGGTAACTATTGCCTAGTAGCTTGTGACAGATACATGCACCTTCGCGACTTTTTAATTCTTAAGCTAATTTAAAAAAGAACATTATAGACTATTGCCTAATTATATAATAACAGAATT
This sequence comes from Potamilus streckersoni, assembly GCA_016746295.1. Lineage (NCBI taxonomy): Eukaryota > Metazoa > Mollusca > Bivalvia > Unionida > Unionidae > Potamilus > Potamilus streckersoni. The sequence goes on along the minus strand of JAEAOA010002216.1, from coordinate 2,342,870 downwards.
CGGTATTCATAACATACCCGAGGTAACAAAAACACATACAACTTAAAGAAATGCATCAAAAATCGGATAGTTCTTGACATATCAAACATTCCCGTATCCTCTAACTAAAATCTTTTTATTTTCGTTGCTATTCACTTGGAATTCTTATTTAATCTACTGTACATTTATAAGAATAAGAAATGTTTTAAGTGATATTTACATTATATAAATGATAATAAATACCTGGAATGGAACATTCGTCTGGAGAAAAAGGGGGATGCTCTTATTTTCCCATCCTTGAGTCCTGGAATATTCCTTACTGAAGATTTCGTTACCATTTGCTAGAACCTTTATGTTAGAATCCACATTAGGCAGGTTGTACCAGAATCGCAGACATATATTATGATAGGGTATGAATGGTGTCAGTAACTGGTCTGAATTTCCTCTTGAGAAGAAGATCTTTGAAGTAAATAGGAAGTACCCACCTGATCCGCCTGGAATTATGAAACACCAATTTAAATGACATCTTGACTAACTAATTAATAAGTCATGTTTTAACTTTACGCTTGTATTGTATTAAAATCCGAAGGTCTATAGAATGTATTTGCAGTCGAAAAGCAAAGATTTCATAACATATGTACTTAATTTGACGAAACCCTTTTCAACTTTTAATAATGGTGACAACTGTAGATGTCCCATCAACGTTGTTTCAGGAATAGGATCGTGTACAATGTTTCTCTGATCGATTAAACTAAATTATAATAAAAATTGAAGCGGAATGGATGATGAGGAAATATCAGGTTTAACTGCCTCTAAATAGAAAACGATACAAGTAGGATATAAATAAGTATGCGGTCGTCACGTTTTGTTATGCTTTGATTCAAATCCACACAACAATACCCCAAAAACTTGCCTCTGAAACGTCCTTTGTTCAAAACGTTTCTTTCATCCTACAGCTTGTTTATGAATGGAATTTCTTAGGGATTTCACGTTCACCAAACATATTCAAATAAACTGTGCAAATATTAGTGCATAAACAAGTTAATGTGCTGATTCTAGGGCTAAATAAAAGGGTACGATATGAAGAGATGTAATTGTACTCATTTACCAACCGACTTAAATTACAACGGTGTACTTCGTTTTCTTTGTCGCACTGACAATTTGCTTTCCAGTTTCAACATGTCCAACGAGCACGAATAATACCTTGTACATGGTTCACCAGGACCTCCGAAAAGACTACATCTTCAGTTCTTGGTCATGCAGATTATTTAGATTTTAACATATTTTTTAGCTTCCATAATACTTAAGATTATATCGATAATAAAGGAACGAAACTACATATTAAATCCCCAAAACAAGTAATAAACGTGTTTCACAATATCACAAAATAAGTCAATATTTTAATTTTATATTATTCCTCCATTAATTGTATCAATTTGAATTTCTACATGTAAACCTTATATGCAAGATTGAGGAACATATATCAATATTTAATTTTATTATCGGATTAAATGATCATGGTTGGGTATTTATCGATGTGTAAATTTTAATCACATCGATAAATACCCAACCATGATCATTGAATCATTATAATTCCAATTTCATGTTTTTTTATCATCAAATTAACGTATTCTAGCAACAATGCATTCGAATTGAACTAGTGCATGGTTTCCTTTCATTCGCCGCTTCACATGGCTCCATAATATATAACTTGTACATAACAGGTTGACTACTGTCACGGTTACGTTCATTCAGAAAATTCATACCTTGCATTTTAGGCAATGGCTATCAGTGGTTTCAACACAGTTAGTTTTTAACAAATATTATTGTTCAATTTTAGTCTTTCCCATCTGTTATGTCAGGTGACCAGTCTTTCAATAATTGTCTCAAATATTTTTTTTTAAATTTGCAAGTGGTCATATTTACACTATGCCACCAACACCCACACACGTTCGAAAAAAAAAATAAAATAATAAAACAATTTAAAAATTTACCATTAAAAATCGCAGTGTCCCATATTTTTCGTTTATTATCCTCGGGGTATTGATTTATTTCAGTAGATTTTACGTCCTCAGATAATTTCATGAATTTTAGTTATATCCTTCCAGGGCCTCAAAATTGACTATCTCAGTTCCCACGCTATTATTGCTCTTGTTGTGCATGGCTAGGGTGACGTAGGTAATGGAGTGCGCATTGAGGGAATTTAGCAATCTGTTGTTTTGTTTCATTTTCAGAGGTTTTAACATCCATCGCAATATCATCAAATGCATCTACATCTGCTTTAGTCACTGATATTATTTCTTTTAACTCCATTTAATCTAGCTGTTCAACAAACTCCGCAGAATATTGCAGTGAAAATAATCACCGTAATCTTCCATTTTGATTGACTATGCAGCAGACCAACGCTAAGTTGTATAGTAAGCTATGCGTTTCAATCAAAGAATATTGGAGAAAGTAAAATAAGTATATTATTTATATTTATTTGCTGAATTAAAAGTTTAAAAGATGAAACAATCGTTTCACAATGATGTGTCTGCAATTTTTATTTATATTGTAAACTAAAAGTAGTCCCAAAATTTATCGATGTGTAAAAAAAAATTCCTGATGAGTCATACGTGACCATTTACATCCAATCATATTGCAGAAAATCTGTGACATTCATAAAAAATGGAATTATAATGTTATGTAAAATAGTCTGTCTACTTGTTCGATCACAAAAATATTTCGTTTTTGTTTTTTCACACAATCTAAAGTCCTACAATTTAATGTTGTGTGTGTGTGATCTAGATTCTTAGCGTAGCTACAGCAATTTTACTTTCACATCTCTACAATATCTGCAGTGTGGCAGTTTGTTATGAGGTCTAGCACCGGGGCATCATGCCTCACACGTGTGGTATGATGTTGCACCCAGTCACATTATCCGGACACCAGCTCAGCCAGTCCTAACACTAACTTCATAATGCTGACCGCATAGCGAAACAACTGTTAGTACCATTTGAATACGTCCTTGATTTTACTAGCCCGTAAAGTGAGCCCGTGACCTACCGCATCCGATGCCGACACCATAACCACTAGGCCTCCGTAGGGGTAGCCCAATTTAAGGTTGCAACTTCACGCACATTTAAATTCGAACAAGATGTACCAAGTGCTATGTTTGAAGACATTTTCAGATTGGGCCACACTTAGCTTCGTCACATTCCATGTGATTGACGAATATAATGTAATCGATAACTTTAGTTAATAATATAAGGAAATAATTGCCAATAACATATGCATATAGTTATTTAGGGAAACATACTTGAAGTTTTCAGACTTGTAGCTCACCGAGTTAACGTTTTGTGAAAGAAGAAGACAGTTTCAAAACATACAATTGAATCATTTTTTATAGGACACCGCCATTTAAACAACGCCGCTAATGAAGGACAACACTTAAATAAAACAATTCTTTGTTTTGCTTCACGTACTTAAACAAACATCAGTCTAAAAACGGACAAACAACAATAGTCCAGTGATTGCCTATATGGACAGTCTAAATTATACAGATCTCCATCTGTTTTGTAATTGGTAAGGTGTCAGTTCAGTAACTAATTATAACTTACGAACCAGTAGAATGATCTCCAGCTATTTGACCTTCCCACGGAGTTCCAAATGGCTTTGTCTGATACCTCCAGTAGCTGTTTTGTGTAAAGTTGTACAAGGCTGTACATCCCTCTTTGGTATTAAAGTTACAGCTGACATTTAATTGCCTTCGTCCATCTCTCGGAAGGTCACACACATTTGTAGTTGCCACTGAAACTTCTAAACAACGAGTTTCTTAATGGCATAATAGGCTTCTGTCATGAATACATTAACATATTATTACTGTAATTACATGAAGAAAAATAATATTAATATTCAAAAAACAACAAAATCTCGTGTCGAATTCGCAGGAAAAATGGTCAATTCAACATTGTATGATTCTACAAATGACAAATCATTGAATAATCATGGCAAATACTCAAATATATTTGTAATATTAATATTATATACATTATATGTACGGAATTAAATATAAGATAATAATATCATTTTACCGCTCCCTCTTGACTATAAATATAACGAATATGTATTTTCATATAATTTATTTTAAATAGCTCATATTTGCAACACTGTAGTGTATTTAATAAATAAGTTTAATAGAATCTCGATATAATTTTTGTGAAATATAAAGACTTTACAGGACTTGGAATTCAGTGTTCGTGGTTAAATAGTCAGAAACAAAAACAAAATAAAAAATATTTTGGCATAGAAAGTTTAAAGAAATAAGTTACCGTTATATCATTAAATTATGACTCTGTTCTTAGTAAAATCAAAACTCGTCTTAAGAGAAAATTATCTCTTATCTCATAAACAATGCTATCCATATGACACTTCTAGAGTTATCTTCTTATAACAATATTTTACTTATATATGGTCAACGTTGCGAATTAAAAGCTATACATTGTTAAATGATGTTCAAATTTAAAAGATAATTTGAACAACCAAAACTTTGAAGACTTTTCATCAACTAAGTTATTTCAGATCTAGCATTTGTAAGTGAATAACCAACTCCAAACAAAAATAAAAGGACCACATATACAAAATACATACGTGGGATACATGCAATAATAATCAGAATCTTGAGTACTGATCTCATCCTTACTTTGCTTCTGTGTTCATATGACTGAGAGGCAAGGTAAATTGTAACCTTATTGGTACATACAGTGCCCTTGTCTTGTATTGATAATGTTTGACTTTTAATAATTATCTTGTTATAGGACAGGTCAGTATAATAGTGATAATAATGTTAATCAAAACATGTAGCTATAACCCTGTTGTTATAACAGGAAGATATACAACTTGATCAAATCTATCTGTTAGGAATAATGTAGGTGTTGGGTAAATCTCGAATTGATCCGAATTTAATGATTAATTATAAGATACTAAATTATCGATGCAGATCGAACTGTTACATATATGTGCCTGTGAATAGGGCTAAGTAGCTAAAAGTTTGTATGCAAATTTTAGTAAAGCTAGGTATATGTGACTGTTCAGGTGCTTCGCTACAAATGTAAATGCGTAATGCTTTCTGTTGTCTCATTAAGAAAACAATCATTAGCTCGTATTTGACAGATTGCAACTCTCTTATTTACATGCATCCGTTCGATAGTTAATCCGTAAGTTCACTTTATGAGGTATATAAGTCAGAATCAGTGCAAGTCCTTTATAAAAATAAAGGTTTATGTTCTGAAATCAGGTCAAATAAATGATGGATGTTATTTTTCTAGATGTAGGGTGCATATGTGATGATGTCATTGTCGCTATCCTTGTTTCAGAAAGGAGTGCAATATGTACATATTAAATAATAATGATATATGCAATGTTTTGTATAATTTCAACATTAATTTCATTACGAAGTTGCCGTGTGGAATTATGTCCATTCCGTATATATCACTGTATAATAAAACCAAAGAATTTGTATGTTTCAAGTACTTCTATTTTGACCATTGCAGTCATTTTCATATATTTGTTGTACGATGCACCTTATAACAGCATTCGGAGATAGAAGCCCTATTACAAACCGAATTTGGGTTTTGCTACTTGGAATGAATCTCAAAAATTATGATCTAAAGTAGCAAAATAGCCTTATTGTCATATAGTCCAAATTTGAAAATGTGTTGTTTAGTTGATATCCAATGATATCCTTCCCGCCTCAGTGTGATCTTTTAATTTCAGTCATCTTTACTGTTATGTAAATAGATGCATTCCTTTTCACTCCTTACATATTGTTGTAAAAACACAAAATACACTAGACTGCTTCATGTTTTACGCAAGAAGATATGCTATATTGTTGATGTCTTATTAATTCACAACAAAAACACATTATATTCCAGTGACAATACTTGTAAAGATTTTAATTAAAACTGTTTGATTTATCTAATTCACACATGTACAATTGAAACCAAAATAACTATAATTTTCATTCATGAATAGTATTCTACTTACGTTTAATAAATATATCTGACAATAGGAAGTATAACGAAAGTTTATACTCTATAGCCTCAGTCACTTTTGTTTCTAATTTTGCAATTACATATAGCATTTATTTTGTTACGGGTCATCATGATATGATATAAACACGACGTAAATACTCAGAAAACTGACAATGACATTTCTTTGAACACTTTCCCCTATCTTTCCCATAAAGCCTAGTATTTATGTCCAAATAATACAGTGAAGAATGATCCATAAATAATAATTCATGTTGTAGGTATTAATACTAGATTTAGTCTATTTGCCTCTAGATTAACTACTGCATCGAGATCAATTTAATTTGCAATAACCTGGATATCTATAAAGATACAAACAATAGGTTCATCTAACATAGGGAACAAACTTTTCCAAACATTAAATTTAACATATTAGCATGCAAGATGACAGTGAAGACTTCCAAATAGCTTTTTAATTCCGAGAGAAACGTTAAACATAAAGTTGAGACTTCATAAATGTATCTCAACGGCTGGAACATAAGTATAAAATAATGATTTAAAATTAATTCATGTTATACACTAATAGCCAGAAAAAAAACACATTCTTAGTGGATGCTCACATTATCACAATGAGGGAAGCATTTGTTCTGTAACTTTTAAAATCGATTTATTAACAACAAGGTATGAAACATACTATTAAGAACATTTGGCCAAATTTTAAATACGATTGAAAAGGGAATTATATAGTTTTATACTTACTTCTAGACTGAGACTACTTAAAATATATTATGCAGGACGTATATCTGTTGCCAGGTGAATAAAGACAAAACCACTTGTTGTGGTTTTATATTTTTTAAAGAAGGAGCAGAGAACACAACACGGTTTGTAAAACAAAGCATACCACATTCCTGCCGTTTTGGTTTTCCACCTAAGAAAGGTATTATTGCTTGTATAGATTCAACGTCTTTGCAGATACTCTTTAGTGCCCTTTTAAGGAGTCTCATAATACCTTGACTATCCAAGTTTGGTAAATGTTTGATGAAATACTCCAAATTGAAATGGCATATAATTTCCGTCAAAACATGCTTATATAGCAACTCCCAATCTTCCCACCACCCAAACACCACCCGACCCAAATTAAAGAAACTTGGTTTATGTGCAGAGTATGATACATTGTTTCACATTACTTTCTTAGATTCCACTGTACCTTTGATGATTTCAATTTGGGAAAATGTTGCTATGTAGAATGATTGGAAATGACCTCTTTGATAGATGTCCAAGATACAGAATGGTTTAGGTAGTACCATAATTCTATAAACTCAAAAGGTATTTCAAAAAATGGTCAAAAATATGGTCTCATCTTGATGAATCCATAAAGGGGGTTTATTCATAACTGTATATGTACATACATTATCTGTCTGAAATAACGAAGAGCTGGTGTATTATATTTATCATTGGCTACATTAAATGACTTTTTTAATTAAACTACTAATATTTTTATACGTGAGTATATGATAAATGTTTTCATAATAGAAGTTCCTCATCAGATGTATGTAATCTATGGACTCAAATGTATTATGTTATATAAGTAATTAGCAACCACCATAACTTCATAATAACATGTTTGCATCTATTTTTGGGATATCACAGACTTTCGACTGAAAGATTGTCATCATTTAACTGAAATTCTCTACAATCACTTTATATTGTTATTGCGTTGGGACTGATGTTTTAAGAAACGTTGAACTGATGGGGTAATAGATTTAGGAATCCACTCAAATGTGAAATATGTGCCCCAGACACACATTTTATATTGGGTAGTTTAAATATTCAAAAGATGCATTTAGATGTCACAAGTCATGATCATGCATGTCGAATGAATAGACAAATGTGTCCTTGCACAAGAACATAGCATATTTAAGTTGAAGGTGAAAAGAAAATCACAATCTCTAATAATTTACATTTTTCAGTGCTTTTCATACTCTCTTAATACCAAGTGAATCCCAAATATTTGGACACATAAGTATTGTGCAACATCAACAATCATATACTATCTTGCTATTCTGTTAAAAAAGCGACATTAGTAAATTTGCTGGATTGCAACAGATTAGTTCTGAGACTCGTACTTTTATTTCCGGTTCAATCCATGCTGATTGTACATTTTGCTGCCGTAATGACAAGCACTAATATTCTCGAGAATTCCTGGACTTTGCCTTTTCTCTTCTATCCCAGCTTCCACTGACTAGTTGTCCTAAAGTTTAAGTCTTATGTTCACCTGAGTGTACCCAGTTTGATGGTCAAGGTTACATATTTTTAAATTCCAAACTCATTTGAAAGACATCGGTAATTATCATCACGGTCCAGGTAATAGATGCAATCATTGCATTCTGTATTTCATGACGTTTGATTATTTCTAAACAATGATATTATTTTTATGAAGTCCTTTCGTTATGGCCTGCTGTACATTACCTGATCACCACAGATGATATCAAGTGCATGCTTGACATGCACTGGGGGTGATTAGATTTTCCATAGTGCTATTTTGGGACATAATCATTTTGTTTACAACCTGAAGTTGGTTTCGGACATTACAGCAAGATAAAGACCTTTCAGTCCCTATTTCTTCTTCTTCTTCTTCTTCTTCTTCTTCTTCTTCCTCTTCTTCTTCTTCTTCTTCTTCTTCTTCTTCTTCTTCTTATTATTATTATTATTATTATTATTATTATTATTATTATTATTATTATTATTATTATTATTGCATCCATAAAAATGCAAAATGAGTATCTAATTGATTCATTTTGTTTTCCATTACGCGGAAGAAATTTTCACATATTACTTTTAATATCTTGCCATACAAACAATAAATTCAGTTGTATTTGCAAAAATTATAGACATATCTGAAAACAACTTAACTGAAAATTTAATGAAATAATTTATTGTAAACATTAAATGTTAATTCGTAAAAGAAGCACCGTGATCCATTTCGTCCGCTATTAATCTTAAAGAGGTATTTTTATAATATCAGATGCTCCATATATTACCAGTCGAAATGAATATACAACCCCATTTCACCACATCACTATATATGTAGTTATCTAAACCCGTTGAATCATAACGACTTCCCCCAGGAACACATACATGTAATTTACAATTCGATAGATACGTGTACATATTATCTGGGCAACTGATTATAATATCTAATATATCCAATATTTGTTACATGTATTTGTGTACTTGTGGAAGTAGATATCATAACCGAATTAACTCAATATTGTCTCTGTCAAATATAGTGCATTGTCTCTTACACCAAGGTTTAAAATAAAACAGCACATTTATTTACTTGTTCTACAGTTACATATAAATGTTGTACAGTCAATGCTGGAGATTGAAATCTAGCAAATGACAATGTGTATAGAATGCAACAACGAAACAACAACTGGAACCATATCTTCAAAGGTCTAAAATTAGTCACGCATCAAAAACCCTACAGAACCATCACAGCAACCTCGTTACTATCAGCGTGAAACAACGGAACATTTACATCAGGTTATCAAATGTATGGATAGAAACGATGGTAGTGCAGGAGTTTCCGGGTGCTTTGCCATAGGGTACCTTACCTACACGATTATCCATCACCCAAAAGCTATATTCCTGGATCAGCGCTTATCAATCACAGGTCAGAATCTAAAAGTCCTTTATAAACGAATCAATAACTATTGGTGTACTAGGTTAATAGAAAGTCACTGGACTAGAAGAAATGGCAGAAATAAATAAATAAATAAATCAAAATAAACGAAATAAAATAAAATATGGGATGAGCGAGTTTAATAGAAAGCTTGAATATCAACGTACGAAAAAGCCAAAACAAAAATAATATAATTAATTGGGATGGATATTGTTTGGCAGTCTGGACACATATAAATAAATAAAGAAGATTGTTTTTTTTCTATATATTTTTGTGGGAATATAGTTGTGAATTTAATTTTTTAATGAATAAGTATAATTTAGTGCTGTAAGACTGAGGCGAATATACATCTTTCCAGCTCAAAAATGGCATGATTTAAAAAAACAGGAAAATTGTAGAGATATAAATTTCGCTTCTATCTTGTCTGCTCCTTTACTGGCGCTAATGAGACACTGTTTTGTACAACTTACTTATTTAAATGGTAATCGATTATTTAGATGAAACCCCGGTACGGACCTTGAGTTAGCAATCACACAATTACTATGTCATCCTAATGAATCTGCATCATCTATATATATATATATATATATATATATATATATATATATATATATATATATATATATATATATATATATATATATACACACACCATAGGCATGGATGGTGGATTAGATTATTGGCAAATTAGAGATCTGATTTCTTATACAGAAGACTGTGTTATTATTTTAAAATATTCAGGTCTAGTTGAAGACTTGTTTTACATCAATAGCGACCGAATATATTCGACAGCTCATTGCAATGATATCCTTCCCGCTTCAGTGTGATCTTTTAAACACATTAATGCATTTCGTAATTGACAAGATATTCGTACGAGAGATTATGGCTTTTACGTGTACATTCAGCACAATGTTCTCATCTTGACAGATAATGTACCAATTCTGTACATACAAATATGGTTGTGTACAAGTCGCCAGCTCCTTAATTAGATGTAAATGGCAATTTCAGTTGAAATAATGCCTTTCCATTGCCTTGGATAACTAGGCAACACTCTGCTAAAAGAATGTCATTCTTATCTCCCTCCCCGAAGTCTTAGATGGAAAAACAATAATAAAAGTTACAAGATCTGTCCATTACAGTTACATTTTCAAAATTATTTTTTATCTACCATTTTATATGAAATTATAACGGATATATACATGCAACGGATTAATCAATATTACTCTTCGGTTGCTGTCATGATGTTCGTGATAACAATGGTTGGGTTAGGAGGTGGACTAGTGACATATATAACGAATTAGAGATATGTCACGGCCAGGTATAGAAATTCTACTACTTTGTATTTATCATAAAACAATATTTTGTGTTTTCTTCCAAGCTGCTAAAATTACAGATAGACGAGTATATATGTATCAGTCATTAGGTAACTAATTGCTGTGCTCTTCTTAATATGCAAAATATTTTACATTGGACGGCAAATGAGAGAGAAAGCGAGAGGTCAAGACTACGTCTAATATGAGCACCTCATGTGAAGATATTGTGGTAAACGATAAGGGTAGGAAAAGGAAACATGCTAAAATAATCTATAAACCACTATTATACCATGATAGAGTCATCAATATAATAATAATAATAATAATCATCCCTCATGTCAGATTATTTCATCAAACATTTCCCAAACTTGGATAGTCAAGGTATTATGATAAATTTTCTAAGGACAACAAAGAGTATCTGCAAAGACGTTGAATCTATACAAGACATAATACCTTTTTTGGGTGCAAAACCAAAACAGCATTAATGTGGTATGCTTTGTTTTACAACCCGTGTTGTGTTCTCTGATCATTATTTGAACGGCTTTGTCTTTATTCACCTGCAAACAGATATATGAATTTACGTCATGAAGAATATATTTTAAGTAGTCTCAGTCAAGAAGTAAGTATAAAACTATGCAATTCCCTTTTCAATCGTATTTGAAATTTTGCGAATAGGTTCTCAATAGTATTTTTGATACCTTTTTGTTAATTTCAAATCATTATTTTATGTTTATTTTCCAGCAGTTGAGATAGATATCTGAAGTGTGAACTTTATGTTTAACCTCTTTCGGTATTTTAAAGCTATAAGGAAACTTTCAATGGCATCCTGCATGATGACATGTTAACTTTAATGTTTATAACTTTAACTACTCTATGATAAGAAGGTCATTTTGTTACTTTAGAACGTAACTCTTGGGAAAACATTCCATGTAGCAAAACCAAAATTCGGTTTGTAATAGGGCTCCATATATCCGAATGCTATTATAAGTTCAACAAATATATGAAAATAAATGTAATGGTCAAAAATAGAAGTACTTAAAACATACATTGTTTGGTTTTATTAGACAGTGATATGGGCATAGATAGAGATTGGACATAATTCCTCACGTCAACTTGTAAATAAAATTAATGTAGAGATCCTACCGAACATTGCATATATCACTAATATTTAACATATTCCACCGTATTTACATATTGCACTCCAGTCAGAAACAACGATAGCGAAAATTACATCACCACATATGCATCCTACGTCTATAAAAAAGATAATCCATCATTTATTTGACCTGATTTCAGAACATAAACCTTTATTTTTCCAAAGGACTTGCACTCCTTCTGACCTATATACCTCAGTATGTGAACTTAGGATTGACTATCGAAAATATCGAACTGATGCATTTAGAAAAGTGAGTTGCAATCTGTCAAATACGCGTTTATGGTTGTTTTCTTAATAATACAACAGAAAGCATTACGCATTTGCATTTGTAACGAAGTACCTGAACAGTCACATATAGCTAGCTTTACTAAAATTTGCATACAAACTTTCAGCTACTTAGCTCTATTCACAGGCACATAGATGTAACAGTTCGATCTGCATCGATAATTTAGTAATTTTTATTAATTCGGATGAATTGGAGATTTACCCAACACCTACATTATTCCTAAAGGACGGATTTGATCAAGTTGTATATCTTCCCGTGTTAACAACAGGGTCAGAGCTACAAGTTTTGATTAACATTACTATCAGTATTATACTGACCTGTCCTACAACAAGATAATTATTAAAAGTCAAACATTATGAATGCTAAACAAGGGCACAGTATGTACCAACAAGGCTACAGTTTACCTTGCTTCTCAGTCATATGAACACAGAAGCAAAGTAAGGATGAGATCAGGACTCAAGATTCTGATTATTGCCTGTATCACACGTATGTATTTTGTATATGTGGTCCTTTCTTGGGGGGATGGGTATTCACTTAAAAATGGTAGATCTGAACTAAGACAGTTGATGAAAAGTCTTTCAAGTTTGGGTTGTTAGAGTTTTCTTTTCAATTTGAACATCACGTAAAAATGTATAGCTTTTAATTCGCAACTTTGATCATAAGTAAAATATTGTTATAAGAAGATAAATCTAGAAACGTCATATATATATATATATATATATATATATATATATATATATATATATATATATATATAATTTAATACAAACAATACTATCATACAGGTTAGAGAAATTAAATTCGTACTCCACCGAGTTTCGAACCCAGGTCCGCGAGTAATCGGCACCAATCGCCTTGCCTGCACGCAACGCACCAGCCCATATACCGTCACGACTAAGCACGCATCACCAAAAAGTGATGTCACTATATATATATATATATATATATATATATATATATATATATATATATATATATATATATATATATATATATATATATATATACGCTTTATCCTTATGGAGAGAGAGTTTGGATAGTAGTTTTTAAGAGATAAGAGTATTATCTTCCTTTAAGACGAGTTATGATTTTACTAAGAAATAGGTCATAATATAATGGTATATAACCATTACTAATTTCTTTTAAATTTCTGTGCCAAATTATTTTTTCATTTTGTTTTTGTTTATGACTATTCAACCACGAACATTTAATACAAGTCCTGTAAAGTCTTTACATTTTACAAAATTATATCGAAATTAAATTACACTTATTTATTAATTACACTACAGTGCTGTAAATATGAGTTATTAAAACTAAATGATGTGTATATATGTATTCATTATATTTATAGACCGGTCGGAGCGGTAAATAATATTATTAACGTAGATTTAAATCCGTACATACGATGTGAATAATATTACAAATAAATTTGAGCATTTGCCATGATTACTCAATGATTTTTCATTTGTAGAATCATACAATGTTGAATTGACCATTTCTCCTGCGAAATCGACACGAGATGTTGTTGCTTTGTCAATATTAATATTATTTTTCTTCATGTCATTACAGTAATAATATGTTAATGTATTCATGACAGAAGCCTATTATGCCATTAAGAAACTCGTTGTTTAGACGTTTCAGTGGCAAATACAAATGTGTGTGACCTTCCGAGAGATGAACGACAGCATTTGAATGTCAGCTGTAACTTTAATAGCAAAGAGGGATGTACAGACTTGTACAACTGTACACAAAACAGCTACTGGAGGTATCAGACAAAGCCAACTGGAACTAAGTGGGAAGGTCAAATAGCTGGAGATCATTCTACTGGTTCGTAAGTTATAATTAGTTACTGAACTGACACCTTACCAATTACAAAACAGATGGATATCTGTATAATTTAGAGTGTCCATATAGGCAATCACTGGACTATTGCTGTTTGTCCATTTTTAGACAGATGTTCAAGTACGTGAAGAAAAATAAAGAAATATGGTTTTTGACTGTTGTCCTTCATTAGCGGCGTTGTTTAAATGGCGGTGTACTATAAAAAAAAGATTCAGTTGTATGCTTTTAGAATATGTCTTCTTCTTTTTCAAAGCGTTAACTCGGGGAGCTACAAGTCTGAAAACTTAAAGTATGTTTCTATAAACAACTATATGCATATTTCATTGGTAACTATTTCCTTATATTATTACCAAAAGTTATCTATTACATTACATTCTTCAATCACATGGAATGTAACTAAGCTAAGTGTGGCCCAATCTGAAAATGTCTTAAATCTTAGCACTAGGTACATCTTTTTCGCATTTAAATGTGTGTGAAGTTGCAACCTTAAATTGGGCAACCCCTCCGGTGGCCTAGTGGTTATGGTGTCGGCATCTGATGCGGTAAGTCGCAGGCTCACTCCACGAGCTAGTCGAACCAAAGACTATAAAAATGGTACTAACAGTTATTTCGCGATCAGCATTATGAAGTTAGTGTTAGGACTGGTTGGGCTGGTTTCCGGATAACGTGACTGGGAGAAACATCATGCCACACGTGTGTTGCATGATATCCCGGTGCTAGCCGTCATAATAAACTGCCACACTGTATACATCGTATAGATATGAAAGTAAAATTGTTGTAGCTACGCTAAGAATCCAGATCACAAACACACACAATATTAAATTGTAGGACTTTATATTGTTTGAAAAAACAAAAACGAAATATTTTTGTGATCGAACAAGTAGACAGACTTTTTGACATACTACAATTATTCCATATTTTATGAATGTCACATATTTTTTGCAATATGATTGGATGTAAATGGTCACATGTGACTCCTCATGATATTTTTTTATAAATAAGTATATCATGGGACTACTTTCGGTTTACAATATAAATAAACACTGTAGACACATCATTGTGAAATTATTGTTTCGTCTTTAGAATTTTTAATTCAGCAAATAAATATCAATAATATCATTTTTATACTGTTTACAATATTCTTTGATTGAATGCTATAGTTTGCTATACAATTTAGCGATGGTCTGCTACATAATCGAGCGAAATGGCCGATTATGGTGATCTTTTTCACTGCAACTTTCTTCGGATGTTGTAGAACAATTAGGTCAAATGGAGGTAAAAGAAAAAATGGCAGCGAGTGAAGCAGATGGAGATGGATTTGTTGATATTGCGATGGATGTTAAAATCGCTGAAAATGAAACAAAACAACAGATTGATAAATTCCCTCAATGCGCAACCCATGACCTACGTCACCATAGCTAGATACAACGAGAAAAAAGGCGTGGGAACTGGGATAGTCAATTTTGAGGCCCCGGAAGGATATAACCTAAAATTCAAGAAATTATCTGAGGAGTACTTACAATCTACCGAAATAAATCAAATCCTCGAGGCTACTAAACGAAACAATGGGGCACAGGGATTTTTCATGGATAATTTTATTTATTCTTTTTTGCTTATTTTCAAACGTATGTGGATGTTGAAGGCATAGTGTGAATATGACCACTTGCAAAATTGTTTTAAAAAAATATTCTTGAGACCATTATTCAAAAACTGAATAAAATTTATAAATGGTGAAAATGCATGGAAAAGATAATCATATTATTCGCATGAAATATTTTTATTGGATAGATTCTGAATATATATATATTAACATAGTACATAGTTTGTTGACAATGTTATCATGATATCTCCAAAATGTGACATAACACCATTGAAAAATGTATATAATAATCCAAAAGTGATTGTTTTGCTAAGTTAAATTATTTTGGATGTGCAGTCATTATTTCAATGAAAAAGAAATTGCATAACTTTCTGCAATGCAATTCTTTTCAAGACATAGACATTCTGTATATATTGGAAAGACTTTAAATAATGATGGATATAATTACTAATATCACCATATTACCATATATAAATCCCAATCATACGTATAAAATATATGTATAAATTACAGGACATGTTATCTTTATATGTATTTCAAAATTATCTTCCCTAGTGTATAAAGTATATTGCTATGAATGTTTTTTTTTATTTACTTACACCTTAGTTTATAATAATTATTTGATACTAACTTGGCTTAAACACAGTTAGACCAAACGAGCTGAGAGGCCACTTAAGAAAGTTCTATGTTGAAACCCAACCTAAATTGTTATTGTCAAGGATCACAAAAATGACAGTTGAACAGGCACAAGAATATCACAAGAATTCCTTGAAAACTGCTATTAAATATAATATAAAATGTTATTCCTGTATACAATTTATTTAATTATTACCTTTATTTTGGTGACAGATAACATCGTCTTGTTCGTTGCTAAAATCAACAAGGATTTAAGGTTTGCTTGGACATTTAGTTAGCACGCTTGTTCTATCCCTATTATTTTGTAATTATATGAGGTAACTGTCATCAGACGTAGCAGATTGGATTAACTAAAACTAAGAAGAAATGTTTTTATTTATATAAAAAGAAATGTGCTGACACTAAGGGTAGCCATAGCCTAAGATGTAAACTATGAAGTTTATTAATAAACGTAAATGGGACAATAGTCACATTTCATTTAACATTATATATTAATTCTACATGTAAGACGTAGCACATGTTGTTTTTGTTCACTCACCCAGAATAAAATATCGGGGTGATGTGGGTTACGTTGTATGACTAATGAGATCACTGAACTGGCCTTGTTAAGTATTAACGCTGTTGAGAATGACATGAAATGTTATTCTGGTATACAATTTATTGCATTGTTAACTCTTATTTTATTAAAGTATAGCATCATCTTGTTTATTTTTCCATATTGTTCATTGATAAAGTCCATAATGATTTCAGGTCTGATTGGAAATTTAAATTAGCACACTTGTTCAATCCGTTACCAGTTGATATTATGTAAGGTCATGGTCATTTGACGTAGCAGATGGGAAAGACTAAACTTGAACAAGAATGTTTGCTAAAAACTAAATGTGTTGAAACCACGGATAGCCATTGCCAAAAATGGAAATTATGAATTTTCTGAATGAACGTAACTGTGACAGTAGTCAACCTGTTATATAAAAGTTATGTATTATGGAGCGATGTGAACAGGAAACTATAATGAAAGGAAACTACCCGCTACTTCAATTCGAATGCATTGTTGACAGAATATGTTAATTTGACGATAAAAAGGACGAAATTGGAATTATAAGGATTAAATGATCATGGTTGGGTATTTATCAATATCATTAGAATTTACACATCGCAAATACCCAACCTTAATTATTTAATCCTTTAATAAAATTAAATATTGATATATGTTCCTCAATCTTGCAAATAAAGTTTACTTGTAGAAATTCAAATCGATGCAATTCAGGGAGGAGAAATATTAAATTAAAATATTGACTTATTTTGCGATATTGTGAAGCACGTTTATTCCTTGTTTTGGAGAAGCAGCAGAGAGGGTGAACCCTACAAATTTTTGCGACAAAATCGATTAAAGCCTCAGAATGCCAAATGGAGCCTTCCTACGAAATCTCATATTTTAACCAAAAAAAAATTAAAGGCCCCATTTTACAAATGGAGCCTTAGCGATTTTGTCGCAAATACATTGTCATAACCACCCTCAAATTGCTGCCATCTACGTCAGAGAGGGTGAACCCTACAAATTTTTGCGACAAAATCGATTAAAGCCTCAGAATGCCAAATGGAGCCTTCCTACGAAATCTCATATTTTAACCAAAAAAAAATTAAAGACTCCATTTTACAAATGGAGCCTTAGCGAATTTGTCGCAAATACATTGTCATAACCACCCTCAAATTGCTGCCATCTACGTCGCAAATATGTTGTCATTTCACCCTCCCTGCTGCTGATTAATACAAATTATTTGTTAGCTTTTCACAAACAGACTAATCGATAATACTTCACCACGTAGATCAATCAAATTATTTGACTGATCGGTGAGTGTAAAATTAATTCTAGTTAGTAAATCATTTTGACATTGCATATAGACTGGATTAGTCGGATTTTCAACAATTAAAAATCCGGGGGGTGCTGTTGGTGAAAATGAATAAAGAATGTAACCTTGTCGGGCTTGATTTGATTGTTCCATATTAATTTGATAACTTCCTTCGATTACATCACACGTTAAATTAAGTGCGATCACCGATGAAATATTCACATTGTTCGGTGCAATATGTCTACCGTCGCCGTCGGGAGAATTATTATAAGTGAGGACAATAGGCTTCGGCTGGCTATCTTTCCATGATTGATAAATTTTATTAAATCCTTCGTCGATGGCAGTTCTGAGTTTTTTCTTTAACTCGGGAACATTATATCCTGGTAATTTATAATTTGGATTTTCATTTATATTTTTTTTATAATCTTGAGCTGAGCTAGTTTTTGAAATCGGGCTATTTTCATCAGTGAAGTGATTAGTAATCCTCGAATTAAATATTTCCATGTCATCGATGATTTTATTACCCGCGGCGACTATACTAGTAAACTCAGCTTGTGTAAGAAAGCCAGATCTTAACGAGGGTAATAACAACAAAAAATCATTATTCATTCTATCAAGGATGTGATCTTTAATATCTACAAATGTTGGACTTGTTTCATGTATTTCCAGAATTTCACCTTCCTGTGGGATATAATCATTAAAAAATGGAATTCTCCACACATCTTCACCATATTGATTCTTATATCGATATCTTTTTGTGAAGTTTATATCCTCGAATTTTTTATATCCTTTTGATGGATTTTCAGGTCCTATTTCATCAGTGACATAATCAGATTTTATATGCTCGGGCGTGGAATTACCAGCACTTCTAGGTGGATCTTCGGGCCATCCTAATACTGTTCTTATTGAACTGTTATAAATATCTACAACATACCCAGGAGAGCCTATTTCAATTGTAGATGATAGTGTTGGTTCATGAACTGTTATCGCAATTTTTGATTCTTTTTTAGTAATGGATTTTATTCTACGTTGTAATTCATTATTAATTTGCTCAATTTGATAGGATCCAGTTGGTATTGAAACAACGTTCCAATCTGGAGTGTCATCTTTTTTATTCCTATATGCAAATACCAGAGAATTATTAGGTCTCTGACCGCCAAATGGAACCGATCTAATATTAGGCCAACTATGATACACTCGTAATTTTGCCAACGCGATTTCCTTTACTGAAACAGGTGAGGGAAAATTCACACTGAATTTAGGGTTTGTTGACGATATTGATATCATACTTGTTTTCCGCGGAGTGGTATTTTCTGCTATCCGCTGAAGTAGTTGAATCTCTTGCGACATTATTATTATTATTTATAATGTCTAATTTTGCAATAGATGAAAAAACGCTAGCGTTTTTAATCGTAGTATCATAAATATGTATCATCGCGGAGAACTCGTCTTCGGTAATTATCGTATCATCAATCGATGATGACATCAACGAGGATAATTGTGAGTAACCGTTAGATACTGCTTGATGTTTTACTATATAGTCGTCAAGTT
Source organism: Potamilus streckersoni (assembly GCA_016746295.1). NCBI lineage: Eukaryota > Metazoa > Mollusca > Bivalvia > Unionida > Unionidae > Potamilus > Potamilus streckersoni. The sequence goes on along the minus strand of JAEAOA010002216.1, from coordinate 2,322,964 downwards.
TTTCTTGAGAACACGATGATATTTTTTTAGTAATAGCATTTGCAATTGCAGCAAATGTTGTCACCGCGGAAATAGCAATTGGGACAGCAATCGGAGCTACCATTGTTACTGAAGATAGTATAATACCAGCACCGGCCATTATACCAGATACCGAGTATACTGTAACATCAATTACGGTAATTCTCCTGCGATACTTTTTAATTTTTATTTCATATTCATCAATGAGTGTTTTGAGTTTTGTTAAGAACTCTTTGACGGTATCATAGCGATATTGCGATGACGGAATCATATTATTTTAAAATCTCAAGTGGTTTCCAATTGTTAAAAATTCTAATTTAGATCAGCTACAAACTCCATGTACCATACAAATGATGTCTTATTTAAATTAGGATCAGTGCTTGTTATTGTAAACCGTTTGTATTCATCCAGGTCAATAGTCGTTGAAATCACGTTGTTGTATCCATATGAAGTCGATGATGATATATTAAACTGATTCAGTGACACTATTGTTAATCGATAAATACCCTTCTTTGACACAGTGAGAGTTATTGTATTCTTTTTAGGTTCCCAATCTAATGATCCAGAGAGAACTGTGTATATCATATTTATGATATTCCTCTCATGAGGAATCTTTATTCTTTCAAGTAGCGGAAGATTGTCTGTTTTAAATTTTGTAATATCCTCGATAGATTTTTTAATATTATTAATGTTATCTCTAATAATACTAAATCCAGTATCATTAATATTTTTAATATTGGATTTAATTTCATCAAAATTGGATTTAATTTCAGCGAGAGATGGAGAGGTTACCGCTGGTGTTCCAAAAAATTTATTAATAATATTTCTACGAAGGGAAGTATATGCTGTTATATGTTTTTCAAGTTCTTCATTTAAATTTTTTAATGCATCTGTGATTGTAGAAACAAGTACACCTGGTTTGAGTTTTCCATCATTTGAATATAACGCTATTGTATCTTCAACGACGTCACGTCTTCGTATTAAGACATCATCCAATGAAACATTACTAGATTTCAATTTGCCCTGGCGATCTTGAAATACAACTATTTCCCCAGGATGTACACTTGACAAATTTAATGTCTCGGCGATTTCATCTTCGATTATTTTTTTTACACTTTCCACAGCGAATTTACTATCGGTTTCTGTTTTTTTTTTTTTGATTCTGATAAAGGTCGTCCCCAAATATCAATCATTATACGAAAACGCTACGTTTTTCTAAATCATAACGCTATCGTTTTTGCCATTGCCTGCTAGTATATTCATTAACAACAACTTGTGGTGGTTTTCTTGGAAATTTAGATATCTCTGCAAGGAAGTTTAATACTTCACGACCGCATATCGGTGGATCATTTAACTGTTGTGTTGGTAGCGTGGAATACAAAATTGGAGATGACTTTGTTATTGTGGATACATATCGCATGAATTCTTTTGTTGGAGCTAATCCATATGAATCAAAATAGACAATTCCACGTGGATCAATTGCATATGCGACCCAATGAGTTCCTTTTCCGCTGCTGTTATCAAGATTGATAATACCCGTTTCATTTTTCATTGGTTTTGACGGTAATTGATCTCTCATGAAAACTCCTCTAAAGTTTTTTATTGATAATGATTTTACAGCATCAATTAAATCAAAATTGGACATTGGTGAAAATCCTAGGGATTTTTCCACTAGTAAGCCGTTCCTGGTATTCTTAGGCCCGTGCCCTTGTACCAATTGTGTGGGGTTCCTGGTAGTCTTAGACCCTTTCCTTTTTTTTTATAGCCTTTCCCAGTAGCTTTTTTTTCAGGGCCATTCCTGCAGCAGTACCAACAGCTCCTAACGCTGCCGCCTTCGCAACCGCTGGGGCAGCCGCTGCAATCAATGCTGGAATAGCAGCTAACAGCGGGAATATTCCACCTGATTTTATCATACTGGCGATTGCTGCTTTCGAAAAATCAATTTGAACTCCTCGTTTGTTCTTTAGCGCATCATTGAAATGTTTTATTTGACGATCTGTCAATGATAATTTTTGTGCACCACCGGACATTTGAGTGGGTTTCAGCGTTATTGTAGTTCCACATTCTTTAGCCGACTTTGATTTCAATTTCTTGACCTGACCATCAGTCAACTGGACATTAACAATACTATATGTCATTCTATTCTAAAATGTAATTTACACTTTCAATTGATCTTATTGTGAAAATCCTAACTACATGTTTGTAAAATCAAAGATTTTCCACTGGTACATCAATAAGTCTCATTCGTCCGCCAACTCCTTCTAACAACATTGATTTATCACTGAGAATGACAGCAACTGCTCTATAATCGGCTATACCAGCAGGGCGTTGTACCCGAGCTTGGAAGTATATATCAACAACAGATTGCCTCATCATGTCAAGATGTTCCAATGAAAAGTAATAAATCGGATAGTGTTTTTCAAAATCAATTTGCGATATTTGCAAACCAGTATCAACATTTTGATCACGACCCATATACGACAATATTCTATGATATACACGAGCTATGTTGTTGTTTTCATAATTAAGCTGTACAATCTCTGCTGGCTCTTGTTGTCCGTTTATTCTCAACGAAACTTCACTTACTCCTAATTTATCAAATATCATATGACTAGATAATTGTCGACCCACTCGATTTGCATCCTGTAACGCTATAAAGATATGACGTGGAGCTGAAACACCTTGTTTTGATGCTAAGTGCCATGTAAATGCGCCATTTACATTATCCTGCTTCGTATCAGTCGTTGTTGTTAGCCAACTTAGCAATGATTTTCCACCTGTGTCCATAAACGATAGTAATTCTTGCTCTATTTTAACTGCTGGTGTCAAGACGGGTATCCATAGAACCAATTTATTTAAAATGACTTTACCATCATCAACACCATTAGCACGCCAAATTGCATCATTGTCATTTTCTTTTCGCACTAACACGACTGTATTCTTTGCTCCATAGATGACTTTTCTGACATTTCTACAGAATCCGAATATATGATGTAACGGAATAGCACATGAAAACCGTCGATGTTGTCCTTTTAATGCTCCTTTTCGTGTTGCAAATCCTAGATTGAAATTATCATTGATCCTTTTTAAAATGTCGAAATCAGCGCCTGGTCGGGCTTCACGCTCTGGATTAGCATCGATTTGTTGATCATCTACTGCAGTAGCTCTCGCAGTTCCTACTTTAACAAATTGATAATGGTTCGGATGATCAGAAGTATCCTTAGCAAACATCATAGACGGACCAGCCGATCTTGTATAATCATCAGAATATCTCGCAAGTCCGATTATTGTTGTTGCAATATCAACATTTTGTTCTATTGATTCAATTTCTTTTCCATCAATGATATATCTTGCACTGTTAAATAGCGCCATAATGCCATTATTTACGAAACCAACTCGGATATTTGGGTTATCCCCATATGGCGTATCAGCTGCTACATTTGTTACAAGCTCTCCTTCTACTTCAATAAATGCCTCACACGGCAAAAAGTATCTACTTGTATCTTGAACTTGAAGTTCAACTCTCCCCCGTTGATTAGGCTCTCTTGCAGGATAGGCATAATACTGATAGTTAATTTTAGAATTATCTTTATTCACCGGCGCTGCCATATCAAACGCTGGATCAGCAATTTTTTTAAATGCCATTTATACTAAAACGTATCGTTTTTCTAAATCATTTTCTTTTTCGATTTCCTCCAAGACCGCTTCCCGCTATCATACTTACAATATTACTACTATCTGGTGAAGTCATTGCTAATGATGCTAGTTTTTGTTCCACTGCGTTATTTATCACTTTACTGACATTTGCAGGCATCATTGTTGTTGAAGGTAGCGGTGGTGGTGGTTTTCGTCCGAATCTAGATTTCACCAATGACGTTATTCTATTCTTTGCGGTAGAAAAGGTCGTTCCTGCAAGATTTCCAACAGCGTTAATTCCCTTATTACGAATAACATCAATGGCTTTCATCGCTAATTGTTTAGCAATTGGTGCTACTTTTGGGGCTGTTCTTGTGAATAAACCCGCTATGGTATTTCCAAGGCCGTCTCCATAGTATGCCTTATAAACGGGCAATCTTGAGTTTACTACATACACGTTTGTTGGTTTATTGTGATTATAGTGTACTATCATCTTATTTGAAATGACTTTGTAATTTCTAAATGCAATTTCAATCGCTATAATAACCTTCCCTTGGAATTCCGTCCATTAACTCATCCAAGAGTTCTCGATACGTATGAATATCAATTATCCCACCTTGGAATAATCGTCTGCAAATATCAAATGCTTCATTAGTTATTTCGACTGAGTTATTCCCAGCTCGCTTACCTCCCATAAGAACCTCAAGTCGTGATATATCATTAATGATATTACTAGGACACATATGAGAATCATGATGAGAACTTCCATAACCCTCTCCTGAAGAACTTTCTGATTCGGAAACGTTTTGAATTTCTGGAGCTGGTTCGGAAACGTTTTGAATTTCTGGAGATTGTCGACCTTGACCTCGACCTCGACCTCGTCCTCGACTTCGACTTTGTTGTTGTTCTTTTCGTTGTTGTTGTTGTTGTTGTTGTATACCATATGCATCAACTCCCATTTTAAAAGCTCTGTAATTCAATGTATCCTTTTTTAAATTGCCGGGTTCATTTTTATTAATTTTAAATAACCAATCCACCCATTGATCTTTGTTTATTGTGTTTTTTTTATACTCGTCTTTTAAAAATTCCCCTCTCTTATAATAACTTTTTACAGCGAAGTCACCAAATAACTCATAGTCTTTAAGTTTCAACAATTGAATTCGTCTGATTTCTTCTATAGCTTCATCAGTGAATTTCTCGCTAAAAGGAACGCTTTTTTTAGTGGAAACTTTTTCAATAGAATCACTAGCATCTTCAACGGGGTTATCATCAGTATCAATATTACCCATTTGTTGTATTTCTCGCTGAGTTTGTAACTCACCTGAAAGCTGTTTTATTCCCTCGTGAGTTTTTTCAGTTTCTGTAGCAATCTTTCCTAATACATCAATAATAGGTACTGCTCCCTCTTTAGGGATGTCGCCGTATATAGCACGTTCTGTTGCAAGTTTCATATCTTTAGTGGCTTTAGTTACAGGGGCAAAAAGTTGTTTGCTTCCAATAGAAAAGTCAGTCTGCGCTTGCTGTCTAAGTTGTAGTTTATCTCGCACGTCATCTCGAATTGGTATAAACTTTTTCAGTAATGCTAACCTCTCACGAGCTAGTCTGGTAGTTAATGATTCTGATGTCATTATTGGAAATGCTAACGTTTTTTCAATTGTGGGTTTCAATACTTGCATCAATCAAACGTCTTATAGATTTCACTTTCAAAGCAATCTCTGACCGAACTTGGTACTGTTCCCCGAGTTTCTTTTTAATGGCTTCAACTATACTAAATAGCCGAATGAATAAATTAATATCATTGTTATACAAAGAATCATTAACCGCTTTTTGGATTCTTTTTATCAGTGAATACATTTTAGGTAGAACATATCTTCCACGTTTCAATTGTATATCAATTTGTTCAAATTCATTCAAAAGTCTGTCTTCATTCAAAAATTCAGAAAGTACGATTCCTTGATTTCTTAAATTTGATATTTCTGTGATGATAGATGTAATATCTTGAAATTCCATTTATTGAATATTATTACTAATGTATTTGTATCTTTAAAATATTTTTATATACAAAAAAAACAAAAACATATACAATGCCTATCCCTTCCTCATTCGAGTTCCGAGGCAAGGGAGGCACATACATTAAAGACTTATACAATACCCTAACTCCCCAATCGAGTTCAAGGGCGGGTTATATGGGTATTAGACGTGAAATCCAAGTGATTTCTTTACAAACATTGAACATATAACATAAAGCCTCATTTGGAACCTCTTTCGCGCCAAACGACGTCAAAGAGGCCCAGAGGGGGGACAGCACATTCTTGGAACTCATTTAGTGCCTTCGCATTATATAAGCCCAAGGGCCACAAACATAGATCTCCCAATTGGAAGCTCTAACGTAACAAATGCTATATTAGGACTTCCGGAAGATATGTTGTGGGGGGGACAGTACATTACATATATATACAATGCGATTATATAGGATATACAATGAATGAATATTTACAATGAATGAATATTTACAATGCGATTATATAGGATTTACAATGAATGAATATTTACAATGCGATTATATAGGATTTACAATGAATGAATATTTACAATGCGATACTAGGGACAGTACATTACTTATAGGATGGTTATATATACAATGAAATGATAGGATGGTTATATGATAGGATGGTATGATAGGGACAGTACAGGACGATACAAACATGAAACGACGGGGCGGACCTACACCCAATCTACCAATCAAAAGCAACCCAAGAAATTAACCCTGGTTACAGTTGAAAAAATTCAACCACACCATGTCAATGGCGTGGGAGGTTTGATTGGTAAATTGGGCTTCGTTTTAAAGCCCCAAACTTATTACGGCTCATATTATATATAAGGTGAACTAATACTGCAGTGTCAATGTGTAGGTGTGTATTTATTTTCCTAGCATTTCATAATGAATATTGTGTAGTAATTTCAATGAAAACTAAGTATTTAAATAAAACATTAAAACAAGAAATACAACTGTTAAATAATAGCAATTTTGTTACTAATTTCTATAATATTACGATTAAATAATCGTAGTAATAATGGATTTACATGACGAGATAACTCTGTCATGGGGATCCCTGTCAATTCAGGACCTGCTATTTCTTGAATCGAGAATGATATTTTTCTGAATTTTATTACACGTAGCCACACTAAAAAAACTAAACTACATGTAGCGCATTTTACTACCTCGACCTCACATACAATCTATTTTAATTTGTAATTATAAAGTAATTTCATTTTCATACAAAATCTAAACAGCGCTGTTAACGCTGTCCATGTAATTGGGATTTTTAAAAAATCTATTAATAGAACCCTGGCCTCGGCCATACATAACTCTGTCAAATTGTCTACCTGCTGTTCTCAATACAGTCTTTAGAAACAAGAAACAATAACACAAAATCAAAATCCGTACATACCGAGTTAACCATTAAATACGTACATGAGATCACACACATCATTAATTCAATCCAATTTCACATGTGTTCGCACAAATTACATATCCGGGAATCAATATCGAAAGTAGGATAGTCACGTGACGATCAGTAGTAATGAGGGGAAATACGGAACAAAATTAAAAGAATAAAAAAATATATTTTATTAATAGTAATTATTGAGAGTTATCTTGTAAATAGGAAAACTTTATTCTATGTCCATTTTTCTTTGAGATAGCTGTTTGATAAATCCCTTCAGCAACTTTTCGTACTGAAGGAATACATATTCCAAAATATTTTCCCGCAGCATTCATTGAATGAAAAACTCTTTCTTCATTCGTCGTTGTATCAAATGACTGTACTGGTCTCTTTCCTACTGACTTACAAGTCCCTGTCTTTCCGTTTTTTATATTCTCTCTTTGAGAAATGCATTGTAAATTGGAAATCGCGTTATTTAAGGGATTGGAGTCAATGTGATCAATAACACAGCCATCTTTAATCGGTCCCATATAACACTCAAAGACTACCCTATGACAGAGATATCCCTTTCCTCCAGCAGTAAATTTCAAGTATCCCTGATTATTAACATATCCCACGGGTTTCTTTAGTCTACAGTGTCTAACAACACCATATCGAGATATTTCATAATTAACGAGTATTGGATGTGGTCTGAATTCTTGCTCCATTTATATATAATAATACTATTTGTCTAATTCATTATTTGCTTTAATTATAAATCTATTAATGTAGTCTTGAGGGGTTTTTATGATTTTGTCTTTGACAGAGTCATGGTTAGGGTCAATGATAGCGTTTTTTATTCGTTTATCATAATAACGTTTTAATTCTCTAAACCGCTTACCCCCACAATTGATACATAATTGTGATTTTCCTCTCACACCCACCCCACAATTTATGCATGGGGACGGGCCTGTCGAATTATTTCTGACACTCTGTAAGTGATATCCACAGAATTCACCTCTACACGATTTATTGCATGGGGTTACTGATCCGATCATAAGCCATTTGCAGTGATTCATTATATATAAACAAACTTTTCTATTTAAATACTTGTCTTATTTATATGAATGAAGAATTCAAGAGATTATCGGCAATCAAGCCTTGGAAAAATATTAAATTCAATCTTGATAAAACTCTCGAAGACGTACCAAAAGAGAGAATAAATAATAGAAGTCTGATTAGAAAAATACGAGATTGTGTTAATGAGTTTAAACAGGACGGCGCATCACACACCTGGTCAACATTTAAAATTGATGGTGTTGTTGATGCTAGAATGAATGATGAAACAGCAGCTATGATACTATCACAACTTGGCAATAAACGGTATTTTCTCAGAGTGAAATTCATTATCAATTTAGAATCGGGCGAATGGGTTATAAGAGACAAGTTTGAACCAATTCTCAAAGATCGGACAACAGTCATTGTTAGCCGTGATTCCAGACCAGGGCTGTTAACTGGAATTGATAAACCATACTATGAAAAAGCGTATCCAGAAACAGCAATCGTTTATGGGATGTATCCGTTAAATAAGAAACCTGACATTGGAAAACTAGCACCAATGAAACAGTCAACGTCAGTGGAAAAGCCACTCAACTGTGTGGCACAACGAGTCTTAGAACACTTTACAAATGCACTCCGTGGGAATAAATTAACCGATTTAAGACATAAAAAATAGATCAATGGGAGCTAACAGTGAAAGAGAACGGAGCAACTATTTCCGATATAGCTAGATTGGAAAAGTCGTTGAGATTTCCGATAACCGTTTTAACGATAACTGGCGAAGTATTATACGAATCGAAATACAATAAAAACGGAGCTCCAATCAAAATTATTGATCATAACAAACACGCATGGACATCCGCGGTTACAATATTCCCGCGAGACAGAACAGTTAAGTATATCCCAGAAGAATTTACCAAGGATGGCATTCTCACTGAAGAAAGATTATTCGATGCTATTGCTAGTTTGTGTAAAAACGACCCTGTATCAGTATGGCTACTTCATAGTTTTGAAGATGAAGAATGTCAATTCAATCAATTTGTGAAACCTAACGGTGAATTATATCGTACTGAAAGTCTACATAATAGGATGAAAAATCTAGCAATAAGTCTCAGTGAAAACGCTAGCATTTTTAATGAAAAATCCGAAGATTACGAACAGTTACTTACAAATTGTTTTACAATTCCATCGGTTGCAGCTCATTTTGCAAGAAAGAAAAATAATTGGAAACCAACACGAAAAGAGTTTTTACAGGATGTTCAATCCAGCTGTTTGGAATATTATCATGGCGGTCTATGGAACGTTAAATACAATCGTGAAAGTATGATATCAGTTGATATCGTTGCCTGTTATCCAGGAAGTTTTCTAGGATATGGATTCGCTGGTGAGTATTTTAAACGGTTTGGACATCCCACACATGAAATGACTCGCGTTGCTATTAATGGACCACTGCCTGATTTTGATTTGACCGGTTTTGCTTGCGTAGTATCATTTGAATTCGCTGAAGGACTTCATCCGTGTTGTTATGTTTGGATTGGTAGACACATGGCTGAAAGGATGTGGTTACCAATAGTGTTATTGCGATATATGATTGATTGTAAAATGTTAGTTTCGTTGATTGTCAGCGAAGCGATTATCTCATATCAAAAACAAACTAATGTCTGGTTACCAGAACCAGAATGTCTTGATAGTATAATCGATAAGTCTAGAAAACATATTGATGCTGACGAAGAGTACATCATTGAATGGTCAAAAAAGATATTTAATCAACGAAATAGTGAAGCAAAGGATCTCGGCCGAAGAATAATCGGTAAATTTACACAAGGTGGAAAAAAATTCAACTTTAAAAGACAATCCTCACGATTGATTATAGATGATGCCGAATACGACTTCGTTATTAAAGATGCAGTAGAGAAAAATAGATACGCAAATTGTAAAACAGCCTTCTTGTCCAATAAAACAAAGTTAGGTAGAATTGTTACTTACAGTGATGGAGAAAGCTCTGCATATCTACATTTGAGAGCTTCTATGCTGGGTTATGCATCTATCAATTTATTTGCAATGATAAATAGATTTCCTAGTATAGCAGTCAGAGTTGCAATTGATTCAATGTATGTCGATAAAAAATATATCAAAGAGATAACTAAATTTACTAATAGCGAAGAGACTTGGGGAACATGGCGAATTAAACATGAAATACAACGCGATTATTCTGAATCAGCAGACCTTGAGATTAAAAGCAGTTACCTGAAGAACGATAATTCTATCAGTGAAAAATCCGAAGGATTTTCTATGTCTAAAGCACCACCGATATCAGATCCAATTTGTAGATATAAAACAGTTTATTTAAACGGTTGTGGTGGATCTGGAAAGACAACACGTGCGATAGAATTATATCGAGAGAGAACGTCCATGATTGTACTCACACCAACTCATAGACTAGCGAGAGAGATCAAACAACGAAATGTTGAAGCTTGCACGTATCATAGTTTTTTTCGATACAAGGGCGATGCTTGGACTCCTGAGCGAATGGGTGAGAAATTTATTCCAGCGGTTATTATTTGGGATGAAGCATGTACTGTTTCAGAAGATGTATTAAAAATGTTTCTTGATTGGTTATTGCAAAATAATACAAAAATTATATTGTGCGGCGATCATGGTCAACCACCACCATTTGTTGGTAGAAGTCCACATAATTGGTTAAAAGGATTTGTTGATTATTACGAAGAAATTGATACTGACTATAGAGCACTCGATGAGCAGTTACGTGAGTTTAAAAAACTAATTAGATTACAACCCGATAGAATTCAATGTGAAGTAGCGCGTGAAATAATTTCTGAAACGCCTTTGAATGATTTTTGGGAAACATGGAAACCAAATGATTTTGTAGTAGCAAGTAGAAAGATAGTCAGAGACGCACTTCAGAAAAAGTTGTTTGAGCTACACAAGAAAAAATTCCCAACGTTTCCAGTACCGTTGTGTTATAGACCATTGGATACACGAAAGCAGAATATTGAAGTTGAAATTCCAGGCCAGACGGAGAAACAGATTCTAGTGTTAAATGATATTGTGCTAGTTGATATCAATACTGTAGAAGATGCATTATGCGCTGATAAATCACCATGGACGCTTGGTTATGTAACAACAATACACTCGTCACAAGGATTGACCATCACGGATACAATTGTCTGGATAGTTGATAATCGCATTGAATGGTCAAATTTAGTCTATCTCGCAGTGTCCAGAGTACGACGAATAAATCAACTACGAAGGATTGTTTTCGATGATGATTTTAATGCAAACGATGATAACACTGATATTAGCATCATTAATAAAAAAAACTCTCTGGTTACAAACAGCAGGACAAAAAAAAACCAACGAGAATTTGATATTGATGCTGAAGTAATAATCGCATTAAAAGAACAACAGAATAATCACTGAGCCAGTTGCAATTGTATAATGCACTGGCAGTATTCGGATAAAGACCCTCGACAATTCACCGTAGACAGAAAAAATAACAGTCTTGGTCATGTCAGAAACAATGTGATGTTGACCTGTCTTGAGTGTAATAGACGTAACGGAGCTAGTTAAGACCATGTGGCGGTAATTGAGTATCGTCCGGAATAACTTGTAGTTGTTCGCGTGTAAAACCACGCTGAGGTGCAGTTGAATCCAATCTGTAGATTGGGGGTCTACCAGTTGATCGCGTTATGGTTGAAATTTTATGCGTAGTAACACTCCATATAGGATCAGTAGCTCTTCTTTTACCACCTTCAAGCTCTCCTGGTTCGTATAAATATCTCACAGTAACATCACCGTTAAGTGGCTGAGTGCTAACCCGCTGTGGTTGTTCGGGAATATATTCTTTTTTTATTGCAATATTTGGTTTCATATTAATAGTTCGAGTAATCTCGTTATTTAACGCTGCAACTACACTCGGTAACCTTTGGACCCATTCACGAGATCGTTTTTCTTGGATGAATTCTTTTGCATATTGATATCCAAATAACCGTTCTGCAAGAGTTCGATTAAATCGTTCTACAATTGCCTGATCACGATGTAACGCAGTATGTCCCCGTCGTATTGTAACACTATGAGTTTTCATTGTTGATAGAACAGCACCTTGAAACTCTTTGCCAGGATCAACTTGTAATAGATTTGGCCATCTTAGAGGACCTCGTCTATAAATCCTTTCAAATGCAGAAGCGACTTCAGAAGCTGACTTTGTTTTCAATGGTTCTGCTTGTTTAAATCGACTCGCAATATCAACTACAGTTAGCGCGTATTTGTAACCATGGTCCTGTGGTAAAAACAATAAATCAGCCTGATGAACTTCATTGGGTACGGTAACATCAAAATGAGAATAATTAATTTGTTTAGGCGGTGGTAGATAAATTTGCCATATAGCCTGTTTGGATAACCAATCTTTTGCAGTGGATTTTTTCACTTTTGCAGCGTTAGCGAGTTTACTAATTGCTGCTTTACCCCTCCAGTATCCTTTCGGAGAATAATAAATAGATTCCATACTATAAAAAACACTAGTGTTTTTAATTACCAGCACCTAACACTAATTTGCCTTTCATAGCTGATTTGACCAACCATGAAGCCAATTTTTCTTTGAAGGATTTATCGGGAATAGCATTTAACGCATGAATTAATTTTATATCCGCGATATGTCTTTGTTGCAAATTATTGCTTTTATATGCAACATCATGAGCATGACATGCCTTATCAATAGCATTTATCGGATACTCACCAGGCCGTGGCTGATTTTGATCATCAAGTCTGATATATAATCTCGTTCCGGGACCACAGTAGCTATATCCTGGAAGGTGTTTTCTCCGGGGTATTTTGCCCATGGGGTTCCGGGGAGTTTTCCAAGTTTTGCGGCAATATCACCTCCGAGTTGCTTTTTTTTTAAAAATCGAAATTTTTTTGTACCACATGTTACACACTTACCAGTAAGCGCTAGTCTATTGTTTTTAGTTGTAATGGTTGTCTGATCGGTTGTATCAGTACGCTGTTTACACTTAACACAATATAGATCCATAATTTATATATAGCGTTATGAATATAATTGATTTTTCAGCGACTAAAAGAAGAGAACCGGTAAAACACCACGCAGCGCTTCCGAATTCTGTCCGTGCCATTATAATCGGACCATCTGGATCAGGCAAAACACAATTGCTGCTTAATTTGATAATGCGATTTATGAAGTGGAATAAATTATATTTAGTTGCCCCATCCGTAGATGATCAACGGTGCTATGAAGTGCTAAAAGATTATAATGAAAATGCATCAGAAATTAAAGGTGAAAGTGTAATCGACTTTATTACTGCTATTAATGATGCACCATCAGTAGAAGATCTCGATGGAGACATAAACAATCTTGTAGTGTACGATGATGTAATGTTAGATAATCAAAAGAACCCTGCTAGAATATTTTCCCGAGGTAGGCATAAAAACACTGACGTGATATATGTCACTCAACGATATACTCAAATTCCAAAAGTGATTCGCGATAACTGTAATATTCTTGCTGTATTCAACGGCGTTGATACACATACGCTACGAAATATTTGGCAGACATGGTGTTCCGATATGGACTTCAATGGATTTAAAAATTACTTCGGTCATGCTCAGTCAGTCCCATATGGATTTATAACAATAAATTTACACGACCCTCGGTCACGATATCGTATTGGACTTGATCAAATATTTGGTTAAATAATTTGTATTAATCAGCAGCAGGGAGGGTGAAATGACAACATATTTGCGACGTAGATGGCAGCAATTTGAGGGTGGTTATGACAATGTATTTGCGACAAAATCGCTAAGGCTCCATTTGTAAAATGGGGTCTTTAATTTTTTTTTTGGTTAAAATATGAGATTTCGTAGGAAGGTTCCATTTGGCATTCTGAGGCTTTAATCAATTTTGTCGCAAAAATTTGTAGGGTTCACCCTCCCTGCTGACGTAGATGGCAGCAATTTGAGGGTGGTTATGACAATGTATTTGCGACAAAATCGCTAAGGCTCCATTTGTAAAATGGAGTCTTTAATTTTTTTTTGGTTAAAATATGAGATTTCGTAGGAAGGCTCCATTTGGCATTCTGAGGCTTTAATCGATTTTGTCGCAAAAATTTGTAGGATTCACCCTCTCTGCTGCTGGAGATTTAATGTGAAGTTTCGTTCCCTAATTATTGAAATAATCTTAAGTATTATAGAAGCTAAAAAATACGTTAAAATCTCATTAATCTGCATGACCAAGAACTGAAGATGCAGTCTTTTCAGAGGTCTTGATGAAACATGTAGAATGTATTAATCGAGCTCTTTGGACATGTTGCAACTCGAAAGCAAATTGTCATTATGCAAAAGAAACAAAGTAGAACGTTGTAATTTAAGTCGGTTGTTAAATGATTACAATTACATTTCTTCGGATCTTACCCTTTTATTTAGACCTAGAATCAGCATATTAACTTATTAATCCGCTAATGTTTGAAAATACTTGGTAAACGTGAAAATCCACGCAGTAGGATCAAGAAACGTTTTGGACAAAGAACGTTCCTGTGGCAAGTTTTTGGGGTATGTGTTGTGTAGATATAAAGTAAAGCATAATAACACGTGACGACCGCATACTTACTTATATCCTAATTGTATCGTTTTCTATTTAGAGGCAGTTAAACCGGATATTTCCTCATCATCCAATTCTCTTGAATTCTTAATATAATTTGGTTCAATCGATGGGAGAAACATTGTGTAGGATCCGATTCCTGAAATGACTTTGATGGCACATCTCCAGTTCACCATTATTAAAAGTTGAAAATAGTTTCGGCAAGTTAAGTACATATGTTATGATATCTTTGCTTTTCAACTGCAAATGCATTCTATACACTTTCTGATTTTAATACAATACAAGCGTAAAGTTAAAACATGACATATTAGTTAATCAAGATGTTATTTAAAATGGTGTTTCATAATTCCAGGCGGATCAGGTGGGTACTTCCTATTTACTTCAAAGATCTTCTTCTCAAGAGGAAATTCAGACCAGTTACTGACACCATTCATACCCTATCATAATATATGTCTGCGATTCTGGTACAACCTGCCTAATGTGGATTCTAACATAAAGGTTCTAGCAAATGGTCATGAAATCTTCAGTAAGGAATATTCCAGGACTCAAGGTTGGGAAAATAAGAGCATCCCCCTTTTTCTCCAGACGAATGTTCCATTCCAGGTATTTGTTATCATTTATATAATGTAAATTGCATTCAAAACAATTCTTTTCCTTTTAAATGTACATTAGATTAAAAAATAATTTCAAGTAAATAGCAGCGAAAAATGAAAAGATTTTAGTTAGAGGATACGGGAAGGTCTGATGTTTCAAGAACTATCAGATCTTAGATACATTTCTTTAAATTTATATGTATTGATTTTACCTCGGGTATATTATGAATACCGATATCTGTTATTGTATAATTAGGCAATAGTTTATATTGTTTTTTATTAAATTAGTTTAAGAATTAAAAATTCGCGAAGGTGCATGTATTTGCCATAAGCTACCAGGTAATAGTTGTTTATTCAAAATTAAAATGGATTACGCAAACATGATATTATTTGCAACATAGATACCGAAGTAGTTTCTGATTATGAATTCCGTCTCTTATTCTACTGTTACGAAATATCTTTACGATTAAACTTAAATATTTTACGATTAAACATATATTTTTTAAAAGTTTACAAGTTTATTGCCGGGTCAAAATTAGTAAAGGTAACCACAGATCCGTAGATAAGAGTGATGGTATCTATTTGCAAGTGGGATAAAAACAAAGTGATTGAAACTCCAGTGATTTTAAAATCTTTAGTCTTAGTTCATAATTTAGCACAAAACCGTATAGGGGGTCAAGCAATTATTCCTTCAAATTGCCCTCCACAAGATTTGTATTCTATATGTTTTTGTGATGTCTGTACTTAACCCACAAGCAACACGTTCTTTACAGCTTTTTATTCCCAACGGCACACTATAGTATTCGCCTTGTTTATCAAATTTATCAAATATAAAAACCAAATAAACCTTTCATTCTTTTTTCAGCGAGAGCGGGGGAATGCTCGAAATGTTTCATATTAGTTGTGATTAGTTGTCAACACTTGTGAGTAATCATTACTCACGGATTCACGACAGTTTCTCTGTCAATAGTAAATAGCGCAGAAAACAATGCATAATGGTGTATAGTCCAAAATTTGTTAGCCATATAAACTAGGATCAGATACAATGTCGTTAAACATGCGATATCTGCACTTATGGGAATAAACAATATTTTAAGTATAAACGTTTCTAAAGTTATTTTACTAGATAAACTGAATGGCAGACCATTAATGCGTATCGACAATGTGTTTTTTTTATTTTTAAATCAGCTTCAAACATTTTTCAGTCATTTCGCTTCAATATCTGCAGTGTGACAGTTAATAGTGATGTCTCAGTTGGTCACACAAAGGTCTGAAAACAGGACGAGGATATGCAATGATATATATTGCTGTCACATCTGTGTTTTCAAAATAAACCAGAATATAGATACAGAAGCATCATGCCGCAGACACGTGGCATGATATCTCACCCAGTAACCTTATCATGAAACTGGGCCAACCAGACCTAATATTAACTTTTCTAATGCTGTGCGCCATTCTTCTAGTACCACTTTTATAAATCAAAGTGTGACTCGGATGGGGATCGAACCTGTTAGTCTACCGAATCGGCTCAGTAGTCTTTGCACGTACCAGATATTATATTGCAGTGAAGAATATGATAAAATGGTGTGCAATTATTCCATCCATAAATTATTTTTTATTCAGAATTTTTTTTTAAATGTGGAAGTCCAGGTTCACAGTTGGTCAACCAAAATATAGTCAACGACAAGAATAAAAAACAATTCAAGTCTGACAGTGTTATGTATATTTAATTTCATTATTTGTTTGTAAGTTTTAATATTTTATATTTTCTTTACATTCTATTATAAGGTAACTTTGTTTATTGGATCTGATATTTTTCAGATATTCAGTTTCTTTCTGTTTGACCTGACTGTTATACTAATATAAGCACTAAATCTAGATTCTGACCTTGATTCATAAACAGTGGCAGTTCCAATACACAACGTTTTGTCTTGGTCACTTTAAAAGATTACTTCTCAAATTAAGGCCATACTGTGAGTACGTTGTGTAAGGCATGTATAACTCTAATATTTTGCTCTGGAGGTATGACCATCTGACCCTCTTCAGGGAATCTGCCTTGTGTCTTAAATTAGTGTATGACTGTTGTCTTTATAAGATTTGTTCATTGAGGCTTCTAACCATTGACACTTAAAGGTGTTTTGTTTTATCCTGTTTGAGCTGAAATTCTTTTCCCTTTTTATTATATAAGTGCTTGTACTAAATTTTTAGACACGACATTCATTGAAATTTATACGCAATTCGGTACGGAAATAATATTGTATGCGATTCAAAAAGAAACTGTTTATATATTTATACCTTGAATTTTAAGACCGAAGTCATCGTATTCCATTTTTGAACTTCATCGGGACTTGAACTCAGATTCAGTCAGGACTATATAAGAATAGTGCCTTTTTTATTTTATGGAATAATTTTAGATTTGATTCGTAAAAACATAAGTTATACTTTTCATATTTAACTTGGCTTTCTAGGGAAAAATTACTTGTTACATTTTATTAAGCCTGTTTTCTTCAGTCTTTTGGGTTACGTTTTGTAAGAGCTTAAAATCGTAATAACAGTAAGATCTGCTGAAAGGAAATATCATATTAGACTATATGGAAATAGTACTCCTATATTATCACTGTTTAGGGGAGCCAAATAAATGTATCATGCTATAGCTAGGGTGGCATTGTGCTGATGGTCATAACTGTGTTATATCAAAGATCTCAGGATGCGTGTGTACTGAGTGACATGTCCCTGTTATATCAAAGAACGGAGGATGCGTGTGTACTGATTGACATGTCCCTGTTATATCAAAGAACGCAAGATGAGAAACATGCTTGATACTGACTGACGTTTTAGTGATCACCAATATAAACTGTCAGAAGTATATGATATCTATGTGGCGTATTTTCATTGAAAACGTCAATTGACATATGAACCGTATGCGTAGGTTTCATCAACACTTGCGCTAGGTTTTTGGATATGTTGTGCAAAAGATAATGGACTCAAATTGTAGCCCCTTATCATGCTATACATTAGTTGTCCTTATTTTGTGTGGGCTTTCTTGATACCATCTTGTCAAGCTTTAAATAATATCAATTCCTAAAGTCTGAGATGCGGAGTTTTAACACTGTATGGGAGATCAATTTTATATTGATATATGTCGACATGGATTGTCCACCTCATAACTTACAGTAAGTCTTGTATTGTATTTGACCAGATTTCCATCTACAGTACGCTGCATGTTAAGCATTTAATCATCTTCGTGATTTTCATCGCATGAAAGGTCATTGAAGACTATGTTGTTCTTGTCTATTTTGGGTTCGTTAATTAATATTAAGCACAGTCTTCCCAATAATTGTAATGTACTCTTTTATTGGTCTCCTCCATATATTCCTGGCGTTACTCTTTTGTCTTTGAATATTGGAGTCCATCAAATTAAAAGTACCCTGAGAAATGTTGAGACAAAATATATTATATTTTATGAAGGAAAAAGATCTTTTCTATTAATATGTTTGTGTTGGATGTACCTCACGACAAACTGCTATTCGTATAGACATAAAAGGATTAAGTCCAAGTATATTTTCAACCACAGTCATTTGTGTTTGTTCGAAGTAGTGGATGTTGACGTGTTCCAAATGTCTTGGCAATAAATAATCCTTCTGTATTAATGTGCCGTAAAAGGTAAACCGTTTTAAACTTTATGGCATAGTTTGAAGACAGAAACTACTTTATAGTAAAATGAAAACTTCAATTTATTTTCACCACTAAACCAAAGTTGGACCGTAGTACCTGTAAGCATTTCTTCAAGCATTTGTACAATTATCGAAACGTAACTATATAATTAGATGCTCTTCATCATTTTATGTATGTATATGGGCATTTCTCTATGTGCATACTTGAACACATACGCAAATATAAACACAAATATCTATTATATTTTTCAGATTGCATTTGTGAGCGAAAAACGTCGGCTGGGCCTCTTAGGTATCGACGATGTGGTCATAGAAATAGGTGAGTTTCGTTGTCGCAAAGACATTTATTGAGTCAAGGTCATCATCGTACTGCCTTGGAAATAGTTTTCATATACCTCCTTAACGTTTGCATGAAAATCATTTCGTAGGTCTTCATAAACCTAACATAATATGCAAATATAAGTATCAAATATTAAAAGTAATATCAAATATCGATTACTTTGATTGTCAACATTCGAACAGGATAATTAGATTTCCTTTGACGCGACCTCTTACGTAAGCCTAATTTCAAGTGTTTTGAAACTAAAAGAAAAATTCAAACTTAACAGAAAGTCTCATAAAAAAATCAAATTTCTTACTATTTTCTAAGTGCATAAAGGATGCGTATAGTTCCCGATTTACCTCTTTTCACCACCCATGCGAATTTTCAAGAAAACTGATTTTCTATGATTTCTAAATGGAAAGTTGTATATTATTGTACGTTGAAGAAAATATCATAGCTCATCTAGCAATGACATCATGTATCTGATAAAATTGCAATATGAAAGAACCTTGATACATTT
The DNA here is from genome assembly GCA_016746295.1 of Potamilus streckersoni. NCBI lineage: Eukaryota > Metazoa > Mollusca > Bivalvia > Unionida > Unionidae > Potamilus > Potamilus streckersoni. The sequence goes on along the minus strand of JAEAOA010002216.1, from coordinate 2,303,086 downwards.
ATATCATGTTTTTGAAAACTGCATACCTATGGCTAAACATGTTCCTTATTTATCAGATCTTTTGTAGTAAAGACGTATTGCTATCATATAGTTTATTTTGATTTATCTGAATAGTGAAATTATGGTGATATCATTCATGAGGAGCGATTTGTTTGTTGCTGCTTCCTGTTGTATGTGTTCTCATCTATTTTGGAACGTTCTGCTTCGACTTTCACATTATCAACTGCCACTATACCAACAATTTTAACAACCTCACGACGAACTGCACCCTCAGTCACGAACTCGATCAAGGCAACATCCCCCACCACGAGAACTTCTTCAACTCCTACAACCTCCATTTTATCAGAAACTACCAATCCCACAACACCAAAACTAAGTACTTCATCAACCACACTTTTTTGGACACAAACTGACAAAACAACCAATATAGGTCTGAAAACTATATCCACTGCCACTGCTAATCAGAACATCATACAAACGCACAGAGCCACTGTAACTCTAATGAAAACGCGCACAACAACTGCGTCAACGAGACTCAAATCTGTAAAAACGACTAAAACGCCGACGAAGACATCTACAACCAGAGCTATTACAACCCCGACATCAATACGAAGCACTTCTCTGACAACTGCAACATACGCTAAAGCGACTACTATAAGTATATCAATATCCACACTAAGAGGGTCACACCCACAACCACACCTAATAAAACTCCGACTACAGTAACCAGAAATATCACTAACTTAACGATCATGCCTACAATTAGTAATACATTGATTAACTCACTCGACCATCACTACTCCGAACAAACATATCCACAACTATTGTTAAACCAAAAACCATACTCAGGACAGCGTCTACATTCCAAGATACTAATACTTCAATGTTGTTATTATCCACTAAAAATTATTTGCCTATTCACATAAATACCACTTCTTCCCTGAGACCAACCATAACAGCAACAAACCTCGACTAATATTTACCCAAACATTTATCTTTGCAATGGCGAAAAATGTGTCCGTTCTTTTTATCCAGAGTAGTTTTGCTATCACATTCTTTATCTTTCACCTGATAAATCGTGGTGATAGTATCAGGATTGATTTGTATTTTTTCCATGCATTTTCATCTGTACGAACCTTCGTTTCAGAACGTTCTGATTTGACCTCCAAATCATCATACATCACTATACCAACAACAGAGACAACTGCACAAGGAACAGTACCCGCAGACATGACCTCGACTAAGACATCTACCACCACCAGAACAATATTAACAACTGCTCCATCCATCAATATTTCAGAGCCTATTTTCACAGGAACATCAAAACTAGGTTATGCAGAAACCAAACCATTTAGAACACAGCTGTCACAGCAAGACTAAATAACACATCTACCACCACTGTTACTCTTTTTACAATACTCACCACCACAGCCAATCTCCGAAAACAGCCACAAATACTATTACTTCAGCAACATCCATACCTGTTATTCTTATGTAAGCAAGGATGTTACATAGTCCGAAGGAACGTTTCCTGACTCTTGCATTGTACATGTGTTTGGCTGTCTCTTTCTCTCTCTGTCTCTTTGTCTCTCTCTCTCTCTCTCCTTTCATTTGAGATATAGGTTATTTCTAGTATTGTGTGACAGAGATATATAAGTGGTGTTTTCTTTTCTTTATCAGGTGCCCAATAACAAAACAAGAATATTACGATATTGCAGTTAATGGTCTCTTTTAACCTCTGTGCCTCAAATATTTTCTCATCTTGATTGTGTGAGGGAGTAGTCATCCTCAACAATAGCATTGCATGCCAAGAGTAATGTTTTACAAAGATGATAATGTAATTCATCTTATTAGGGAATCAATGACTTGTTAAAAATTACTGATTATATGTAGATTTAGTAATAAGAGAAAAAGGATAGACTCTTGTTGGTACATTAATGTGAATACTATGACAAAATCTATGTGAATAATATCCATCACTAGGTAGTGATATTTATTCATGGATTTACTATCTTTTCTTCCTCAAATAATTGACAAGTGGGGTAGTTGTGCCTCCAGTATCGATAATATATTGGTTAAGCCTGTGCATTTTAATATCTCGGTTGATCCATAAAGTAATGAAGCTAATTATGACATCAAGAAACTATTTCCTTTGAATTTTCAGCAGCACCTGTAAACGTGTGTGACCTTCCTAGAGATGAACTACAGCGTTTAAATATCAGCTGTGAATTTAATACCGAGTATGGGTGTGCAGCTTCGTACATCTCACCACTAGATAACTACTGGAAATATCAGACAAAGTCCGTTGGAAAACAATTAGAATGTACAATACCTGGAGATCATTCTACTGGTTCGTAACTTGTAATTAGTAACTGAGTTGACACATTCACAAACTACAACATCGCATGAGACATGTGCAACTTATAATGTGCATATATTCCTTCAGGCAAAACTAACTTTGTCCCTTTATAGACAAGTGTCTTTTATAAAGAATTTAAAGGTCAAAGAAAAACAACGGGAATGCTGTTTTTACTTGTTGCTATTTTCGAGCAGTGTATCAAATGAAGTCATCAAAATTAATTTGTTTGGTATACTTTGATCATTAATCCTAGGTAATATTGTGATGCAAATCCAAAACGTTGTTGAGATCTTTATCGGATGAAAGTGTAACGTTTCAAGGTATAGCAGCGTGCGGATATTAGAATAAATCATAAACTTAGATCTATTAAGGTGCCATTACTTTACATCCTGGAACTGCTGAAGAATTATTCAGACATTGTCAGATAGGATGATTGACCATGTTGTAAATATTGATAGTGCTCATTTGAAGCGATGAAGTTTGAAAGCCAATGGCCTCTAAGCAAACTCGTACTTCGTTGTGATTAATGCAGGTGACAGAAAGGTTAAAATATCGCATCAGCTCTTTATTTAACACTGTATATAACACGTTATCTTGAATCTAAAAAATATCTTTGAATATGCCTGGTATACACGAAACACCATTGAAAATCCCTTCCGAAAGCAGCTGTAGGATATAAGCAAATAACTAGAAAAAGGTTATTTTGAGGCAAGCCGTTGTATGTTTGTGAGCGTTTGTGTTCTGAATTCGTCAGAAACAATCGAATAGGTTTTGACATGCTTTTATCATGGTTCTGCGTTGTGGTATCAGTAGGTAGTACTTTTCTGGCATGCACCATTTGTAGCAATGGAAACAATATTGTCTTGCCTGTCCTTGGTGTACATGGAATACAAACGAAAAAATATTATGTGAGCACCAGTAGGATGCAAGCAAATAATTGGAAAACTTGTTTTGTGGAAATTCAGTATAAGTGTGTATTTGAAATTTTAGAGTAAAAACGTGTCGGTCATATTATCTTTGCCCGAGTTTTATAACTCTAAGTAGTCAAGCATGACGTTTGTCCGTCGCTCTACGTCCCGAATTATTAAGACTAAGTTAGATTAATCTAACCTAGCGACATTAGACTGATTGTTCGTTCTGAAGAAACGTAGACGGGATATCATCAGTTTCAACCGTATTTTAATATAGTATATTGTAACGGCGAACAAATACAATAATGAAATCGTTCCTTTAAAACTGAAAAAAATCTTCACATTTATTATATTTCAGTGCAACTTAAACCTAAATGTTAAAATGTCTATAATTACTGACATAATTCAGAAAGATACATTTGATATTTCTAGCTGGATCTGGTGGGTACTACCTATTTAATTCAAACTTCTTCCCAAAATGGGATAAACACCAGTTACTGACGCCATTTATACCGTATGAAAATATATGTCTGCGATTCTGGTACAACTTGCCTTCTACCGAATCTATACTAAAGGTGATAGCGAATGGTAATGAACTCTTCAGCAGAGGCTATTTCAAGACACAGGGATGGGAAGAAAAAATTATCTCTATTTCGTTAGAGACGAGCGGACCCATACAGGTATTCCTTATCAATTATTGAATATGAATATTATTTCAAGGATTTTATTCTTTGAAATATACATTAAGATACAACAGAATTTCTAGTAAATAGCAAACAGAATAAAACAATTGAGGATATGAGACTGTTTCAAGTGTGTTCACATATTGTATGCTGGAAAAATCCCTCCATTGTTCGTATTTTTGATAGAGGTCCATTTGTCTGTTCACAGCGGCCCATGTCTGCCAATACAGTTGCCTTTGAGAATACTTACTCCAAATCTCTTGCAAGATTTTAATGCAAAAGTATGTCTAAATATATAATTTTAAGGGTTTATTGTCAAGTGAAAAAAAAGTCAATATCAAAACAATTCATCACATTCGTATGAGTCAGTGTTTGCGGGGGGAGGGGCGGTGTGAAAAGTGAATAAAACTCCACTGTTTTGTAAGTATTCGGTCTTATATCAGGATTTAACACAATGTTAAGAAGCAGTCGCGCAGCTGTTTCATTCAGTTTCATTCAGTTGCCATCTTTATCGCACTAGTAGATTACATCAATGTTGATCTTTTCTATGTTATATGAATCTGTTTTTCTTGAACATGGGCTTCCCAATAATCGTTATGTCATCGTAATTATCCTCATCGAGTTATCATTCTATCCCTCTTATTTCTTTGACTATTAAAGACCATTTCATGATAAAAACCGGGTAAATATTTCCACTACATCTTTTCTTTCTCTGAACGAATTTTTTTTTTCAAATTAATCATAAACTCAAACATTTATCATTTTAGATTGCATTTGAGAGCCAAGAGAGTAACGGTCGTTTCAGCTGCGTAGGTATCGACGACGTGGTCATAGAAATAGGTGCGTTTTTTATCTCCTTAAAATATCGCATGACACATCATCTTGCAGCAGCCAAAATGGTTGCCATATATCACCCGAAAAGTCGCGTCAACATCTTTCCGTACACTGCATATATTTTAAAGAGGAACAATATAGTTACCGTATGTTACAATTATAATGTGAATTACTTAAATCGTCAAAATACGAAGAGGATACATTCGCCTTAACAAAACCTTTAATCTTGCCTAATTTCATTTTTTTATAAAGGTAAAAATACACATTGTTTAGAGGTCATCCAAATATTATTCGAATTCAAATATGGTTCATACCTAATTACTCCCGATACGCATGCATCTTAAAAAACAAATTCTGTAAGTTTAAGAAGAAACTTTACACATTCTAGTATGTTAAAGAAAATATCATAGCTCATCAAGCAATTACGTCACTTCAGGGAATATGTTAAGATGAGTAAAACAGAGCATATTTCAATTTTAATACCAACAGAAATATAGGCTTGCCATGTATTTATGAATCAGTTCTATTGCATAAGAGTATGTTTACTGTCAGATTTTGTTTTCATCAAATGACAATAATGATATTATTAGGATTGATACATTTCAATTGGATTTAGCATATGCGCGCAATGTTTCAGATAGTTTTGCTTCAACCTAGATAACAACCAACATTATTCCAGCAACTTTAACAACCATACCACAAAATGCACCTACAATCAAAAATTGATGTAAGAAAGCACCTCCACCATGACAACATCATCTGCTCCATCCATCACTTTTTGACAGACTACTTCCAAAGCAAAATAAAAAATAGCGTCAACAGCAATCACACCGGAAAGAAAAAAACTGCCACAACACGTGCCAGAGGTCTGACTAACACTACCTCAGTTATTCGGACCACATCCCCCATACCGCACCGACGAAAGAGACACATCAACTGCTGTTATATTTGTAATGTGTTAAACAAATTACCCTTACAATCCATAATCATAAAGGAATACAAACATAATATAGATACGCATAACGCTTCCCATCATAAAGATAAATAACTATATGGATAGTAAAGCTTTCTTTTCAATATTAGTAAAATTTTAATAATAAATGAATCGGAATATGTTTTATGAGTGATCCTTGACTTTAACTTCTAAAGATTTTATATGACAGGAAAGTACGAAATTATATTCTTTTTCCAAATTTTTGGGAAGGTCAAAGGCTATAAAACACGTTCACAAAGCTTTTACATTGGTTTTAGTTCTGATATTCCTTAAGGTAATTTCCTGTGTAATAGTTTCCAACGGTACATTATGGTCAATATGTGGTTCATTAAATGCTGGAATATGTATATTCTCCAACCACTTGACACGTGTGACAAGATTGTCAGTAATTAGAGGCAGTACTTTAAACTTTTTCTGATATTATAAATGCTTCCAGATCCTGAGATGCATTATACAGACTGTTAAATGATCAGCTAGGTGTGTTTTATGCGGAATAGTAAGATGCTTCTGTGAATATAATTTTGGGATCAAAAATCTAATAGTTCACTGACCACTCCTCACAAACGAATACCTCAAGTGGTATCCACTTTTTCGTAAAGACCCATGTTTTACAAATCAACAAAGCAGTACTTATGTGGCTTCAGTTGCGATAATAGCTCTCTGAAACAACCTATAGATCACAGGAGTTTATTCCTATAACACAACGGGACAGAATAAGGCAATAAGTAATTAAAAGAGTAGTTAAAAGAGCATCACTGTGGTCAATACTGCTTGATTCATCAGAACAGGATCAGCTTTAACTTCATCAAAAAGCCTGACCAATAAGTGTGTCAGCTAAAGAAATTATGTCCTGATTAACATCATTCTTAAGAGTTCCCTTTACGACTGCTCTAATAACTGCTAGAATAGGATTTCATTTTCAATAGAATAAACTTTACAAACCAAACAGGCTTATCAATTACAAGTGGATTAACTTCACCCTCGTAATAAATGAATGTTCTCTATGAGGAAGGATTTCAACGCTCCTATAGTTTCGGGTGCTGAGAATAGCACCGATAACAAATCTATACAATGGGTTGAAATACTAACCATCCCGAAATCTACTCCTTGAATAAGAATTGACTGGAAGATGACTTCTCAGCAACATGTAATGTACTTGATAATGAAAGACTCAGAGAAGTTCCTGTGTTTCTGTATATTTTAACAGGGATAGACTAGGAAAAATCAGCAACAAGTGATATAGAAGCTTTCGGATGTAATTTTTAATGGTTCAAGATTTTCTATTAAAAAATCAGACTAGAGTTTGTTTCACCCATAAACAAAGATGATCATAATCTTAACCTGTTAGAAATAAGAACAATCTTTTGCTTATTTTTCAGCCTGTAGAAATCAAAAATAGTCTGTTCTTTCTTTCTTTCTTTCTTTCAATATTACACGATGGAACAGACAATGATTTATAATCAATCTTATCAGACGTTCTATTCCTATATGTTGTGCCAGATTGAGATTTGGAAGTAATCAAATGAGAATGAAGTTATGTTTTACTAAACTTCTGATGAAAGACTTGGAATATTTATGACACTTTGTGAGCCAAGAAGTAGCCATAAACTGTGATAAACAGAAGTTTATAAATATTCGAATTGACCATTTTTTATCATCGTAGGTCTTGACTTATGGTGGAGGCAATTCTTGAAATTTTCAACAGATATGAATTGTATGAAGTTATCATAATTATTTTCAACCTTAAAAATGTGAATCACATATCAAAAAAATATTTACCCATGTAAACTCGACAATTGGATTGACTTGCCTGCGTTTTTTTTTCATTAAATCCTAAACAACTTTCGATACGTCTAAGACACAAACTAGTAGCCCTTCAACATACATTCCACAACCACATCAAAAGCGAATATTTTCTTTTGTCGAGAGTGAACTGTAGTCTTCAGAAGGTGTTCCAATAAGTAAACTTTGTTCTAACAAAATCCAATGCATTCTTGATCATAACAAAATTTTAGAATTTGTCTAGAAATTATGAAAATGTTCACTACTTCCGTTTGTTTACAACGGGGTACAAGCCTAATATTTAGGACAATACTCAAAAACTGAACTTCTATGTTAATAGGGGTCCTATGTTTTACTTGCCAGTCCTCATTCTTTTACTGTAAATTACATGTTACTTTCGTCGTTTTTTCATTTGGATTTCGCTTTCTTCTTTCTCTCCTTGCATTTGTATTTGTGTTTGTCGTTTTTCTTGGGCTTCTATCATTTTCATTTGTATAAAAGTTTCTCCTTTTTTCGTCCTCATTTGCATTACTTTCCTCTGAAGCTGTATGTTTTTTTTAAATCCTTTTGGTTTCTTAGCTATAATTATCTCAATTCACTTACCGAACCAGACACATACTTACTAATCAAAACCAACGAATACCCCTTTCCAGCACATAAAATATTCTTTATCGCCTGCTATGTGAGTTCAAAATGCATTCCTTTCACAAAAATCATGTCTGACAAGCCCATGCATATTGTCCCTTTTTCAAACTCTAATATCTTCTGGGTATGATCTTTACTAATGTTCTCAACTTGAAATGCCATGGTGAAAGCCATTTGGTTTCACTAAAGCTTTCTCAAGGATGTGAAATTAAAATATTCAGGATCATTCCAAATCATAGAGAATCTAAATGTTTTAAACGAATGTTTTGAAACTATTTTAAAGAAATTCGTATCTCCAATCTCATTAACATGATCGCAAATTCGATCAAATTCTTTAAGAGGATTTCTTCTGTAGCTTCCATGTCAAAAGCCTGCAAACAAGATCACCTCATCCAAGAACACAGCCCTTTGTCTTTAAGCTATGTAATGCATTTACCAATGACCCTTAATTATATAAACATAACATTAACATTATATATATATATATATATATATATATATATATATATATATATATATATATATATATATATATATATATATATAACCGTATGTGAATGTCAAAAAATGAAACCTTTTAAGTTTTGTTTTAAATCCAGGAAAACATTCACCCAAACTTTGTTTCTGACATTAATGTGTCGTTCTTCTGTACAAGATACGTTTTGCTATCCTGTATTTTGTTTCTTTCTTATCTGACTAAAGAAATTGCAATGAGAGCGTGAGGACTGTTCCTCTCTATTCATATTTCATTTAGAACGTGTTGCGTCTATCACAACAATATCAACTACCGCTATACCCTCCACTTTGACATCCTCACTACGAACAGAACCTTTTATCATGAACTATACCAAGACAGCAACCCCCACTACGACAACATCTTCAAGTGCTACATCCTCCACTGTGTCAGTGACTACTACTGCGACAACGATTTCAAGGATAGGTGCAGCAGCATTCACACCAGGTACTACACAAAATGACCACCACAACTTTCAATACAATGTCCACTATGACGTTTACTCAGATCGTAGTAAGTACAGCCACTACTACTCTGACAAAAATACTTCATAAGAATTATGTCGAAATTCAATTAGGCTTTTTTATTAAATACACTACTGTACTGCAGTAGGAATTATTAAAAATAAATGATGTGTAAATACATATTCATTATATTTATAGTCAGGAGAGAGCAGAAATGATATTATCATCTTCTATTTAAATCAGTACCTATAATGTGAATAATATTAAAATATATTTCAAGATTTGCCATTAGCACGCAATGATATTACATTTGTATATTCATACAATGTTGACTAGACCATTTCTCCTGCGAAACTGACACGACATATTGCTGAGTTTTCAATTAGTAATATTATTTTTATTTCATGGCAGTACATTTATAAAGTGTAAATGCATTCATGTCAGAAGCCTATTATGTCATTAAGAAACTCGTTGTTTAGAAGTTTCAGTGGCAACTACAAATGTGTGTGACCTTCCGAGAGATGGGCGACAGCAGTTAAATGTCAGCTGTAACTTTAATACCAAAGATGGATGTACAGCCTTGTACAACTTTACACACAACAGCTATTGGAGGTATCAGACAAAGCCATTTGGAACCCAGTGGGAAGGTCAAATAGCTGGAGATCATTCTACTGGTTCGTAAGTTATAATTACTAACTGAACTGACCGATTTACAAACTACAAAATCAGATAGACATTTGTATAATTAAGTGTCTCGGTGCTAGACAACATCGCTATAAACTGCCACACTGCAGACATCATAGAAATGTGAAAGTAAAATTGCTATAACTAGGCTAAAAATCCAAATCACACAAAAACACAAAACAATACATTGTAGGACTTTAGATTGTATACAAAACAAAAATGAAAACTTTAGATTGTATGAAAAACAAAAATGAAATACTAATGTGATCGAACAAGTAGAGAGAATATTTGACATTCCACTATTTAATTAAATATTGATAGATGTTCCTCAATCTCACATACAAGGTTTACTTGTGAAAGTTAAAATTTATACAATTCAGGGATGAGAAATACTAAATTAAATATTGACTAATTTTCTGATTTTGTAAAGCATGTTTATTAATTGTTTTGGGGATTTAATCCGTATTTTTGTTCCTTAATTATTGGTATAATCTAAAGTACTATCCAAGGGGAAAATATGTTAAAGTCTTATTAATCTGCATGACCAGGACTAAAGATGCAGTCAATAATTTTCAGAGGTCTTGGTGAACCATGCAGAAGATATTATTCGTGTTCGTTGGACACGTTGAAACTGGAAAGCAAATTGTCATTGTGCCAAAAAGATCCAATGTACAACATTGTACTTAAATTTGGTTGTTATATGACTACATTCACATCTATATGGATATTAACATTTTATTTACACTGAGAATCAACATATTAATTTGTTTATCCAGCAATGTTTGCACAATATATTTGAATATACTTGGTAAACGTGAAATCCCATAGAAGTTCCATTTAAACACAAGAAGTAGGATGAAAGAAACGTATTGGACAAAGGACGTTTATGTGGCAAACTTTTGATGTACGAGCTGTGTAGATTTGAATCAAAGCATAAATAAAAGTGATGACCGCATACTTATTTATATCCTAATTGTATCGTTGTCTATTTAGAGGTAGTTAAGCCTGATATTTCCTCATTCTCCATACCGCTTGAATTCTTAATATAATTTGGTTTAATCGATCGGAGAAACATTGTACCGGTTCCTATTTATCACCATTATTAAAATTTAAAAAGTGTTTCGGCAAATTAAGTAGATATGTTATGAAATCTTTTCTTTTCGACTGAAAATGTATTCTATGCACTTTTTGATTTTAATACAATACAAGTGTAAAGGTTTGTACATGTCAAATTAGTTAGTCAAGATGTCATTTAAATTGGTGTTTCATAATTCCAGGTGGACCAGGTGGGTACTTCCTATTCACTTCAAATATCTTCTTCGCAAGAGGAAATTCAGACCAGTTACTGACACCATTCATGCCCTATCATAATATATGCCTACGATTCTGGTATAACATGCCTAACGTGGATTCTAACATAAAGGTTTTAGCAAATGGTCATGAAATCTTCAGAAGGGAATATTCCAGGACTCAAGGATGGGAAAATAAGAGTATCCCCCTTTTTCTCCAGACGAGTGTTCCATTACAGGTATTTCATATCAATTATGCAATGTAAATTGCATTGAGAACAATTATTTTTCTTATAAATGTACTTTTGTTTAAATAAGAATTTCAAGCAACGAAAATAAAAAGCTGTTTGTTAGAGGATATGGGAATGTTAAATGTTTCATGGACTATCAGATTTTAGATTCTTTAACATCGGGTATATTATGAATACTGAATTATGTTATTTTATAATTAGGCAATAGTTTATAATGTTCTTTTATTAAATTAGTTTAAAAATTAAAAAGTCGCGAAGCTGCATGCATTTACCACAAGCTACGAGGCATTAATTGTTTATTCAAAATTAAAATGAATTGCGCAAACATGTTATTATTTGCAACATTGTGTAATGACAGGTAATACTACGTAAGTTTAACTATCAGTCAGCAAAGTTGATGGATGTTTAGTTACCGAAGTAGTTTTTGATTATGAATTTCGGCTCCTATTCTACTGTTACGAAATACTTCACGCTTAAACTTAATAGATCATAAATTCACAAACCTTTCAACAAAATACTTCTTACTTGAGCAGAAACCTTCTTAATAATTGGACTTCTCTTTTCAGGTCTGGTTATTTTATAGTTAAAATGAAACTTAAATAGTAAATGTATGGCTATGTAAATTATTTCGAGCATGAAAATAGTATTTTGATGTATTATTGTTTAATTCTATAATCATCCGTTCATTGTCGGTATTGTTTATAAGGAACACGTTTACCTTTATACAGAGGCCTATGTGCGACAATATCCATGTATCTTGTAATACTTTTAAAGTTTTGCAAGAGATCAATAATATATCATATTTAAATATATATTTTTTAAAGTTTTAAAAGTTTATTGTCGGTTTAAACTGAGTAAAGGTAACCTAAGACCCAGTGTTTATTTTCAGTTGTGATAAAAAATGTGATTTAATAAAGTTTTAAAAGTTTATTATCGGTTTAAACTGAGTAACGGTAACCTAAGACCCGGTGTTAATTTTCAGTTGTGATAAAAAATGTGATTCAAACATCAGTGCTTGTAAAATGTTCAGTCTTAGTTCATAATTTAGCACAATACCAAATATGGGGTCAAGCAACTATTCCAATTTCCATCCATGATATTTGTATGCTATATGTTTTTGTCCTGTATGTACATAACCCCAAAACAACACGTTTTTTACAGCATTTTCCCCAACAGCACACAGTAGTATTCGGTATGTTCATCAAATTTATCAAATATAGAAACCAAATAAACCTTTCTGATTCGCTTGCAGCGGGGAAGGGACGAGGAAAGGAATGTCCAAAATGTTTCATATTGTTGTGATTAGTTGTCAACAGTTGTGAATAATTATTATCCACGGATTCACGACAGTGTCTCTGGCAATAGGGTATAGCGCAGAAAAAATGGATAATGATATATATTACAAAATTTGTTAGACAGACAAGCTAGGGTTGGAGACAATGTCGTTAAATATGCGACATCTGCACTTATGAGAATAAACAATATATTAAGTTTAAATATTCTAAAAGTTACTTTGCTAGATAAACTGAATGACAGACCATTCAGGCGTATCGGTAAGGATCGAGTACGTGTATTTTTATTTTCAACGTATCTTCAAACATTTTTAAGTCGTTTCGTTTATATGTTTGCAGAGTGACAGTTTATAGTGATGGTACAGTTGGTCACTCAAATGTCTGGAAACAGGATGAGAATATGCAATTATATATATATATATATATATATATATATATATATATATATATATATATATATATATATATATATATATATTGCTGCTGCCTCACATCTGTGTTTTCAAAATAAACTAAATATAGGTACCGGAGCATCATGCCGCAGACATGTGGCATGATGTCTCACCCAGTAACGTTTTCATGAAACTGAGCCAACCAGTCCTAACACTAATCTCTTAATGCTGTGCACCAAGTGAAGCAGCTGCTAATACCATTTTATAAATCTTTAGTGTGACTCGTACGGGGATTGAGCCTGCAACCTCCCGCATATGAGGTTGACACACTGACGGTTAGTCCTCCATATCTGCTCAGCAGTCTTTGCACGTAACACATATTATATTGCAGTGAGAAATATAACAAAACGGTCTGAAATTATTCCATGCATAGATTATTACTTTTTATTCAAAAAAGTAGAGTTTCTTTAAATGTGGAAGTCCAGTTTCACAGTTGGTCACTCAAAGATTTGACAACAGGATGAGGACTTGAAATGAAATATATTGCTTTTGCAGCCATGTTTTCGTAGTCAACGACAAGAATAAAAAGAAACAATTAAGGTCACTGTGTGACAGTGTTATGTATATTTAATTTAATTATTTATTTGTTTGTTTTAATTTTTTATATTTCTTTTACATTGTATTATAAGGTAACTTTGTTTACTGGATTTGACATTTTTCAGAAATTCAGTTCAGTTCTGTTTGATATGGCTGTTTTTCTAATAGAAACACTATATCTAGTTTCTGACCTTGATTCAGAAACAGTGGCAGTTCCAAAGCAAATTTTGTCTTTGTCGTTTTAAAAGATTACTTACCAAGTTAAGGCCATACTGTGAGTACATTGTGTTAGGCATGTACATTGTGTTAGGCATGTACATTGTGTTAGGCATGTAAAACGCTTATATTTAGCTCTTGATAGATGACCATGTTACCTTATTCAGGGAATATGTTTTTTGTGTCTGTAATTAGTGTATGAATGTTGTCTTCATAAGATTTCTTAATTGAGGCCTCAAACCATTGCCACTTAAACTTGTTTTGTTATATCCAGTTTGAGCTGAAATTCTATTTTATAGAATGCAAGTGATTCTCTTCCCTTTAAATATATAAATGCTTGTACTGAACTCTTGGACACAACTTGCATTGTAATTTATACGAAATTCAATACTGGAATAATATTTCATGCGCTTTAACAAGAAGCTGTTTATACTTTTATACATTGAATTTTAAGACCGTTATCATAGTCTATTTTTTGAACTTCATCAGGACTAGAGCGGAAATTAATTTAGGACTACTTAAGAATAAAGCTTCTTATTTTTTTTGGGATTAATTTTAGATTTGATTCTTAAAACCAAAAGTTATGCTTCGCATATGTTACTTCGTTTTCTAGGGAAATAAATTATTTGTTACATTTTACTAAGCTTGCTTTCTTCAGGCTTTTGGGTTACATTTTGTAAGAGCCTAAAATCGTAACAACAGTAAGAAGATAGTTTTGCTGAAAAGAAATCTCATCTTAACCAAAATAGAGATATAGTACTCCTACTGTATTACAGTTCAAGGGAACCAAATAAATGTATCATGCTATAGCTAAGGCGGCCTTGTGCTGATGGCCATATCTGTGTAATATCAAAGATCGCAGGATGCGTGTGTACTGATTGACATGCACCTGTTATAACAAAGAACGCAGGATAAGAAACCGCTTGATACTGACTGACGTTTTAGTGAGCACCAATATAAATTGTCAGAAGTATATAATATCTTTGTGGCGTATTTTCTTTGAAAACGTCGATTGACATGTGAACCGTAGGCGTAGGTGTCATCAACATTTGCGCTAGGTTTTTGGATATGTTGTGCAAAAGAAAAGTAGCTCAAATTATAGCCTCTTATCATGATATCGTGATTAACCTTTTCCCTTGCTGCAATACATTAGTAGCCCTTATTTGGTGTAGGCTTTCTTGATACCATCTTGTCAAGCTTTAAATAATATCAATTCATAAAGTCTGAGATGCGGATTTTTAACACTGTATTGGAGCTTCATTTTATCATGATATATGTCGACATGGATTGTCTGCATTTATCCACTTCATAGATTGTAGTAAGTCTTGTATTGCATTTGACCAGATTTACATCTACAGTACGCTGCATGTTAAGTATTTATTCATCTTCGTGACATTCATCGCATGAAAGGTCATTGAAGACTTAGTTGTTCTTGTCTATTTTGGGTTCGTTAATTAATATTAAGCAAAGTCTTCCCAATAATTGTAATGTCTTTTTTTATTGGTCTCCTCCATATATTCTTGGCGTTACTCTTTTGTCTTTGAATATTGGAGTCCATCTAATTGAAAGTACCCTGAGAAATTTTAATATAAAATATTTTCCTTTTAGGAATTAAAAAAGAACTTTTCTATTAATATGTATGTATTTGATGTACTTCACGAAGAAATGTTACTCGTATAGACACAGTATGATTTAGTCCGAGAGTGTTTTCATGCAGTCATTTAGTGTTTGTTCGAACTGCTTGTACGTGTTTTAAATGCCTAGGCAATAAAAGATCATTTTGTGTAAATATGCCTTAAAATTTAAACAAAACAAAAATACGGTTTAAATTTTTTAATCCGTTTTTAAACTATATGGACTAGTTTGAAGAAACAACGTTATAGTAAAAAAAAAATCTTCAACTTATTTTCACGACTAAAACAAAATTGGACTGTAGTACATGTAAACATTTCTTCATGCATTTGTAAAATTATCGAAACAACTATATAATTAAAGGCTCTTCATTATATATGTATGTGTATATGAGATTTTCTCTACGTGCACACTTATACACTTGTACACACACGCAAATATAAATACAAACATCTATTATATTTTTTCAGATTGCATTTGTGAGCCAAAAACAACGCCATGGCCTTTTAGGTATAGACGATGTGGTCATAGAAATAGGTGAGTTTATTTGTCGAAAAGACATTTATTGACGCAAGATTATCATCGTACTGCCCTGAAAAAAGTTTTCATATACCTCCTTAAAGTTTGCATGATAATCATTTGGTAGGTCTTCATAGACTTAACATAATATGCAAATATCGAATATTAAAAGTAATAGCAAATATCGATTACTTTGATTGCCAACATTCGAATAAGATAAATAGACATGCTTTGATGCGACCTCTTGTGTAAGCTTAATTTCACATGTTTTGAAACTAAAAGAAAACTTCAAACTTAGCAGAAGGCCTCATCAAAGAATCACATTTCTTACTATTATCTAAGTGCATTAAAGGTGCGTATAGTTCCCGATCTACCTCTTTTCACCACACATGCGAATTTTCAAGATAACTGATTTTCTATAGTTTCTAAATGGTACGTTGTATATTATCGTACTTTGAAGACAATATCATAGCTCATCTAGCAATGACATCACGTATCTGATAAAATTGCAATATGAAACAACCTTAATACATTTATATCATGCTTTAGAGACCCACAGACCTATGGCTAAACGTTTTCCTTACCATGACAATAATGTATCCTATCCGTTCTTTTGTAGTAAAGACGTATTGCTATCATATATTTTGTTTTCATCTTATCTGAATAGTGAAATTATGGTGATATCATGAGGAGTGATTTGTATGTTGTTCGTTACTGTTGTATGTGTTCTCATCTATTTCAGAACGTTCTGCGTCGACTTTCACATTATCAACTGCCACTATACCAACAACGTTGACAACCTCACGACGAACTGCACCCTCAGTCACGAACTCGACCAAGGCAACATCCCCTACCACGAGAACTTCTTTAACTACTACAACCTCCACTTTATCAGAAACTACTAATTCCACAACAGCAAGAATAAGTACCTCAGCAACCACACTTGTTACGACACAAACTGACAAAGCAACCAATATAGGTCTGAAAACTATATCCACTGCCACTGCTATTCAGAACATCATACCCACGCACAGAGATAATGTTATTCATCTTATTTTCTAACTACATTTATGTGTAAAAACACTTAGCTATTAGGGAATCCATGATTTGTTAATAATTAAATATTATATGTAGATTTAGTAATAAGAGAGAAAGGATATACTCTCGTATCACATATCTATATTGGTACATTAATGTGAATATCATGACAAAATCCATTTGAATAATATCCATCAACACTTAGTGATATTTATTCATGGATTTACGATCTTTTCTTCCTCAAATAATTGACAAGTGGGGTAGTTGTGCCTCTAGTATCGATATTATATTGGTTAAGCTTGTGCAGTTTCATATCTCGGTAGATCCATAAAGTAAGGAAGCTAATTATGCCACCAAGAAACTATTTCGTTTAAATTTTCAGCAGCACCTGTAAACGTGTGTGACCTTCCTAGAGATGGACTACAGCGTTTAAATATCAGCTGTGATTTTAATACCGAGTATGGGTGTACAGCTTTGTACACCGCACCACTAGACAACTACTGGAAATATCAGACAAAGTCCGTTGGAACACAATTAGATGGTACAATAGCTGGAGATCATTCTACTGGTTCGTAACTTGTAACTAGTAACTGAATTGACACATTCACAAACTACAAAATCGCAGGAGACCTGTGCAACTTATAATGTGCATATATTCCATCAGGCAAAATTACCTTTGTCCCTTTCTAGACAAGTGTCTTTGATAAAGAATTTAAAGGTCAAAGAAAAACAACTCAAAAGGTGTTTTTAGTTGTAGCTATTTTCAAGCGGTGTCTCAAATGGAGATGTCACCGAAAATAGTTTTTTGGTATACTTTGATCATTAATCTGCGGTACCATCCTAAGTACTGTTGGGGTGCAAACCCAAAACGATGTTGAGGTCTTTATCGGATGAAAGTGTCAAATTTCAAGATATAGAAGCGTGATGAATTTAGAAGTAATTACAACCTTAGATATGTTATGGTGCTATTAATATACACGCTTGCCATCCTGAAGAAGTATTCAGACCTTGTCAATGGTATGATCGTCCATGTTGCAAATATTGATAGTGTTCATCTGAAACGGTGAAATTCGAAATCATGTATCCTGAGGCAAATTCGTGCTGCGTAGGGATTTATGCAGGTAAAGATAAGGTTAATATCCCGATATCATTCTTTAATTTAGCTCTGGAGAGAACACATTTTCTTGAATACAAAAAAATGTCTTTGAATATACATGAAATATCATTGAAAATACATTCCGAACGCAGTTGTAGGATGTAAGCAAATAATTGGACAATGGACGTTTTCTGTCAAGCCGGTGTATTGTTGTGAGCGTGTGTGTTCTGAATTCGTGAGAAACAATAATGTGGGCGAAAAGGTTTGGACCTGTTTTTATCATAGTACTTTGTTTATGATTTCAGTGGTACTCGTCAGGCATGCACCATTTGTAGGAATGGAAAAAAATATTGCGTTGCTTGACAACAATTGTTAAAAGTTTGTATTGTCTCCGGTACACATGAAATACTAACAAATATGCATTCTGTGAGCAGCCGTAGGAAGAAATCATATCATTAGACAACAGTGGCTTTGTCATATGTCAATGTATGTGTGTGTTTGAAATGTTAAAGACGTGACAGTCGGATTATCTTTGGCCGACTTGTATCATATGAAGTAGTTAAGCTTGATGTTTTTATATCGCCCTACGTCCTGCATTCTTAAGACTGAATTGGCTTAATCTAACCGAGCAACATTCGACAGATTATTATTTTTGAAGACAAAAATTCTTCACAATTTCAACCGTATTTTAATGTTTCATATAGCTATGTCAACCAAATACAAGTAATGAAATCATTCCTTTAAAACTGATAAATAATCTTCTCATTTTTTATTTTTCAATACAAGAGAAATATAAATGTTGAAACATATGTACTTAATGAGTTATAATATAATTTTTAAAGCCATATTTTCCATTTCTAGGTGGATCTGGTGGATACTACCTATTTAATTCAAACTACTTCCCAAAATGGGATAAACACCAGTTACTGACGCCATTTATACCATATGAAAATATATGTCTGCGATTCTGGTACAACTTGCCTTCTACCGATTCTAAGCTAAAGGTGCTTGTAAATGGTGATGAACTCTTCAGCAGAGGCTATTTCAAGACACAAGGATGGGAAGAAAAGATTATCTCCATTTCGTTAGAGACGAGCGGACCCATACAGGTATTTCTTATCAATTATTGAACCTGAATTATTATAAAGGATTATTTTTTTATAAAAATACGTTAGGATACAACACAAAATTTCTAGAAACTAACAACCAAAATAAAATATTGAGGATATTATCCCTCCATTGCTCGTATATTTTTTAGTAGTGGATTTGTCGTTTCACAGCGGAATATGTCAGCAAATACAGATGCCTCCGAGAATATATACTCCATATCTCTTGCAAGGTTAAAATGTAAAATTATGCCTAATATATATTTTTTTCAAGGGAAGAACATCACAACAATTCAGCAACTTTGTTTTGGTCAGTATTTGATGGTTTTTTGTGTGATTTTCTTTACAAGAAAAGTAAAATAACTCCATTGTTATGAAAATGCTCAAATTTAATTCAGGATTAATGTTTATCAACAGTTGAACAGTTATTACATTCAGATGCTCTCTTTATCGCACTAGTAAATTTCATCAATGCTGCTCTTTTCTATTTTATATCCATCATTACCGCTGTCATCTTATTTATCATCATCGAGTTATCCTTATATCCCTCTTATTTCTTTGACTATTAAAAACCATTTCATGATAAATACCGGGTAAATGCTTCCACTACATCTTTTCTTTCTCTGAATGAACTTTATTTTTAAATTGATTGAATGAGACGCTAAACCTGCACCTCACGACAAAGTGTTATTCTGATAAACATGGTAGGTTTGGGTTTGAGTATTCTAGGAGACTCAGTAGTTCATTATTTGTTCGAAATGGGTGTTGGCATCCTTCAACGGCATCACTCCTGATTAGCTCCAATCTACTAGGAACAATATACCTTTAGTAGTTAATTGCAGTAAACCATCAAACAAACCGTAATCATACAAACCAATGTTTTTGACACGTTTTTGAAATCTTTGGAACAGACTTAAAAGAGCAAGAAATTGTTCGTTGTATGTAGGAATTATCACCATATCTTCGTCTAAATGTAACAACATTATGCCGTAGTTCTTGTACGTTTGTTTTTGTTATAAAACATTTGTAAACTTGCTGAAGCATAACCTTAATATTAGTAAATGTCTAATAGATAGATAGATAGATAGATAGATAGATAGATAGATAGATAGATAGATAGATAGATAGATAGATAGATAGATAGATAGATAGATAGATAGATAGATAGATAGATAGAGAGTCATACGTATATATAAAGTAAAACATTTATCATTTTAGATTGCATTTGAGAGCCAAGAAAGTAACGGTCGTTTCAGCTGCGTAGGTATCGACGACGTGGTCATAGAAGTAGGTGAGTTTCTATCTCCTTAAGATATCACATGACACATCGTCTTGCAGCCGCCAGAGGGGTTGCCATATATCTCCCACAATTTGGCATTAACATCTTTCCGTATACTGCATATGTTTTGAAGAGGTAAAATATAATTATCGTATGTTAAAATTATAATTTAAATTACTTAAATCGTCATAATACGAAGAGGTTATATTTAGTTAAACATCACCTTTTATCTTTACTACTTTAATCTTTTTTATCAAACTGAAAATATAAATTGTTCAGAGGTTATCCAAATGTTATTCGAGTAGAAATACGGTTCAGAAGTAGGAACTCCCGTTACACACGCATATTTTCAAAAAGGTTTATTCTTTAAGTTTAAGAAGAACCTTACACATTGTATGTTGACGAGAATATCAATGATAGTATGCAGACTGACACGTTGCAATTGCATTTAGCATCTGTGCGTATAGTCTTTTTTAGAAAGTTTTGCTTTAACCTCGACAAAAACCATCATTATACCAACTACTTTAACAACCACTTTAGAAACTGAACCTGCTGTCACGAACTGATGTAAGATAGCACCTCCATCATGACAGCATCAACTGCTTAATCCTTCAATATTTCATAAACTCGACAATTAGACTGACCTGCCTGTTTCTGTTTTACAACCCCATAACATCTGTCGATATTGCGAACGCATAAACCTTTCAACATGCATTCTACAACTACATCATTAGAAAATATTTTCTTTTGTCGAGAGTGAACTGTAGACTTCAGGAGATGAGACAATAAGTACACTTTCTCATTAAAAAAAATCCAATGCATTCTTGGTCATAACAAATTTTCGGAATTTGTCTAGAGAGGAGTAAACTATTCATTGCTTTCATTTATTTACAATGGGGTCTAATCCTAATATTTCGGTCAATATTAAAACCTGAACTTGTATGTAAGAGCGGGACGGGAATTCAAATTTACAATCCTAATTCTTTTAATGTAAATGGCATATTCCTTTTCTTCTTTCTTCATTTGGATTCCTTTCTGCTTTATCTCCATGCATTGGTATTTGTGTTTATATTTCTTCTTGGGGTTTAATCATTTGCGTTTGCATGTCTTTTTTACGCATGGATATTTGCATCACATACTTCTCAAAATGTAGATATTTTGCTTAAAATTCCATTAGGTTTCTTAGCTATAATTATCTGAATTTCCTGACCGAACCAGCCCAAACTTAATAATGAAAACCAATGAAGACCCGTTGGGGGCACAAAATGAATCAAAATAGTCTTTATCGCATGCTTTGTGATGCATTCACCTAACAAAAAGCATGTCTAATAATGTAACAGAGAAATAGGTTAGTTGCAATGTTCTTAAGACATAAAATGGATCATTGCCTTCCTGCAGCCTCAGAAATAGTTGTCATATGCTTCCTTTACTTTGGCATATTTTTGGCTGCATAAACCTAAAATAAAACACAATATAAACCTCAAATATTAAACTCAATAATAACTATTAATTACTTTCATCTTCAATACGAACAGAACAACTAAATTTACTTTATCACTGCTTCTTGTTTATGGCTAATTTTCCTTTTCGGAAAAACGTCAACCGTCAAATTTTGCAGTGTTTATCTTTATAAAATAAATCCTATATACAAATACTCCTTGAGTCTCATCACAGTGTATATAGTTTGCAAGTAAAGTCCTCCCACCACAACACACATCCACCTTTCCAAAAAACATATCTCGGACTTAGAAAGGACTATGTTGAAATAAATATCATAACTCATCTAGGAATGGCATCACTGTTGAGAACATATGTCAATATCATTCAACCTATTTCACATTTGATTTTAAAAAGAAAAGATGTCTATACAAATTATTAACTTGACATACGTAAATATGTCGGTTCTTTTGAACTAGAAAGATTTTGCTATTATTTTTTTTTAATTTATTTTATAGGAAGACTGTAATTGAACTGATTGTATTAGGATGGGATTGTGTCGTGGTCTTGTCTTTTGCATATGCATTTATCTTTTTCAGAAAGTTCTGCTTTGACCAATAGATTATAAACAAATCTAAGAGCCTCACAACAGGATGAACCCTTGGTCATCTACTACATTAACCACTTTGTCAAGGACTACTACATCAATAAGAACATGAACCAAATAATACAGCAACCACATCAACCACAAAAGCTACCACAAAAGTAAACACCACATCTGAAGAAGACACCACCACTGTTACTCCGACCACCAAAACAACCTAGCAACTACATCAGAGTTAGTCACCACTGTTACTCCGACCACCAAAACAACCTAGCAACTACATCAGAGTTAGTCACCACTGTTACTCCGACCACCAAAACAACCTAGCAACTACATCAGAGTTAGTCACCACTGTTACTCCGACCACCAAAACAAATCCTAGCAGCTACATCAGAGTTATTCACATCCATTATTGCTACTAATAACAGTTGGAAACACTCACAATCAGAGCTATTAAAACATCGAGACAGAAATACTAAACACCTTTAAAACAGCCACAGTATCTAATGGTCTGTCTAGGGCTACATCCAGCTCATTTGCTAATATTTAGATGACCACATCAAAAACCAGAAACTTAGCGACTCGGATTTACAAAAGCTGAACTCTCACTTAACCAAAAATCCACGGAATAGAATTAGTACTATGTCGATAAAAACACATAAAAAACCACTTCTACGAAAATCATAACTGCAATTCCTTTACCACAAATAATCACATGACCATTATATCTTAGATTGCATTCTAAGTTACTCATACATGGATCTATTATTAGTATCCAGTACTAATTCTATCCTGAAATTAGAACTACTCTTAGGATATCAACAAATCAGCAACTATTACGACTGCAATGATAGCATCCGCTACGAATGCGACTCAAACACCTACGACCTCTGCAGGTACTACCGTGGCTATACCGACCACTATATAAATTTTACATATTCACTACACATATTACACGGAATATAGATACAAAACCACATCCATAATTTGAAAAACATGATCAATTTCACCTACAACTATTATTGTTACTAATACCTTACTATTGATCAATATACCAAAAACTACACAAACATTTAATAGTAGTCAGACGACCACCTCAACAACCAAATCTGCTGAAAAAAACTTACAGCTATAGCTACATCAAATGATTCACCATTACTACACCGACTGCCGTTTGCTGCTAATTCGGCCAATAGACTGATGTATATAACGGACATCCAATTCACCACCACAACTATATAGGTAATCATACCAACAAATACTACACGACCAACTACAGACACACACACATACACACACACACACACATATATATATATATATATATATATATATATATATATATATATATATATATATATATATATATATATATATATAAGAGAGAAATATCTACTTTTAAGAAACATGTATGAAAACATTTCATTTCCGATAATTAGTTTCACAAAAGCTACTCTAGTATCAATTCTAGCAAGAACTACTACACCGACGACGACAATCACCGCTATTTCTAGATATGGATCTAAACAAAAACCAAGCCTACAAACGTAAATATCACTCCGAAAACCAGGAGCACAAGCATAAAAAAACAACATTTATACCCAAGACTACTTTCTGGAAAACATAATATTAATACTACTACACAAACAGCAACAGACACAATAAGCGCTTCAACAACCAAATTCACAATAACTTCGTCTACAACCACATCCAGTACTACTCCAAGAATGGACACACTCATTCCAACACTTTTACCACCAAACCCATGAATAACTTCTCCACCAAAGTTCTTACCAGCAATCCCCTCTAGAGCAAGGACTCTTGAAACGATTTCTACTCCAATGGCTAAGCAATCATATGTTTCAACGATATTATTTGCTAATACTATATTGCCTACCACACCTCTAACTGTAACTATTCCGATGAGAACCCCAAACAATGACCATTATGACAACTACGACTCCAGTCAGTAAAAACCGTTTAACCATCCTCGCAAACGATTCTGTTCCAACATCATAACTAAGAATGGTTGATAAATTTCATCTAACACTAACTTTGTAACTTCATCCCTCTGTCAGAAATGCAGAAATGTTTACTAGGACGATAGCAACTAAAATACCACAAAAGGAGACAACAAGAATAGGTAACGAGGAGAACTTATGAGATGTAAACCACACTTTCAAATTTTAGTGGTTCAATTCTTCTTCCTCATCAGGATCCTATAATAAGAAATCCTGACAACCAAAGAATCATCAGTCAAGAAGAGATTCTGGTCAATACAATAGTTAAAGAAACAGGAAACCACGGACAAATCCATGTACGCTCTTATTATTATGCTTATGTCCTTTCTTGCCGGGGTGTTTTTGTTGTTAGTCATATTCTTTGCTTTTTAGCTTAATATACAAGGTTACTTCCGTTGTATTTATAACCGATGATAATGTTACCAATATCATAATTATAGGAAGCGAACTAGCATTTGATATGACAATAATTCAGAACTAGATCCAATGGTTGCGACATAGCATGAACACACGGTTCCTAAGCGAAATCTCTATGATCATAACATATATGGATTGTAAATTTTGAGATATTTTACAGTTTGTGTCGATAGGAATTATACTTCCCTTTGAATAGTAAACAACGTTCCTACTGCATGCAATATAATGGTATTAGCGAATTTAAGTTACCAAATGAATGAGTCATTTAGTTTTGGTGGAATACACGTAGCCACGAATATGATGTTTATAATTATATTTGTATGGCTGTTCCTTACAAGAGAGGTGATTGTTTCAGGTTGAATGTTGATACACCTAGAGGCTTCGTACTGAATTCATATTCCTATAACATATTTACTAAAATGCATTATTTACGACCCATTCTTACCCATTAGCAAAGTATCGTTTTATTTTATCCTTTTTACTTTAAAATTAATATTAAAGCTGATGAAATACGTCGGAAAATGGATGAAAATTGCTCAGAAATATATTGCATTGATCACTAGGTTCATATTATCCATGAAGATTACAAATAAAAAACGTTGCGGTCAAAAAGGACCAGCAATAATTCTACGTGCTGGCTTTTCTCTATCTTGTACTTAGCTTAACACAAGTATGCATCATGTATTCAACACTTTAAATGGCCATATTAAAGATACAGCTATTATGACCATTTTTATCTTCAATGTTTGTCAAGATTGTATTATACATGCACTTTTGTCCACTGTACCGACAGGATACAGGTATAAATTAGTTCAAGAATAAGCAATTGTTATACTTCGAACGTGTCCAATTCTTGTAATAAATTATTTTTAACACTATCTATAGGTTAAAATTCGATTTAATTGATTCTGTATTTTCTTTTTATTTCTCTTGGCAAACCTTAATCAAATACGACAATAGTGTTTCATTTGCAGGTAATATATATATATATATATATATATATATATATATATATATATATATATATATATATATATGAAATGGCTATCAGAATCAAAGAAGGAAATGCTTGCTTGTTCTTTTTAAGTGAATATTAAACTTTGTGCACACAATATCAACTTCAACTTTTATACAAAGAAGCACAAAAAGTTGCAAAGTAAATCAAGTTGTACTAGTAAAGGTACTAGTAACAATAGTACATGGTTAATTGCCAAGCATTTCCATCAACAATACCCTATTTCTCAACACTGATTTTATGATCTCTAAAATTTGATTTAGTAACAATACTACATAGACCTCCACCAAACCCACATAGTATCAATGCCATATTTATATGCTCTGATTTTCCTTCTTCAAAACCTAGTAATAATGCTACTTCGTTAAATCTTAACCACATGTAGTAAGAATAGCCGATTTTCCAGCAATGATGTTGTGATCTCTAAAACCTGATCTAGTACAAGTAAACAAAATTATGATAGGATGCTCGGAGTCCAAATAATAATATTGTGATATAAGCGGGATCGAGTTAATAAAGTTTCGTAAAACTTCTCTATTCAAAATGTGCTTTGAAATCTCAGTTTATCAATATCAGTTTTAACTAACCTCTTGATACTATACTATACTCCGGACGTTTAAAAAGTCGGCTTATTCATATATACTTTTGATAACAGTATATGTATGCGCAATTTGACTTCAACTATTGTGGATAGAGAGAAAATTAAATTTATTCGGTCATCAGATATGCTATCCACCAGTCGACAAATACATGGACCAGACCCTGGATATGTTAGATACCATAATCAGTTGGTCATATCATATGTACACATAGCTACTGAAGATATATGTATGTGGTCCTGCGGGAAATCATTAAAGATCCGAAGGTTACCTATATCCATCATTATGTTGTGAAATACATGGTTTTGGTGGTTTTCCCAATTACTAACTTATGGGAGTGTCAGAGACCCAATGAAAGGAGCAGATGAAACGGATTTTAGTGTCTCTTTTGCAATCAACATTTTATGAAAACTATTTATTGGCATTTTGAGTTTTGATTTTTTATTCCTCCTGTGTCTATGAATTTTCTTATTGACATTAAACCAACAAAGTGTAAAATTAATGTGTGAAAATGGGTTTCTCGGTAGAGGAAAATAAAACGAATCCCCTACCTAATAACGTCTTTCTGCATCTTGCATGGCTTTTTACGATATGAAATAATGTTAGAGAGCAGATTCATACACAAATAAAAGTAAATAAATAAATAAATACATAAATAAATAAATACCAAGACTGATGACTCACCTTTTCAAAGAAGTTGAGGAGTATAGAGTTTTGGAGACAGAAGCTTGATGACACTACCGATACATTGAGGAGTTAATTTGCAGTTGTAAACTCAGCCACACTAAATGATAAGGTCAAACACTGACAATCAGACTCAAGTGAGGTTTCCTAAACCTAAGACACGTCAGTAGACCTAACAATGCTAAATTATGAAGTCTTATTATTGTCAGGTTGCAAATCAAATCTAGCTGTAATCTAATTGTAATTACGAGAAGAAAAAAATGTAAGGGTGATAAAACCAGGGGAGGTAACTCCGTTCAAAAACGTCGTAAAAGAATGATCCTCAACTGAGCCACGTTAATTTTAATATCATGATGACAACTATGTTGGCTGGAATCCAAACAATAATATAGGATCTGTTATACGGGAATAAAATATAATGAACGAGTCCGACATTCAGGGGCTATAACTCCTCTAAAAGATTGACTTAAAACACTGAAAATCGAACTCATCCGAAGTTCATCTGAAAATCTGGACTAGACCAAAATCAATGCCATATCATTATCTAGCGGCGTACACACATTTGCTGAACTGCAATGATACGTAATGTATCGGTTATGCAAAACTTGAAGAGGAAATGATCACATATTTGCTGAACTGCAATGATATGTAATGTATCGATTATGCAAAACTTGAAGAGGAAATGATTTTCGGACGAACGAACGAAAGTAAAACAAATCGTTTTGTCACTTCCCAGACCATTGTAATATATTTTCAGAATCCTATAAGACTTCCTTTCTCAAGTTCCTATTGCGAACTTAAGGGGAATGTGTTTTTATTTTTTTTTACATGTTTAACATTCTAAAGAGATATCTGCTTGTTCAAAGTAAACGGAAGGTTAAAACATATTCAACGCCCCGTATGTTGCATTAGTTTTACTATGGCTCCGTTATATATGTCATTATGGCCTCATTTTTGAGGATGTATTGTCATAGGCTTATCCGAACGTGTGTAAATCTGTCTGTCGGCCAGTCCGTCCGTTGCAATGTTATCCTAACAACCTTAATAAACTCACGCCACGTTAAAGGAGTGAGTTGATATTTTGCATGATGTTGTAGGAAGAATTATAGATTATATCAAACGTTTGGATGCTGGATGCAACCACTAGGCGAGAAGGGTGTCAAATGTGGACTCCTACTTAAAACCTGAACTCCATCTACAACAAATGAGGAAGGGTGCTCATATTTAGTACGATTATTTAGGAGGATGGGTAGATTTCAAAGAATGTTTCAGATTTTATTGTAGCCTTGGAGGATGGGTATGGGTGGTGTGTATTGCTTGGCATGGATGTACGAGCAATGAATCTGTGGATCTTCATTGTAGCTTCAAATTTTGAAATTTTCCAAACATGCATCTGCCTTTAAAGCTATTCAAAATCTCTAATGGAACATCGTCGGTTTTGTTTCTCGTACAAAAGAAAAGTATCCAGAATACGGCTAAGAGTGTATAACAACTGAAAGAGGTGCGACAAAACATAATATGTTGCTCTCTCATATTTTAGTGTATTAAACTTAAACTGATATTACATTTAGTTCATGTGGTAATTTTAGTGTTTTAATAATTAAATAAACGCACCATATAAATTAAGGATATGCAGTTAGAATATGCACCATATATTTAGCTTTGTTTTATGTACGTGATTACACTGTACAAAGTCAATCAATAAGGAGAGTGTGTATCCACCTGCATACATACCGTCAGTCACAAAAACAATAGTCGCACTGGATACTTCATGTTTTCCATAGGCAATCTTTTTTAGCATTCAAATAAATTAAGTTTATTTTATCTCTGTTTTATTTCACATTAATAAACTAATAAACATATATTCTTGTTTGAAACAAATAAAGAAAAAGGTCCCATTTTAAAGCAACAAAGACTTTCCCTCCAATTAGGACCAGTAATATGCAATAACAAATCAAAGTCGACTGCTCTAGTTTGATAGTTTACCGTTGTCTCAGTACACATTCAAGAGGCATACACTTTAACCCTATCTTTTGATCAGGGAGATAATGCGATAACCGGCATTACCTATGATTGTCGATGATTGTAAAACTTTTCTATTTGTGGGAATATAGATCAGATTCGTGCATTTCATTGTAGTTATAAATCTAAACACTTATACCGTATCTGTTTTTCTCTGTGACGTCCTTTCTGTCGTGTTTGCCTGTTGTTCTAAATTTTTATTTGGACGTTTAAAAATATTGCAAACAGTTTTGGTGATTAGACTATTTTTAATTGTTTTATGCGTATTCTTTTAATGTCCTTAAGGTTTAGTTTCACCTGTAAATAATGCATTCATGTGGTTCAGAACTAAAGACGGAGGAGAAAATGTTACATGTAAGTACCCAGTAATGTTTTCGTCTAGGTTAGCTGTTTGGAAAAAATTATATAGCATGCCTTGATAAATATCCATCACGCATAAAAGTGATAAAAAATATAATCAATTTGTGGGTAATAAATTGGCGAAATGTAAAAATCAAAACCAAATTGTCTTATTGATGCTCGAGGACCCATACGATGAGAATCTCGCCATTAAAAGGCAAGTTCACAGTTACTGGTTTTAAGACGAGTCCGTGATGCACGTATTTTCCAGACGAATTTTCATTATAGAAAAAAGAAAGAGATTTATCTAACTGTAATAAAACGATATGTAACATAAACTCTGCAGATTTTATTTTAGTTAAGCAAACTTGAGATGGCTGTAAGCAGCTTGAATCTTAGTTCCTAACCTGTGGGTCTTGGACTCCACGGGGTGGGGGTAATAGAGTTTTATTTTCTAAGTGATCCGCGAATATACTGACTATATAATATGTCTCGAACATATACTACAACTTTTCTAATCTATGTTTTTGTTGTTTTGATGAATAAAATACGAATTCATTTACAACGGTTACTGAGTTCTTAATAGTTTTTTGTCATCATGTATATTTTAATGGAACCTAAATGTAAAATTATTAGCTTGTGGGGGGTACGCGAAATTTTCCTCATACTTGAAATAGTAGCGAACCACTGAACTAGATAATAACCGACAAAGTATGGTTCTATGACTTTGTATACATACAGCGAAGCAATACATACCATAAGTAATGAAATATGATAGAACGCCTGAGATTTGGTGACAGGAGCACCCGAGAGCGTATTAAACAGTTATGGGGGGATCTAACCTGTGGATACAATAGGGTAAATTCTTGCGGCAGTCTAAGATATACAAGATTGCAAGAACGAAAATAACAACAAAAAAAAAAAACAAAACACTTTTACAGAGTATGGCAAAGTAGGGGAGAAAACAAGTGAGCACACTAAGGTGATTGTGACCTACAAAGAGCTACATAATATCTAAAAATCTTAGACGAATGAAACATCGTGAGTCCTTTGGAAAATTAGGATTGACAGAATACGAATATTTCTTCTGTCAGACTTCTGGAAGAAATACTCGGCACACAACTAAAGAAATATCACTGAAGGGGAGACAATAAATGTATGAATAGAGGACATTGTAGAGGGACATAAAGAGTTATTGTTAGGTAGAGCAGATAGTACACAGACGCTGATTGATTTAATAAAATGGTATGGTAATAACTGTCGCAAGCTTAAATATATTGCACAATACAGGAATACATGCACTGAGCACTTTTGAATGTATGACAGTGTGGAAAGCAATATATTTAGAACTTTAAGACATAACCCTGTAGAACAATCAATAAATTTAACACTTCTAAGTGAATAGCATAGCATGGAAGTAGTATAGTGGAACGTCAAGGAGACATACGAGAATTAATACTAGAAATTATCCAAATGGACGATATAGGAACAAAATGGGGAACTTATGTCAAAAACGTTTTAGCATTATGAGGCTCAAATGTCTCTAAGTGGAAATGTAAAGCCAAAACCGAGTACAGGTAGAATAATATGGCTCTATATGGCAACACATGAAAACGTAAAGCTGGTGCTCTATTGTTACGTATTTTGCGTTGGTTTTGATTTGTAAAATAAAAAAATAAAAATATATGAGGTTTTCCTCACTGTTTACACTGGCTATTTAAAAAGACCTTGTATATCTTAGGCATTGTTTAAAAAACCTTCGATCCTTTTATTCTGGTATCTGATTGATGCGTTTAATTTGGGTTATAAGGTATATACCTAGAAGAGGAAAACATAATGTTAAAAATGTTTAAAGTTTTCACATATACTTTGTTTGACCAATACCCTGTCATATATTATACGTTCTTTACCATCCATATCTCACATATCTACGATTAATTCAGCCACGTTGTATTAACTAACACCCATCGATATGCTAACCCAGTCATGTACAATCTCTCATCCCTACACTTACTACCAATATGCCACAATTAATTATGAGGATGGCAAAGAGGGGATATTAAAAACTAAAAACTAAAGCATTTTTCCTCCTATAACGTTACTACTACCCCGTTATAAATAAGTTAAAACCATTATCCCCCTATAATTTGGATCTCATCCACTTCAAAAAAAAAAAAACTATCACCCAGCTACCACACTTGTAATACCTATACGGTGAAGTGCAATGAGAAAAAAGTAGGAAAATGCGCACAGAAAATGACTGATATAAAATAAATATATACAAAATATACTGACAGGCATTATCTTACTTTGATAATCAAACACAAACAGATCTGTGATAAATCCCATAAGAGCCTAATGGTGCGGTGGGGTGGAATGTTGTACTACTGTATTCGATTTTTGTGTGAAAAATTTTATTCTTTTGACTTAACTCCTACCCAGTGTCGTTTGATAGCATATTGCCAGAAAGTGTGTGGCAGATTTAATTATTCGTTTTGTTACAAATTGGAGGGTTTTTTTAAGCCCAAGATTTACTACATTGACTGACATTATCCAGGTTGGTTAACTTTGTAACATATGGTGTTTATGGTATGATGAATAAAATGTTACTTTTTTTCTGATTTTGATGATTTTTGTTAGGATCGTTTCCTGAGCCTCTTTTTTATTAGGAATGTTAATGCTAAGACAAGTAAGAGGACATTCCTTTTTAGCAGGCCATCACACTTGTATCCTAGGATCGCATGGGAGGACAAAAATGAATCCTTGTAACGATAGATAGAACTCCATCTCTGGTACGAACTGATTCCAAAGTTACATACTATTCCTAATCTCTCCGAGATGTTATGTTTAATACAAGAACTCAAATCATTGATAGATTCTACGTATTTGTCTTAAACGATACATTCTCAAATCTATAGGCAATTATTGCAACATCTACAAATGTTTCCTCAGAAATCATCGAATGAGACAGCTAAACATTCTATCAGACATTTCAAGAATACCATGATAAAAGAAGAAAACACAAAACAGAACACACAGTTTAGCCACAGTCACAATGAAGAATAAAAGAAAAGGAATTTCAGTATTTCAGTCTCCGTCTCCTCCTTTCCAAACTAGTGTGACAAACTTGTTGACACCTTTCCATTCTCCAAGACGAGAAGAAGTAAAGGTCTGGGTCGAAAAAGTAATGTAGATACCCACTTCAGCAGAAAACAGAAATATGGGAAAGACAGAAGTGAAAAAAGAAGTAAAGAAAACGATATCACAGAACAGATTATTACTCACACTCTTATTGATCATCAGACACGATACACATGGCAATCTAAACTACTATCAAAAATAATGTGAGATTACTAATTGGACAATGATAATAACAACATTGTGGAGGCACTTTTGGCAAGCATTTTCTAAAATCCTGCTTATCGCAATGGCTTCAAAGGAATTAAAATCGTATTGTGCAGAAAAAAACCAACTCAAGATTTACGTCCTCACAATGCATGTCAATGGTTATAAAAATAATTAATGTACACATTATACAAACATATTCCCGACAATGTTTTAGAAGTTAAACTAGAGTAACAGGAATAGTTTGAATAAATAAATTCCACCCCAATGAAATACTTGACCCAACAATATTATAACTAATTCTGCTCAGACCTTGTAGGATGAACAAATAATTTCTAAAAAGACAAGAATATACATCCGTCAGGTCATAATAAGCTTTTTTATTAAAAAAAAAATCTATTACCCAAGGGAAAAGATAGGTAGGTATTTGGATAGTGTTGTTTTCATCGCTTTCCATCAAATGACAGGCTTCTAGCATTTTCAAGCCAATCTCTCTCTCTCTCTCTCTCACACACACACACACATACACACAGATGCACACACACTGTTAAAATCTGAATTGAGTATTTAACTTTTTTGTCTTGTATTATTTTGTCACAGCTGTTTTCCCTAAGTCTTGTTTTTGCCATTTCATTGCACTTTAGATCGGTTTTATTGTTTGTTTTGTTGATATTTTTTGTTGGGTTTTTTTTGCTTTTTTAATTCGTTGTGTTCATCTATGTTTTAGCAGCTTGTATGCTCACTTTAATAGATTCAAACAAATGCTTAGCTATGGGGATACATTTTATAATGTCAAGAAAGAACAATTGTCATTATTACTACAAGAGGCAAATGGCGAAGTTGTTCAACAACCAAAAGATAAGGAATCTGTCTTGTCTGTGGAGAGGTTAGATTCAAAAAGAAAGGCATGAACACTAAAGAGTCATAAAACATATTTTCATATTGTTATATTTAGCAAAATCAATATTGTAATTTGCGTTTCCTTTTCTTTGCTATAATAGATTTCATTGCATATTTATACATTTTGAACATGGTATCTATAAATTGTGTTATACACTATAGAATTCCTGTGAAATCGATTAGACCAAAATCATATTAGGAGGGAATGGATATTTAAAACAATAACCATAGATTAATATGTTTATCCGTAAACATAATAAACTTCTGTTCATGCAATAACATCAACCATAAATGTAATAAAATGTCAACCGTACAAGCATAATATAATAACATGTGATGTGATTGATAAGTTTCTAGCACATTATATATACATATATACATATATATATATATATATATATATATATATATATATATATATATATATATAGTTTAATACAAACAATACTATCATACAGGTTAGAGAAATTAAATTCGTACTCTACCGAGTTTCGAACCCAGGTCCGCGAGTAAATGGCACCCATCGCCTTGCCTGCACGCACCAACCCATACACCGTCACGACTAAGCACGCATCACCAAAAAATGATGGCACTGAATCGGTGTTATATAAGCTCGTGCGTAGCAGACACACTCGCATGACGACCTAGTAATTAATTCTCATATATATGTACACAGTTGTTCCAGATTCCTATGAAAGAAATCAAGGTATATAGGATTTTTGTATTACAAATAATTATAAATATATACCAGACAGAACAGACTGTGCTATCCCTGGATTTTGTAGTAGAATCTTGATAATAGTGGGCAGAAATAATAGTTTAATACAAACAATACTATCATACAGGTTAGAGAAATTAAATTCGTACTCTACCGAGTTTCGAACCCAGGTCCGCGAGTAAATGGCACCCATCGCCTTGCCTGCACGCACCAACCCATACACCGTCACGACTAAGCACGCATCACCAAAAAATGATGGCACTGAATCGGTGTTATATAAGCTCGTGCGTAGCAGACACACTCGCATGACGACCTAGTAATTAATTCTCATATATATGTACACAGTTGTTCCAGATTCCTATGAAAGAAATCAAGGTATATAGGATTTTTGTATTACAAATAATTATAAATATATACCAGACAGAACAGACTGTGCTATCCCTGGATTTTGTAGTAGAATCTTGATAATAGTGGGCAGAAATAATAGTTTAATACAAACAATACTATCATACAGGTTAGAGAAATTAAATTCGTACTCTACCGAGTTTCGAACCCAGGTCCGCGAGTAAATGGCACCCATCGCCTTGCCTGCACGCACCAACCCATACACCGTCACGACTAAGCACGCATCACCAAAAAATGATGGCACTGAATCGGTGTTATATAAGCTCGTGCGTAGCAGACACACTCGCATGACGACCTAGTAATTAATTCTCATATATATGTACACAGTTGTTCCAGATTCCTATGAAAGAAATCAAGGTATATAGGATTTTTGTATTACAAATAATTATAAATATATACCAGACAGAACAGACTGTGCTATCCCTGGATTTTGTAGTAGAATCTTGATAATAGTGGGCAGAAATAATAGTTTAATACAAACAATACTATCATACAGGTTAGAGAAATTAAATTCGTACTCTACCGAGTTTCGAACCCAGGTCCGCGAGTAAATGGCACCCATCGCCTTGCCTGCACGCACCAACCCATACACCGTCACGACTAAGCACGCATCACCAAAAAATGATGGCACTGAATCGGTGTTATATAAGCTCGTGCGTAGCAGACACACTCGCATGACGACCTAGTAATTAATTCTCATATATATGTACCTGGCATATATATATATCTGGCACGAGACGACGCGGATATAACCTCTCGTTTTGCTACAGTATAATGAGAGTCGGACAGAATGATGGAGATAGAGTGACAGAGAGAGTTTCATTTAGAATCAGGACTGCACACAAAATATTATTTCAATTTCAACAAAATCATAGTAAACATTTTAAAAAATAATAACCTATCTTGGAGAAAAAAAAGTTTAAAGGTTTAAGATAGCAACAGGCTTGCCATCATTAGAACATTTAATGCAGATCGCTCTGAATGCATTTTACAGAATATAATTTTCATTTATTTTGGTGAGCATAAATAAAATACACGACCATAAATGAAAAAGTAAGATAATATTATAAACATTTTTAATATAATTGGAGAAAAAAATATATCTGAATTAATATATCTTGCTAAATGGTTCACTTTATTTTGCATTTTTGCAGATATAAATTTTCAAAACAATGAAAATATTTACCAGAAAAGAAAATACATTTAAAACCTGTACCAAAAGTAGTCGTGACATACAAGGTCTTCATTTCGTATTAAGGTAATGTTATTATCAATTTTTATCAATACAAATTTTAAGTAAAGAAAACAATAAAGATCATTTTCCCTTCAAATCCAAACAAAATTAATTTTATTTTTTATATCAGTCAAATTTCCTGATATACATTTTGGAAAAGTCAATAATTTAATGCTTGACTTCTATGTGTTTTAATATACATACAAACATCTCAATACAAATGAAACAGCGGGATTGGTTCAAATGCATAAAATTCATTTTATAGATGCATTGACACAGGTAACATTAGATAGATTTAATTAAGTTGCATTAACTTGTGTAATTATGGTAAGGTCAATTTTATGTTATTAGGATTTAATTAAGGTTAAATATGAAATAATTAATCATTATTAGGCTAGGGTATTATGAAGTTCGAGTTAAAGTGAAAGAGTATGCGTAGTATATATTTATGGCACTGATTGGCATTTTAACAAAATGCCAAAATGGAAGCTAGATGAAAGTTTGTGTGATAAAAAAATGATCTGATGCAATCAAAAGAGTAATGGGTATAGTAAGATAAAAATGGTCAGCACCACATCATTTGTGCAAATTGGAAGAAGGACCATATTTAGTGAAAATGACACTTAAAAATGCCATGAAAAAAACTCCTTATTTTAGTTCCCAATCTCCTTATTTTTTTATTCAGTTTCCAAACCTGACTTTTAAAATGTTTAAAGGTATATCAAGAGCTTCAATTTCAACATAGGCCTTTTTCAAATAATGTTGTTTTTACATCCATTCTAAAGGTTTTACTACTGACTATATAATATACTGAATGATAACTGAATTAAAACTCTTATAATTTCAAGAAAATATAAAATAAACATTAAAGAAAACAACAGACAACAGGATTTCTGTTTGTATAAATATTAACTTTCTGTTATTTCACTACTGTTGTTGCTTTTGCAGGCCTTGTTGAATATAAAAAAATATTGGCACTTCTGCATAGGACAAACTTGCAGCTTACTTCCTTGAAGGTACACTTACCCAAGAAATCATTCTTGAGTAATTACATTGAGATGAATCTGATGCAAACAAAATCAATTTTATTGTTAAATGAATAGGGTAGAATGATAGAAAAACCTTGTTTATGTTTTCTGAAAAATTATAAGTTGACAAAATAACAGATAATAGATATTAACTAACAACACAATGAAACAAGTAATGATTTTAATTCAATATCAGTGTAAATGATGAATTTTAATTTTACATATAACAAGAAGATAGTCTTCAATGTAACACAAACAATTACAATTCTAATGCACAATCTATTTTTAAGCAACGCAGAACAAAACCAAATTCAAAATGTTAACCTTTCAGAGCTGAGAATTCTGGCTACAAGATTGTCATGGGAGATATCACATTTTATGCATGTGAAGTTATATATTTTAAATGCAAATTAAGATATTATGATAATGTTTAAGAGTGGAAACCAAAAAAGAGCAGTCTATCATAATGGCATATTGTCACTGTTCAGCTTTTTTTTTTAAAATGACAAATTACAAAGCTGTCAAAGAGACATACAAAAATATAATTGACTTGAAATACCTAGATATTTATACAACATATAAAACATGTATTTTTATACAATGTATAAACCATAAACCAATGTATGAACCATGTCATGTTATTTTTAAATAAAAAAACAAATTCCTATAAAATAATGCTGTCATTTATTCACAGTATCACAGATATTTCATGAAACTGGTTTACAAGTAGCACAAATTTATGAACATGGATCAAAATTACCCATAACAAATTGTGCCCCATTTAACTAATCCTTACAGAGGCATTTTAATCTGAAACCAAATTAAAATGCAGGTAAAAGCTAATGGCAATGTTCC
This sequence comes from Potamilus streckersoni, assembly GCA_016746295.1. NCBI lineage: Eukaryota > Metazoa > Mollusca > Bivalvia > Unionida > Unionidae > Potamilus > Potamilus streckersoni. Next base: position 2,264,886 of record JAEAOA010002216.1, on the reverse strand, counting down.
AGTTTCTAAAACTAAAATCTGTGTTGGTTCCTTGACCACAGAGTCTAATTAATTCAGTGGAGAAGACTGCAAACTGGCAACTGAAACAGAAGCACATTGGGAAGGGGGTGAAGTTATGCTGTTTCCTAGTTTAAAAAGTGTTACAGTTCATAGGACTGTAAATTTTAAGAAAAAATGAATCACCCACAGAAATTAAATCCTATTTAAAAAAAATGTTATTGAAAGTACCAACAATAGGTTTCAGGCAACTGTGCTGGCAAATCAGAAAATGAACTAAATTATCATATGTTCACCCGTCTGAAGATAATATGAATATTATTCAATATTCTTGTTAGGTGAATGAGAGACTAAAGCATTATCAATACAAAATCACACTGATCATGTGTTATTAGATAACTGACAGCAGGAAACAGGAAACATTACATCTAAAGTCTCATTAACAATTGTTGTCCCAGCCATGAAAATCAAACTGAAAGCTGTTAAATTACCTGTACTGTTGTAGAACCGATGTCAGGTAAGAAATTACCATATCTTTCATTTACAAACTAGACAAATCTCAAGGAATCCCTAGGAAATATAATTCTGTAACAGAAACATTTTAAATAATGATTCATTCATTTTTTAAAAATTTTAATCACAAATTCTGAATGAAAATTTCAACTTTTTTTATTGAGAATTAGGAATCTACTATGAAATTTGATGTTTTTTAAACACTATTATAAAAATCAACACAGTTATTGTAGATAAAATATCAAGACTACACCATAAATGGCATTTATATGAAACATTTTAACATCTAGCAACTTACACATCATCTCCATCTCCATCACTGATGAATTCAGAGCAGAATGATATACAATGATACAGCATGCCACACAAAAACTGTGAATTCACTACTTTCACTTAGTACCAATTTTGGTGAACTTTGAGGTTGCTATAAAGAATAAATCTAAAGACTCAACAAACCATGATTCTACAATGCAAAAAAATAGAACCCCACTCCAGTCCATAGCAGTGATCCTACAGTGGGAAAAACTGGCACCCTCTCAATTCTAAAATTTAAATACCAAGGAAAATGTAATGTTTTGCAAACCATTGAAAATTTATGTTCACAAAAATAAATGAATCCACAGTATGTATGTACATGTATGTGAAGGGTTTCCATTATCAATCAGAAGCCAAGTGATTTACTTGGCTACTTTAACTTACACCCAGCTAATTTTTAAATAAAAACAACCTGTATTCCTGTTGGAAAAGGTCCTTAAACATACCCACCCCACTTTAAATCTAATGGAAGGTCCTGATGTGCATATAAAAAGTTGAATTATTTTTTTGCAGATACATGTATTAAGTAGCTAAAATGGAGCTAAATTTAAAACTGTAAAGGTATAATGTATTTAATCATCACTAGAGGCAGCACTTTCTATAAGTCTAACATGTCTGTACATGTTGAAACCTTTCTCTATTTATCAGTTCAGCAGTGTAATAAGGGTATAGAACATACAAAAACCTAAAAACAAAATGCCATTAACTACTGCCTGCATAAAATTATTACCATATTTACATGGAAATACATGTAAATCTCTATTAAATGCATGTATTCAAACAAAACCATTTATTAAGTATGAAAAAATAATTTATTATATAAATAAACTAAATTTTAAATACTGTGATGAATACAGATCTGTTACCTGACTGGAATACATGACCCTTTCAACAGATATAGTTCTAAAATGTGTACATGGAATACATAACCCTGTCAACAGGTCAAATTTTAAAACCTGTACATGGAATACATAAACTTGTGAACTAATACTGTTTTCTTTACTACATGTAGCAATATAAACAAATTTCAGAATTCACAAGAATAGACTCTAGTTCTTCAAGTGATTATTGTTTGTCAAAGTCAACCCTAAAACATGTGAAAAATCACTTTTTGAATGTATAACAACCACAATGGATTTCTATTTCTCAAAAAAATAAAACAACTGATGCAAGGAATGAGTACATTTGAACTGAATGAAATAAATTTCAGCTGAGTTTGTAATTACTTTCTGACTGTATAGCAAGTTTACCCTTTTAGATTCCACAACAAAAAGTCTCTCTCTCTCTCTCTCTCTCTCTCTCTCTCTCTCTCTCTCTCTCTCTCTCTCTCTCTCTCTCTCTCTCTCTCTCTCTCTCTCTCTCATAAAACACACACACACACACACACAAACACACATCTTGCATTCTACTCTGGGTGACATTCAAAGCTGTGATCTTTCTCTGGTATATTTTCCACAATTAAAATGAATCTAATTCATCTAATTCTTTCAACCTGAGGAATGAGGAATAATAAACAAATGTATGTAGATATCAGAAGATGAACTATGAAATTTTATCACACCATTACATTTGGAAAATATTTGTACACTGGTAGCAACTATTTGCTTTTAGCATGAGACATGGGGAAGTTCCAGTACTACTCAATTTAACATACTGGATAATGTTCAGAAAGTCTGTATGGTTTTTCTTTTCTATGTGATGGTGAGGTTGACTGAATGAATTAATGAACACCAAACACAAACTCCAATTAATAAATCCAATTTTGAATATATTGCAAGGCTACGGTTCAAAAATCCTTGGCAGAGAAGTAAAACAATTTGACAGCAAATATGTCCACTGTCCTAAAATGTATGATCAACTATTTTCAATGAAGAGGAAGAAAAAATTAAAAGTTTGATGGACAAATTTACCCCATAAACATATTTATAAACTTTTGATGAATCTTATGACTTTCCACAATCTCTAATGATGAGAATGAATGGCATATATGAGCCTAGTGTTTTGTGACTTTTAAATCATGGTACATTGAGAATGTATGTAATATACAAGTCTTATTTCTAATGATTTGTAAATCATGGTACACTCAAATAGTATGTAATCCTAATACTAAACTATGTGTGAAAATAAATGCATATGACAAAAAGTCGTCCAGTACTTCTGTAGAAAAAAAACAACAAAGTGCAACATAAACCAGTCCAAGACATAAATAATTTTGTTTTGCCTGATGAAATAATTTAGCAAATATTTATCCATATATGTCACTCCCATTCTGCTTTTTATTTCTTCCTAAAGTGTACTTCTTTTCTCTATATCATCTAGTACCAACATGAATAGTTGTTTACAGAAAATATCACCACAATTTAGACAAGTGCATATGATACACCAAGGAGTCTGCTTGTAATATGAATTGTTTTGTCATATAAGCACCTTTAGAGTAGCTGACTATGTGCAAACACATATGAAGAAAAATACTTTTCACTTAAGTCAGAAAATTCAGTGAAGTAACCTACTTTTGCTTTTGAGTTACTCTCTATGAGATGCATCCACATCAATTTTCATAAGTGTATGAGAAAATTGGTTCAAGATACTAAGGCTGTAAGAAACAGATAACTAAAAATACAAGTGAATCAAACATGAAAATTATTTCAAATTGACCTAGTTTTGTGCATAGTTGAGATACTCCTTTGAAATGCTTCCACATGCCAAATGTTATGAGTGCAAGTAAATTAGGGTCAATGATACTAATGAATATCTAAGAAAACAAAAGTCATTCAAGCATGCAAATTTGGTCACAATAACTAAGAATTAATATGAATGAGTTACTTTTTTATAATCCAGAACCACATACCAATTTTCATGAGTGAGCATAAAATAGTGTTCAAGAGTTTAGGGTGTAAAGAACATGCAATTGACAATGCACAAGTCACACAAGCATCCAAATTATGCCACTGGAACATAGTTTTATTGTAGTTACTCTTCTGGAGTGCATCGACATACCAATATATATATATATATATATATATATATATATATATATATATATATATATATATATATATATATATATATATATATATATATGAACAAACACAATGACTTACTGGCATGGGGCTTATATGCACATCTGCTTAGTATAACAAAATTTGATTGAAAACAGATCTATGTCATACCATAAATTGGATAGGCACTAACAAAGTGAAAACAAGTAATAAATGTTAATATTCTGTATATCTGTGGTCCCTCATTTTAAGTAGCCTATCAAATCATACATTGCACATCATGTTAAATGGTTATCATAGGAACCAAATGTTCTGAATGACATTTTCCCCTCTTAGTAATACCAAAGCTGTAATATGTATGGAAAATCAAATGTCACCAGAACTTTACATTATACTGGTGCCCATCTTTTTATTGGAAGTAGATCTGTTTTAATTGGATTTTTGATACAGATTTTACAATATTACCTGTGATAGTATCTATTATGCAGAGTCCTTTACTATAACTGATGTCTGTCAATAGTTAAATAGTTTCCTCAAATCTGACATGATAATGTAAAGTTGAGTTACCTTCAGCATTTATTTTATAGAATTTTAACATTTTTATGTATTAAGATATCTCACTGTACTTCATGTTTAAATTTATTCTGAAGGGTTTCTCTTGCTTGGATTTTTGTGCAAATTCATTTTTATATTTTTCAAATGTAATATTTAGTTGGCACCAAATAACAATTATTGTGATTAGGTACTGTTGCATCAATCCATCCATCAATCCATCCATACAAAAGAAAAGTCATAGATACATTGGCCACTCCTAGTATCACTAGCTGAAAAACACACCCTCCAGTAGTCTGCATGATCAGGGTGATTACATTAGCCACTGATTTTTATTGATCATATCAAACTTAATGAATTCACACACAATAGCTTGCTTCATAATCATTCAGGTGCTTGAACTGAATGAAGTAAAGACATTTACAAGAACTTCAGTGATGCAGCTAAAAATAAACCATTAACTAAACAGAACTTGGAAATGCAACAACTCTGATGACAATAAGACTGTAAAATCAATACCTTGAACATCAGTCTGTACTTGAAATAGTCCAGAGAAACTACAGTGAATGTGTAGCAGTAAACAGATGTGATCATTGAAATCTCTCTTAATTTACTATGCAGACAACCAAGAAAGCCTGTAGGCGTATGCAGGTAGCAACTGTACACATCAAATTGCTACAATTAAAGTCTTTGGCTACACCAATGTAAAAGGAACATGCCCTTCAATGATGAAATGTATTCTCCTCCCACAACAGACATAGTTTTCTCAATATTTTTCTAGACTAGAAAAAATTTAAACCTTTCTCACCTTAGAGGTAGATAAATTCATGCAATTCCTACATGATATTATTCACCTCATGTCACCTACACACTTTTAACAATGAACAAAAAGTACATGGACTCGCATGTCCTGCAAGGTTTTCACACAAAAAAATATGCAAGTGGCAGATGAAAAAAAGATTTTCTCACAGGATGATGAAATTCAACTATTTTGGTAATAAGATTTGTACCCGTGACTTGTCTGGTTTGGTTTTCAATGCAAATCTTATCCCTTTGAGTTACATTTCTCTCTCCAGCCCACATATATGGGGAAAATAATATTTATCTTACAAAAGCGTACAAAAAAATGCATAATGACTATATCAATACAACACAAATTTATGACACACACAAACACATTTGCAATATTTAAAGATTTTTCTATTTATTTTTTTTTAATACAGGTATGACAAAACTAACCATACAAAATGAGATTCAATATATTGATAGTAATTTTTCCAGGCATATGGAATGTCAATTTCTTTTCAATAAGCTTACATATCCAAGTTTTTTTTTTTTTATTCAAACAACTTCTAAATCATCAATTTAAGCATTACTGCTTTAAAATGTATTATGTATGAAAGTAAATAAAAACTGAATCCAATGGACTAAATCATGTATCTATACAAAAGCATGTATACTGATTTTGTCTAATTGTTAATATCTAACAAATATATACAGTAATAGACCTGTAAGTAGTAAGACAAGAAAACATAAATTATCCAGTATGTTATTATTGTAGAAACCTGGTGTTTTATAATGAAAGCTATATCAGTATAACACAAAATTAGATGGTATTCAAGCCATAACATTACTCTTAATATTCCTTGCATGAAATAAACTACATTATGTTTAAATTGCTCTTTCCAAGTATACAAAATCTCAAAATGTGAATTTATTCCATAGTTCCAGCAGAGACAGATGTTTATACTTTGTATCTGAATGTAAAGATGTCCACTCCACTCATAAATTTGTTGTTTTTGCAATCAGCTGTTTTTTTCAAACATTTAAATTTTTCAATAGGGACAGTAACTCAAAATTTCAATTAGCCACAAAAATCCAACATCATAATGGAACATGTACATTTAATAATACTGCCAATCATCAAATGTTTGACACAGATAAAATGATTTTATTGGGATTAGGAAATGAAGTTGAAATAGCCCTATTTTAACTTATTCATCTTACAAGTGTATGCCATATCAATGTGTGTTTCTGTCAAATGGTTAGTTGTATGGTTCTTTTGATATCTTTGTGGTTTGTAAAAGTGTCAATGTATTTTGCCAGATCTTCTATGTCTGTATGGTAACACCATATTCCTATGCAAAATGCATTGGCTCAGCATTTTGGTGATTATTATTTAAACCTTTCTTTTCATTGATGAAGATATACATATTTGCATTAAAATATTTTTAGAGAAAGAGGGTAAAATCTACTATTTCTGCATCTTACAAATAATTCCCTCACTTCCATTTGCTCTGCCTGCATACTGGAGTGAATGGTTATATACTGTGTACATAATATGGTTAACCTTTTGGCTCTGCATAGTAACATTTACACATTTAATAAAATATTTCATCTTTGCATCGACCAACTATCTGTAGGACAAATGTGAAAAGACTCCTTAATAGGGCTAACTGCCTTAGCAAGGGTCTAAATTTGCATAGTGAAACATAATGCATTAACAAGGGACTAAATCTGTATAGTACAACATACTTCCCTAACATGGGACTAAATCTGAATAGTACAACATAATGCACTAACAAGGGACTAAATCTGTATAGTAAAACATACTGCCTTAACAAGGGTCTAAGTTGCATAGTTAAATATACTGCCTTAGCAAGAGACTAAATCTGCATAACCTGCATACTGCCTTAGAAAGGGACTAAATCTGCATAGTCAAACAAGCTGCCTTTCAACAACATTCTTTGGTAATATTTATAGTGAAAATCTGCTTAATATTATACAACCTATTATACCATGACTTCATGCAGATTATATTAGGTAATCTGGCTGAGTACATTAGTTCTGTAAATTATAATTTGCATCATATCCTGCCTTGACTAAGAAAATACTGTTTAAAAGCCAAAATTATAGTCAGCAATATTTCTCCAACTACTTATATACCCTAAGTCTCTCTATTTCTCTCTCTTGTCATGCACAATCTATCTATGCATGATAAACACTCATTAATAAAGTGAAATACCTTGTATTATTTATATTTCATCAAACATTTATGATAAAATAGTATTTTTCTTCCAATAAACATTTGTCATTTCAAGAAAATCTTAAGTAATATTTTTTTTTAAATTGATTCTTCAAACATCTTGTTAACAGCAAATTGCATGTTAAAATTAGTAGTCTTTTATCAACATTTCATGTCATTGAACTATTCATATAGCAAACTCATTTTAGGTGTAAATTCATTATACATTTACAATGAAGACAAACCTGGATCATGTGGTAAACAAATACATTACAGAATAAAGTGGGAATTATCCCCCTTTACTGCTGATCACACTTGATCTGGTTTCTTTTCTTCCTGTACCTCATATTCCTCCTCTTGTTCCTCCTCCTCTTCCTCATGTTCCCGCTCTTCCTCCTTTACCTCTATATCATTTGTTTTATCTGTCATTGTTTTAACTTTTTCTTTGCTCATTGTAGTCGTTGCTTTGCTGTCCTTGTGTTTGGGTGTGTGCTTTTTCCATGCATTCCACACTCTAATCGTCTTGTCCCAGGAACATGATACATACTGAAAATTTGAAAAGTAACAAAGATATGACACTACTTGACATTACTGCTGGTAGATATTTCTAAGAAATGGGACAGATGTAGTAAAGTTAGTGGAGAGAGCTGCAATAATATTTTTTCATTTTTATAATTAAAGGTGCATAGGGTTTGCAGATTTCAAATGATTCTGCTTTATTGTGATCTGGGTAAATTTAAGGAAGCCATACAGCCATCAATACTTATCCTTAACAAAATAACAACAAAAGAATATGTTAGCCACTTCACAGTATAATACAAGATATTATATGTGAATTTTTAAAATTCAGACTAAACTAATGGTAAAAAAAATTAGGATGTGAAAATATTAAAACATTTTCCAGTCCCAATATCAGAGTTTGGTTTGGTATAATATTTTATTGTACAGCAACACAAGAAGGTTATTTACTGCATAGGCTTTTGGAATAAAAGTGCCATGCACATCAATTCACTATGGTGGATGACCCTGGCAGATCTAATTGTAGGATCGAAACCTGAACTTTCATTCACGAGTCTGGCATGCTAACTGCTGAAACACTGTGGCTCCTCAATAAGAACAAGAATATCATATTATATTCCACTGGTTTAATTTTCTCTGGTGTTAATTACAATTCATTGTCTGCAGTTTTGGGGTAAATTATCTACTAATTATTTCTGTCAATGTAGGAATAATTATAGGTAAAAATTACTATCATTTTCGGTTGATTCTTAAGTATCAATATTGGCAGAATATAAGGTTCCAGTTAACAATAATCGAAGGTCCAAAAATATAATTATGACTCAAACAACTGATGGTCAATGAAAATCAGATTCTATGAAAACTTGTAGATAATGCAATATTTGTCTGTATGCATGACTACTCCAATTTTCCATTCAATTGATAAAAAGAACAAATAAGATGATTTCAATCAGATGACTTGTTTTCAATCAGATCTGTGTCAAGTCAATGACAGTTATGATACAAGCTGCAATCTCACTATTACAAATATGCTGGTCTTGAATGACTACTGCTTTCAAAAACCACCCTTCTGGAGAAACCAAATGCTAAATGCATGAACAACTATATTATATAAAGAAATTACCTCCAATGAGATACCACCAGTCTCTCAAACAAATTAGGCCTTATTTTATCTTCACCTAATGTTTCATCTGAGATCTGCCATTTAAATCTTTTTAATGTAAATTGAGTTGAAAACCACAAAAAAAGATTATTTTTCTGTAACTATGAACTGACCTGGTGCCTCTCCTTGATATGGATAATGTCCCTGACAGAGTCTATATGACCCTCATTAGTCTGTATCAATCTGAAGAAATCTGGATCATACACACGGATGAACTGCTGAATTCCAGCAACAATAGCCCCATTGATTTTGTCGATGCAGATACAGCTTACCTCCCCTTGAGCAGATAGAATCTGTTCACATTCATTCATTCCAGAACCACTCTGAAATAGGATCATACAAAATTAATAATTGAAACATTATTTACTTGTACAGTAGTCACATCTAGTTCTTGTACTCTCTTATGACTGAAAAACTGTCATGTTGGGCAAGATATGGCTGTTAAACTTGTCATTTTCTAATTATGTTAAGATCTAGGATGATTTTAAATTAACATCAAAATAATCTGCAGCCATCTTTAAATTTTACATTAAAATAAAATGATCCCCTCTTATAAGGCAACCCCTTCTACAGCAGGAAAGTGGCCTTATAAAAGTTGTGGTCTTTCTAGCAGAGGACTACACAGGCATATATAATATTACTTACAAACGGTGTAACTAATATTTTAATATTATTTTTATTTATGGAATCAATGTAATTACATTTACATTAATGGGCAATTATTAGGTATATCTATATTTTTTAAAGTTCCTGGTACACGAGTTTATTTAATTTTTGTTAATTTTATTCATAGTTGTAAGTTATACAAAATATCTTTAGTTAGATTAGGCTCACCTCACCCGAGTCTGTTAAGAGCATAAAATTACGTAAAATCTATAAAGAGGTGCTGACATATGTGTTGACAATTATTAATATTAATCTTAACAATAAGACTTAATGGCAATCTTGGATTAATTTCTCATTGGCTGATGGGGTTTGAACTGTTCTAGAAAAATTCAGTAACTTCCCATTGGTTGGAACAGGTCACATGAATAGGCAATTGAGGCAGAATGAGTAGTATGACCTGTCACATGGGATATATTATGCAGTATAGTCACAGTAGAAAGTGTATATAAGGAAAGAAATGAATAATCAGATTCATTCTGATTTTGGAGATATTCTCATTTCCTGTGTTCCTGTAATAAGCCTGCAGACATGTTTTAAGTCGCACTTTGATATTATTCAAGAGGAAAATCATTTGTTTCATCAGTTCCAGGGAAGAAGAAAGTACTCAATATTTGGACTATAATATTATTCTCGAACTTGTGCAAATTATTCAAAGGGGTTCTGGATGATGCCATCTTCCCAATGTTCAAGTTTTGAAATTTATATGGAAAAGTTTCATTTGATTGGACTTTCTCATAAAACTTTATCAGGATTATCCTGAATACACTTCCTAATACTGTAGGTACCTCACATTTTTATTTAAGACTTTGATAAATAAATTGTATCTTATGTTTTACAAACTTGCTGGTTTTGCTGTTTGATACTTAGCTTTTGACCACAGAGTTAAAAAACAATCATCAATCATAGCACAAAACTTTCAAAAGCCTTGTCAATAAAATCGGAGTACAAACATTTGACAGTAACAAACATTCTCAGTCCATTCAAGTTTCAACAGTTGCAAAATGTAGTACAGATTTTGTTTCTTTGATTCTTTTAAAAGTAAAATTTCTCAGCAATGATAATTCGACTCTTCCTCTTTGTTTTTATTCAAGTTGCTTTCATTTTTCCATCTTTTTGTTCAATGGAAACCACAATGCTGTCAAACAAATGTGCAGGAATCATATGCAATGCTTCAGGTTTACATTGGAAGTATTTGCCACAGTCTAGGGCACCTTCAAAGAATTTTCTTAAATGCCTTTTCAAGGACATTTCCTAAATGTCCTTCAAAGACATTTCCAAACCTATGATATAGTAGCAATGAAGGCTAACATTTTTACTTCATGAAAACCAAATGACATATTGAGTTGAACTGTACAATCCTGCTCTTCTCCAGTTTTAATTTTTGTTATCTTAATAATGATTATATTCAATTTAGATTGAACATGTGTCACTCTAAATACTTTAAAGTTTGCAATTACACCAACATACTGATTTTTAACAACAAAAAATTCTATTAAAACTATTTACATTCATTGCAAATTAGGAGAGGGGAGAAAGAAGCATACCTTCAAGGTTAGGATAATGGCAGATTGAGGGTTTGGGGTATTTGTTTCCTGTGTGCTTTATAAACTTTTCTTTTCATGTGGTAAATATAGTAAACATTTACTGTATAGTTTAGAAAACAGCAAATATAATTAGTCACAATGTTTTACCAAGGATTTATCTGTCATCTAAATAATGTTCATGATAAAGTTTGTGATTACACAGGATCTTGATGATGATTACCTTGGTGACCATTATAGTTATTGGAACCATATTTATGCCAACTAAATTTCATGAAATGTCTTCTCGTTATGGAAGAGTATCCAAAACAGGATTTTCAGGAAGGATGCCATGGTAGTCATATTGTATGACAGATCTGCAAAAGTTTAATTTGAGACCAATCAGACATAATAAGTCGTTAAAAAAAACCCAATTCAGTAAGGTATGACCATTCATTCAGAAGGAGTAGAGATATCTAGACTTCCAAAATTGTTGATATGGCAGCCATATTGGATGTCAGATCAGCACCAATTTCATTAGGACCAACTAAACATCACAAGAAGTCTTCTAGTGAAACATAAATGATGATATGATTTTCCATCCAGGATAATTTCCAATAAGATTTTCAAGCTGGCTGCCACAGTCACCATAATGGTTATCAGATAAGAACCATTTTCATTTAAGACCAGCCATGCTCATCAAAAAGTCTTTCAGTGAAAACACCATATTGATATGACCATCCATTCAGGAAGACTAAAGATATTAAGATTTTCAATATGATACCTATGATGGCCATATCTAAGTAGCAGCATTTTCATTTAGGACAAACTAATCCTTGGGATGAGAGTGTGTGAAGTTTCAAGGCAAACAATCTGATTTGCTGTGAGCTAGCAGTGATCAACGTGTGCTAACTTATGAATTGATAACAGATAGATGATAGATAAAAGACAATCGAAAATGGGCTGTCCCATAAACTCTTCTGGTAAATGACCAGTGAAGTTTAAAAAAAAAAAAAAATTTTCAAGATATGTTTTAATGATCGGAAGAGGGCAGATGAGAATGGCACTGATTGTAGATGACAGCATTAGGTGCAGAGGAGGTGAACCCTTATATCTCGAAGTAGCCATGAGCTAAAAAAAATACCACCACCTTGGAATACAAAGGCTTGAGGTATTCAGTGTGAACAATACACACCCAGATCCTGATAGTGCCATCCTCAGAGCCAGTGATCCATTTATTGCTGATAGAATTCCAACGAACACAAGTTATCTCCCCTTCATGTCCCTGTAATGTGTTCACTAAAGTCATTTTAGATCCATTTGTTGAAAATCTTCTAATGTACACCATCTTGTCACTCGAAGCATAGGCAAACTCCTCACTATAAAAAAAAGACAATTGACCTTTACCTCATTTTTGCATAAACTTTAGAAATAGTTAACAATAACTGAAATTGTTATTAACATTTGTAACAAGCATTTATTGGTCAAAATCACATCAAGTGACATAGAAAACTTGAAGTTATTAGTTCATAACACCTAAATGGAACTAGATATATATTCAAGTCTACCTCTTGTGTGCTCTGAAAATATTTGCAAACAATGGTTCAAATACAGTTACTTATTTTCTTAGATTTGTTTATATTTCTAAATATTTGTATTTATATGAATTGAACTTCATAATTTACACACATTACTTTAATAGCCATTGCTTCAATGTGGCTGTTCACACAGTGTGCAATCACTTTAATGTGGCTGTTCATACGCTGTGCAATTATTTCAATGTGGCTTTTCATATAGTGTGAGATCACTTTAATGTGACTGTTCATAGAGTGTATAATCATTTCAATGTGGCTGTTCTTAAAGTGTATAATCACTTCAGTGTGGCTATTAATACAGTGTGCAATCATTTCAATGTTATTCTTCATACAGTATGCAATCACTTCTGTTTTTGGACCACCTCCGAAATACAGCCCTCCACAATGTCAAGTTCATTGACATTAAATATTTTAAGCAGCATATTCATTCTGTGAAATCTCACCACTTCTCACAAGTCCCATAAGTGTCCTTACTGGAAGGTCATACTATAAAATTTGTTGAGCTAGACCACCTCCTCTTCCAATAAACGGTCTCTAAAGGCAGTTGCACTCTCAAATAAGGTAAAATAACTAAGGAGAAATTAATGCATAAAAATATGGGGGACCAAGACAAGTGTATTAACACTGCACTAATTCAAGTTGGTTTTAACTGTATAGCATAACCTGAAACAGCTTGATCTACTTGTTTCATTTACCACTGGTATGAAATGAAAGGGAAGACACAAAGAACAATTAAATATATGAGTTCCTTTTTCCCTCATAAGTAACCAATACCATGTTATTGGGACTATACAGAAAAATAATTTTTTTCTCCATCCCTTCTGAAGAAATAATATTTTAAAAAAAAGCCAATAAAAAAACACATTTTAAAATTGTAAGTCATTTGAAGACTAGGCATGAAATGTTGCCAATGGTATCAAGAGTGTCTGAAAATGAATGGAAGTGGAGTCTTTCATCTGTTATCAACTCTACGGTCAAGTACTCGGGCATTTATACACAATAATTATGTATATGAGCTATTTGTAAGTAATAAATAAAACATACTTCAGCAACATGAGCTATTGCCTATTTGCAAATTAAATGACTTGAAAAGCTAGGCTAGGTAGGACTACACATTTTATAGTCTAAAAGAAAAGCAATGATAGATTGCATCCTTTCTTGAACTACAATAGGTGTTCTGATTGCACAGCATGCATGCTGACATGTTCTTGGTTTTGCCATCTACTGGGACAACCCCTGTAATCAGAAATTACTCTCTAAACTGGCTGCCATTTTTGTGCTGGAATCTATGGAAAATCTCCTTTTACCACCCTAATAATTTTGCAGAATGGACTTGCTCAAATTATCAATAAATCTCTTACAGCATTCATTATCCTGGAAAATACTCAAGAATGTACCATTTGTTTTCAAACTGGAATTAGAATTTTCAGTAAAATAGCAAATTATCACCAATATTAACACATATTGTGTGTACTGGAGCAAACCTAGAAATAAAGTAAGTGGTTTAAAAAAAAACTGATCCTAATATAACTTTGGTAATGATATTGACATGTACATAGCATACACACCTAACTGTATAAAGCATAGAACCCGATTTTCAGTCACATGTGCCAGCAGATTTGGTTTTTTATTTGCTCAGCTTGCCATATATTCTTACATAAGATTGAATCAAACTATACACTGCACTTACTCAGATCGGCACTCACATAATGTGCTGTCAGATCTGATTCTATGCAGTTTGTTGGGCCTAATAAGTTGAATAAACAACATACACCGGATCTGTTGATACATTATACAATGTCAAATCAAGGTCCATGCTGCTAGCAATTAGACCTAATTTATACACAAGTATAAAGTGCCAGCATAGATCTGATCTCACGACACATTGTGCATCAAGAGCTCCTGAATCTATGCCGATCGCAGTTAGGTACATGTTATACAAGATCACAGTTAGGTACATGTTATACATGTATAAATTATTTGGTATTACGTACTTTGGAGGACTATAATCCATATCCATGATTACACCATCACAGGCCAATTCGACGCTTTCATGTAAATTGCCTGATGTGTCTCGAAATACATCATGTAACCTGAAAAATGGCAAATATTTGTAAATGAAAGATATGTCACTGTCACAGCAAAACACAGTATTGTCATAAAGAACTATTATAGATTAACTCCTAGTCATTTCAATTTAGAGTACAGTGAAATCACTCAGAGTTGTTCCGTTTAAACCTACATGCAACCCAGGGAAGACATTTTTTTAAAAATATATGACAGGGTACTTTGATTTCACAGAGTTCATACTAAAATGATATGAAATTTCTAAATTGCATCTATGGGCGAGTCCCCCAGTTTAAAAGTGCCTTCCCTAGGTCACATGCATGTTTTGATGGAACAACCCTCAAAGATGATCGCTGAAATCCCCTCATGGTCAAAATTTTTAGTTTTGTCCCAACTTGTTAACAAATTCATTTCCTCCCCCAGTAAATCCAAACCTCTCCACTCTGAAACCATAAGAAACCTCTCTGCTCTGAAAACCATAATAAATATCTCTATTCTGCAAGCTAAAGCAAACCTTGCTATTCTGAAAATCCAACCAAAGTCTCAGTCCCAAATTTAAACTTTACATTTAAAAAAACATGGAAATATATTTTAAATGGTAAAGTCTATAAAATTAAAATAGCTAAGGACTAGAAATAGCCTGTGGTCATGCATTAAGTAAAACACAGACCTGACACATGCTTGGCCTGATTATTTTCAATTAACGGTGCTGTAGTCAATGTTCCAAACATATGTGAGCTAAACACAAAACTTAGCATACGTGACAACATAGGTTAGGGTTATAAATGGGCAAGCTTTCAAAGTAAATTGTTAATAATTAAATGCTCACAGATAAGCCAGTTTAAAAAAAGGTTATATTTATCTGCTTATTATCTAATCATACATGATCAATAAAAAAGAGATTTCTTAAATAAACAGGCCTACTACCTCAATTTTCAAAACTGAAAAATCCAAATATATATTTAAGTAACCATAATTGTTACCTGTCTTTACTTGTATGTCAAGATGTCAGAATGTCTAAGCATCTCAAGACTGAACAATACCTAATAATAAAAATTAGTCTGATCAAAGAGTATGAATCTGTGCCAAAACTCAAATATTATGAAGGCAATTGAATAGTTGTATAAGAATGAATTTGAAAATAACAGTGACGCTAACAAGCATGATTTCAATAGCACTTGCATATTTGACAACCAGATTGATGTTAGTACTAAAAGCATTCCAATATTAAACCTTATAATCAAAGGAAAGGCATGTGACTATGACATAGAACTTGCAATTGTGTTCTTTCAAGAAACTTAATACTGGTTAGAACCTAAAGGAATTCAAAGACAGTAGAGAGACTGGGGGCGCTTGATATGGAAATAGGGTAAGAATAACAATTGGTAATTATGATCTTTATGTATTTAATTACTAAAAGACCAGACTCTTTTTACATCCACTTCTTTACAAAAACTTTTTCAGTAAAAGGAAAGGTATCAAAATCAATCAATAACGGTCATGTCAGTATGCAGTGTTATGGGTGAGAAATTGAAACCATTTGTAATAAATAGGGTTCAAAACCCTAATGCTTCATGGCATTAGTGCTGCAAATTTGCCAGTGATGTATAGTGCTACAAGAATATCATTGATAAGCAATAAAACAATGTAAACAATGTAAATAAACAGCTAAGTTGGAATAATAACAAATTCATTAGGTTCTTGGACAATGCTAAATTAAATGTTCCTGATCTTTGTCTGAGTGAGGTGACATTTAAATTCATACCAGTCAGCATGACATCATACTTGCTGCTTCTTGACAAGGACATAATGCACTTAATGCTAAATATCTAAAAATCTCTTGTGCTATCCAGTGGATGTGGAAAAAACAGATTAAGCTCAATGATTTCAAGCTCTTGAATTGTAAATGTTATGAATCTCACTGATTATTTAAATATGACAGATTATCATTTGAACCTTTTATGGTAATATCATAAAGACAAAAGCGTCTTGTTTCTTAAAAGTAGCTTGAGATGAGGACAGTGTTTTGAATGGATGAACTTATCTGTTCATGTGACAGGACCATAATTTTCTGACAAAACATACAGTTAAGCACATTATTCACCAACTGTTAAAATAAGCATACAGTTTTCCTATTTTTTTCCACTCTTACACATAAAGACATAGATGATCTCTCATAATTACATTCTTTATCTCTCACTCTCAAGTCAAAAAAGTGTTTTCAAATCGGATCCATTGCACACATTTCAAAGTAAAGATTAAGGATGACATTGATGATTATGTGCTTGTGCACCTAAAAATAAATATAGAGATATTTGCTTGATGTGAGTAAATAAGGAAGACATAGCATCGAATGGGTAAAA
This sequence comes from Potamilus streckersoni, assembly GCA_016746295.1. Classification (NCBI taxonomy): domain Eukaryota; kingdom Metazoa; phylum Mollusca; class Bivalvia; order Unionida; family Unionidae; genus Potamilus; species Potamilus streckersoni. The sequence goes on along the minus strand of JAEAOA010002216.1, from coordinate 2,247,593 downwards.
CCTTCACTATTTTTATAAGTGGCAAAGCAACAAGTTTAACTCAAACAATGAAATATATTCATTATTCACTTGGAGCAAGCAAATATTGTTTAATTTTATGAATGAATAGGCCAGCAATATGTATAAGAGACTGAAGTAGAAGAATTTTTACTGTATCCCAAGTGATAATGTCAGTGGTTTTCTGTTTATACTCTGCAATGTTTTGCATTCATTGACACAGAAAATATAATTAGTAACATAACTATCCTTACCAAGTTGAGGTAAATGAGCACATTAAATAAATTGAAAGGGACAAAGCATATCTGCATATTGTTGGTTTTGATCCAAGGTCATCAGTGTGTGAAACAATCATATTTACCACTAGACAATGTAAGTGTAATTCACAATGTTATCACTGTCTTTTGTCAGGTAGTGGACAAATATTTATCATATTACTCTCTAGTGAAATATCATGATTATATCTCTCAGAAAATCCAGCACTTCATGGCCTAGCATAAAATTATACAAATACATTTCTTCATGTTTGCGATACACTCAGTACATTGGAAAACTGAAAATAAAGTTTGGTCCTTTGAGTTTTTTGGTTATGGGGAGGTTTCATTGTTTAAGGGAAAAAAATATGTCTAAATGAGAGATTTCCTTAAAATTAATATAGTTTATAGGCATATCAGACTATTCACCCCTCACATACATTCTGCCTAGTTATCAAATAAATACTCGCAATCTAAACTGATCACTTCATAATTCATTATACAAGTATATGTTAAAGTACAACTGCAATGTGCAAAAGTATGCCACTTGTGAACCATATACTTATGTACAAGTCTGGTCATACTGCACAGACCCAGATTTGCCAACACATTATGTTTGTGTAGTCTGTTTAGGCTAATTAGTAGAACAAATAACATAAACCATGAATGACTGCTGGAGCATTATGCAATGTATTCAGGCTATCTGTTGCTTGCAGTTGGACCAGACTTATAAGTCGGTATATATGGTATATCTTGATAGGCTGTCACTTGAATTTTTATAAATTATCAGTAGTACATACTTTCCATGCTCCAAGTCCCAAAGACAAATTCTACGGTCCCATCCTCCACTAAGCTGGAAAAAAAAAAAGAAACAGATCTGAAATAGTTACTGTTGTAATTCATTTGGAATATAACACAAATTTTCAAATATTCATCAGTAAACGAAAGCCATCGTTTAACTGGCTGTTCTACTTTGAGATTAATTTATTTCTGGGAACCAGATAGAAACTTTCATAACATACAATGGATATAATTACAAATTTTAGAAAAATTACATAGCATATTTATATTTATGGGTGGTTATGGCAAAATCAACATATGATTTTGGGTCTGTATGTTAAAAATTTTCCATTGAATTCTGCATGAGTAAGGTAGACAGCAAGAACTAGGAAAATGTTTCTGAAACAAATTTTGTTACAACTATCAACAATTACATGGATCAAACAATCCCTCAGCTGTAAATTAGCAACTTGATACTGTTTTATTAAACAATTTGATTAAGGGAGATGACTATTATAGAAAGTTACACAACATGTATGTATGTAGTACTTCTGTATTGGACTATGTATGAACAAAAGAAAACAGAGAAACAGGTTGACATATACAAGAATTATGTGGAATGCTATGTCTCATCTCAATTGCAGAAGTATAATCCATAATTCTTTCAATGTCACCTGAGGGCTGTTCCATTTAAAGAGACATTATATCCTTCTCAAAGAGTTGATATTCAAATGATAAGAAAATTTTTAATTGCATCTATGGATGAGTACCCCACATTAAAAGTGTTTGATGGGTCCCATTTATGTTTTAGTGGAACAGACCTAAGCAAGAAATAGAAGATACTGTCATCTATTTTTGTGTGCTGTGAATTGCATTCCTTAAAATATATGCATCTATACAGTTTCTTGTGCATTTTTCAGAGAAACTAAATAAAATGCAAAAACTTACATAATCAATGAAGCATGAAAACTAGGTACATATAAAAGCATCAATGAATATTTACTAATGAAAAAACTAAATGCTGATGTCTAAAACAACAACTGCAATGCTACTGGTGATTCATGTGTGTCACCTATGCCTCGAAGACAAGATAAAAACCTCAACAATTCAAAGATCAATTTCCTAAATACTCTGGATAAAAAAATTAACTTGTTCTGACCAAATGTAAGCCTTTGCATGGAAAACTGTAACAACTGACAAATAACTTTCTAGGACTAAATGTAAGCATTTAACATGGAAAACTAACAACTTACAAATATATGTAACCTATTAAGATAAAATTGAAACCTTCAGCATTGGAAACTGTAAAAACTAACACATAACTTGCTTTGACCATCTGCTATCCCAACCTGGACTTGTTCTAGATGAGATTTTCCTTGTATGAAATTGATCTATTTCTTCTGTTCTGAAGATAATACTGTAATATCTCAAAAGGCATGAAATAGGTAATTAGATGTGTTTAATGTATTCAATCACTGCAAAACAAAGGCAATGGTAGCCAAGATAGAGTCATGTATTGCATAAAATTGGGCTGCCTGAAATGACCTAAAAGGCTGAATTAAAATCAATGACAATTAACAGGTAGTCAGTTTGAAAGTATTTTTGGTATCTAGTCATTGATTAGAGTGGCATATACATAGATGCTAATTCTATGTCCATCTGTAATCTGCATACCAGAAATACAACCAGTATGTCAACATATATAACAAGGCACCATCTACCACTGACAGACCTAATGATGGAAAGACTATCAAGGTGATATATACATTGATAATGTATTGTAACGTAGGCTGTATATTGTGAATTGTATATGTGGCAGAGGTGTTTCATTTCTCCTCTACCCTTATTTAATGTGCACTTTATCTATATCCCTAATGGCTGTTTAATGGATCAATTTGCTATATCTATCAAGGTGAGAATTCAATCAGAAACCCTTGTTAGTTTCTGACATATGACTACAGATCTCAATCATAAAGGTGCATGTATCATGGACAAAAGACAAAAGGACAATGATCTGATGAAGCATAATTTCCAACATAAACAAATTTTGCTCAGTACGATAAACCATGGCAACCAGAGGTAATTTGAAAGATCTTTTCCCCATTAGATTTTTAAAGTTGCATCACTATCAATCATTTATTGTGATGAGAAACCCATGATTCCATGGCCTGACAGCATCACTGGTAACTTGATAAGGTGCACCAGCTGCAAACAGCATAGACCCAGATCTGTTGTCACAAGTCTATGCAGTAGCACTGAAAGAATGTAATGGTGTAGTAAGAACTTTTGGGTCCCCTGATTTATACCTAATTCTTGAGCCTCCTCCCAATAAAAATATTGTTTAAATAGGAATTTTGGGCCTTCATGTAGCTGAGGTGCTTGCTTGGTCAATGTCTATGCCAGTGAGTCTATGCTTTATGAATGAATTTTTACATAAAAAGAACAGCACAGACTCCAATCTGAAAGCATAACACTGAAACAACCAAGATCTTAATTTGATCTTCTCACCTGATACGGTTACATCCCAGACTATAATCTGCCAGCACATGATATTGTAACTGCCTGTATCTCAGTCTGGCAGCACATGATAATGTAACAGCCCAATTCTCATTCAGCCAGTACACAATACTGTAACAGCCCATATCTCAATATGCCAACATATGATGCTGTAGCAGCCCAAGAGCTGATTTGATAGCACATGGTACTGTAACAGCTCATACTTTAATCTGCCACAATGTGATACCAAGACATCCCTAACTCTAATCTGCCTAGATATGATACACTGGTAACCCAAATTCTGACCTGCCAACACATGATACTGTAAAAACTCAGACCCGGATCTGCTTGTATATGATATTGCAATTGCCCAGACCCTGATATGCCTGTATGTGATACAGTACAGTCTGTATCTAAATCTGCCTAAACATTATGACACAATAGCCTGGACTCTGATCTGCCTGCACAATGTATTATAACTATACAGATCTTGATCTGCCAGTGCAATAATATAACAGCCCTGACCTGCCTGCAAGTAATACTGTCATCACCCCATACTACTATTTATCAGCACATGTAACAGCAGATCTGGATCTATGTTTTGAGCTGGATGCAAATACACAGGTAAATAATGTATTGGGTTTTTCTCAGAATGTAGGCACAGAGTCTCATCATGAGTACTAATGCAATTTATAAAGGAGTCCTAAGTAAATTTTCCTACAGTTCTGAGAGTCAGACACTATGCTTAGTAAAAATGAAACCATGCAGTATCCAAAAGGACATAAAGATGGCATCTAATTTCTTCTCCTTGTCCACCCATAACTAGTTTTTTTCAATAAGATTGTCATATAAGGTGTATTCCCTCTCTGACATTTTCATTATGGAAGATTTAGAATTTTTAAGGTGCAATTTTTACATGAACACAGTATCAATGAATGAATAAAACATTACAGTTGTTTACCTTAATAACTGATACCATGACAGCAAGAATGCTTTTTATGACATTTGTGCTATGTCATATGTATTAGAAAAGCATGTAACAACATATACATTACGAAAGAAATTTTATAAACTGCATGTCTGCCACTGTAAAACCTTGCCACATGCTTTTAATAACTAGATAATCAATGAATGTGCAACATTCATAAGTTGTACAAGTCACATAGTATCAATATGTAACAAATAAGTTGTACAAGTCACATATTAATAATGTGTAACATAAATGAGTTGTACAAGTCACAGTATGAATGTGTAACATAAATGAGTTGTACAAGTCACATAGTAAGAATGTGCAACATAAATGAGTTGTACAAGTCATATAGTATGAATGTAACATAAATGAGATATACAAGTCACATAGTATGAATGTATATCATAAATGAGTTGTACAAGTCACATAGTATGAATGTATAACATAAATGAGTTGTACAAGTCAAATAGTATGAATGTATAACATAAATGAGTTGTACAAGTCACATAGTTTGACTGTGCAATATAAATGAGTTGTATAAGTCACATAGTATGAATGTGTAACATAAATGAGTTGTACAAGTCACATAGTATGAATGTATAACATAAATGAGATGTACAAGTCACATAGTATGAATGTATAACATAAATGAGTTGTACAAGTCACATAGCATGAATGTATAACATAAATGAGTTGTACAAGTCAAATAGTATGAATGTATTACATAAATTTGTTGTACAAGTCAAATAGTATGAATGTATAACATAAATGAGTTGTAAAAGTCACATAGTATGAATGTAACATAAATGAGATGTACAAGTCACATAGGATGAATGTATAACATAAATGAGTTGTACAAGTTAAATTGTATGAATGTATAACATAACTGAGTTGTACAAGTCACATAAAATGAATGTGTAACATAAATGAGTTGTACAAGTCACACAATATGAATGTGTAACATAACTGAGTTGTACAAGTCACATAGTATGAATGTGTAACATAAATGAGTTGTAAAATGTCTTATATTATGTGCCTCATTATGGATGTTGATTAAAGAATCAGAATATTGCAGGTTGCATAACCCTAATTGCAAATCAACTGCAATTTTTGTGTACTCACTTTTTAATGGCAATGAATTTCATTATTGGGTAGATTACACACTTGTACATCCTGGAGAAAACATACATATCCCTCTTGTTTGTGGGGTAATTTTGAACGATAGATGAGATACTTGGATTTACTTACCACATAGGTGGTATCATATCCCAGCTCCTTGCCAATAACAACCAGACTGGTGACACAACTCAAATGCCCAGCAAATACATATTTGCAAACAAATCCTGCCACTCTGTTTGTAACAGAATCTCTCTCCTGTAATGCAAAAAATAAACTTTTCCAAGATATTAAGTTTAACAGCTGAAAATTTGGCTCAGTAGTCACAAAATTATGATCACTGACATATAGGTTAAAAAAAATTGTTCCAGAAATTACAAGATCACTGATCATGACATAAAAGCTAAATAGAACCTGGCTCAGAAGTTGCAATATTCTCCGATCACTAGTTCATAAACCAAGTTTCCTTTTAGTGCACTTTATCCAAGAATATGACCCTCTCTGGTGGCCTAAAGGATAGAGCGTCCACCTCAGATGTGGGAGGTCGAGCTGAGTCATACCAAAGACTTACAAACAAAATGGTACTAACAGCTGCCTCACTTGGTGCTCAGCATTAAGAGGTTAGTGTCTGGACTGATCAGCCAGGATAATGTGACTGGGTGAGATATCATGCTACACGTCTGCAGCATGATGCCCCAGTGCTAGATATCATTATGAACTGCAACAGTGCAGACAATGTAGCAATATGCATGAAAAAGTTGTACAGCTATGTTCAAAATCCAAATTACACACACACACATATTATTAAGGTGTACATTGAAACTTTTAATGACATAATCAAAGACTGATACTGACCATTCCAATAAAAAAAAAAAACACATTTAAAACAAAAATACCATTCACAATCAAATTCAAACATGTATCCCTTAGACCCCGTTACCTTTTTCTACATAAATATTATTTAATATGTGGTAGTCAAAAGTTCCATGAGGTCTGATTCACTTAGTCTCCATCACCCACTGCTATATATTTTCAATGTTCTTTTACAAACTGAGAATTATAGTTGCATTTTTGGTGTTTGTTTGCAAAAAACTATCACAATATGTTCTTTGTATAAATGTACTACTGTCATAAGTCTACTGTTTCATAAAACAAATATTTCCTTAACAACAGAATGTTCACTGAAATAATAGACATGTATAATCATATTGCTTGACCATGAAAATCTTAACGATAATCCATATATTCCTTTAAAAGGGCTTGAAGCATCCTTGACACAAAACTCCAGATGTGGCAATCATTGCCCAAAACATGTAATAAAGCCATACCACTAAGACTGATTTAGGATTTGAATTGTAAAAATGTCATTATTTTAAATCTGATTATTGGTATAAAAACTGAACTGTCTACAAAAAATTGAGGCTACTAAGAGGAAATATGCCACTGAATAAGACTGTGACAACAAGAACATGAGAAACTCTTTTGTCAGATATGTTGACTTCTTTATTAAACCTAAATGTAAACGGTTTAACTTACTGGAAAAGGGAAAACAAAAATAATAACCTGACTGTACACATACCTGACAACTTTATACCACAAAGTTAATCTACTTTGATGTGCATGACTGTTTTGTCTGTCTGTCTGCTCTCCAGCAGTAAGTATAAAAGTGGTCTGCAAACATGTCAGCTTTATGTGACATATTCAAAGCAATTCATTAATTAATTATGCCAACTATCACAGCTTTAAATGTTGTTTTCTTTTGTTATTGCCTTTAACAAGCTCATGGCTGTCAGCTGTTTTTATTGCTGCCTGTTGACAACATTTTCCATTTTCCTTAAATCCACCCGATAATTAGGCTAAACAAGAGGTTCCATGCCTTGTTGGTCAACTATTCAAGCACCGGTTATTGGGTACAGATAAAACATTCCTTATTTGACATTCCAACTTCAATTATTCTTTTCATTCACTTAAAAAATAATTTTAATGGTATATTTTAGAAATATGGTACAGTACTGTAGTTTCTGTGATCTAATGGTCAGGTTGGCATAAATCAATGCATCTTCTTGCATCTTAAAAATTGAAAGTTCAGAGTTTATTTACTTCTAGATAAATTCACAACCTCTATACAAAAACCCTATCAAAACACAATTATGCTACACTTTCCTTATTTTCAGAAATCTAAATAGCAGTTCATATTTCCCTCTACATTAAGGCTGTAAAGGCTGTTTTAGACATGTTCCCAGGGTGACCATGTCATGTTTCCTTAAGGATTGTTTTAGGTCCATCCCCTAGTAGACAAGGTCACCATTCTATAGTCTTTGAGGCTGGTCCCCAGGTAACCTATCTGTGTTAGACCAGTCTACAAGGTGATTGTGTCATCATTCTTTAAGGACTGTTTTAGGCCATTCCTCTAGGTTACTATGTCACCTGTATATAGGGGATGTTTTTGGCCAGTCCCCAGGATTACTAGGTCACCTATCTATAAGGACCATTTTAGGTTAGTCCCCATGGAGGCCAAATAACACTGGCTAGAATGAGTATCAAAAATATACATTTATTGCCCTTATTTAACTTGTAAAACTATCTAGTGTTAAAGGTCCCTATAATATATGCTGCTAAAAATTGTAATGTATTGTTTTTACCATAAGAATGATCAACCTATCAAACAAGAAAAAGTATTTGAATTATAAATACTGCATAAATATGTCAGAGACTTTGGTCAGAAATGAAAATATGTCTTCTATTTAAATAAATAAGACAGAGTTTGCATACTAGTATTTTGAGGTGATCCTTTACTAGACTGACCATATAATTTAAGGCCATCAAGAAATATTAGACCCTGATTTACAATAAAAAGTACATCATAGATTAAAATATAAAGAACACAAGCAGTTTCTCATCAAAATTTCCACATCACTTTGCAAATTAACCTATAATATGATGGTGTTCTAAAATAATTAAAAAGATTAGAGCACCTTAAAAGCCTATAATGGTCAATTTTCTGAATTATTAAAAACAAATTCTTTCATAATGTAAGATGGGGCTAACTGTGGTGGTGGAATGTACAATGTAGGTAATGATGTTCATAGCAATTTTCTTTATTCAGAAAATATTTACAAATGTGAATTGCATATTACAATGAATAAAAGAACTAATCTAACAATTTAATCAACAATAACACAAAAAAATTAGTCAGAATTAAAAAAAAGGCAGGATTTGGGTACTTTCACCTGCTGTCATAATGTGGGTGCCCACATGATTTAATTGTCAGTTCCCCAAAGTCATTAGTAGATTATAAATATACAAAATATTATCAAGCTGACACTCTGAGGTCATTTTGCTTGTTAGACAACTAAACGTCAGCATGCTGGCTATATGCATATATTTACAAAATAATGGATAATTCTGTCCATTGGGGTCGAGTCTCAGGCTCAGCCAAAATGGTATGTGAGAAGGCTTGCAAGTAGCTTTCTGTTGGTTGTTGGTTCTTTCCAGGGTTCTCCTGGATTCTTCCTTCACCATATATACTGACAGACATATATAGCCAGTTATTTGCTGAAAAATGGTATTAAACCCAGAATAACAAGAAATGGATAAGCATCATTAGTAGTGGCTGGATTTAGGTACAACACTTTAAGTACAATGTATATGCAATGTTTTGCATTTATTGACAAGTTTTAGATCTAAACACCATTGAAGTGTGCTTTAACTTTGCCACTTATGAAGCTAGAATAGCTCAGTTGGTGGAGTGTCAGATTTATAATCTATGGGTTATGGGTTTGATATTTGCCATGGCCAGGAAAAGTTGGCTGCCTTGGTATGTTCTTGAGAAAGACTATAAACTCCCAATTTCTTTGCAAAATATAGTCAATAATATGTTAAAAGTTCCATAATAACTAAGAAGAAAAAAATACTCTGCTCCAGTAAGATTTTGCAAGAAGTGTTTTAGGTTTAAGTTCCTGTCACAATCACGTCTCTTGGAGAATGATGTCAAACATCTTTTGGGTAAACTTTCCTATATATCAGACTCATGTATACACACCCTAATAATACATACGTTTAGTTTTCGATTGCATAAATTTCTAAAAATAACTAAATTCTCACTGAATTAATTTCTCCAATAAACATATTTTATGGAAGAATTACAGCAAGATTGCATACAGTGTTTTGACAGAAATCAAAAAGCCTATGATGTCATGTGAAAACTAGTAACATACTTTTTTATTTACCATCCTTGTTTTCCTCTTTCTTAAAATATTTTGCATTCCTGATCTCACAGATTTTTCGACAGTAAAAGTTGTACCAGTGAGAGAATTTCTTTATGAGTTGCTTCAATTTCTTAATACAATAAAAGCTATAATGAAAATCTTAATGAAATCATGTTTAGTTCCATTTCTATTACTGATCTTTTCCTTTAGTTCCATTTCCATGACTTACCCTTTCCTGAAGTTCTATTTCTGTAATGGATCCTTTTCTTTAGTTCAATTTTTATAACTTGCCCTATCTTGTAGTTTTATTTCTAATACTTGCCCTTTTCTTTAGTTTTATTTCTAATACCTACCCTTTCCTTCTGTTTTTGTGGCAGGAGTTCTGAGTCAGCATCAAGAAGGATGCTAAACTTTGTTACTAAACTGTCAATGTCCTGTGGTTTCATGCTCTGTAACACCTCCACAGCCTGGTCATCAAAGCCCCACACATCTGCATTAAAGAAATGCCTATATTATGTCTTCAAATACATTCATATATATTTATCAGCGGTAGAGTCCTTATTATTTTTTAAACTTCATAATTTTCATGGAAAATGTTCAAGAAAACTTTTATATATAAAATAAAAGGATTTGCATATTTTGTGGAAATTTTTTATTAAAACTGAAAATAATATGTCAAATGCCATGAAATGGCTGCCATGCTTGGAGTTCTCATGATCAGATTAAGGTGCATGCATTCTGAACACTAACTTATTACATGCCTTAGTACTGCATTAAAATGAAGGACTTGTTCCATGATTTTGAACCTGAATTTGCATGAAAAGATTAGAAAATGTGTAATAGCACACAATGAATTACCACCCTGTATTATTCTCCAGTTTTTTTTCAGATTACCTAAACTGGTTAATAGCTTTTGTGGCAACTCACTGGCAAAATGTTATGTCTGCATGAATTATAAAATGAAGCATACACATTTATCACTACTGCCCTTGCAAATAAGTCTAAACCAAGAAACAATATTACCCACATTTGGAAATACAAATATTCTGATATCAGATTTTCAAACTCAGTGTTTCAATTATATCATTGATTTTATAAATGAATCCTTATTTATTCAAGTAGTCTGGAAAAAGGGCTCTTCGTTCTGTCTTTTTTTTACATTATCAACATTCTGCATTTTTGCTGTACTTATGTAACATCAAGTATAGCTACTGAATGACTTACAAAAAAACATTTTAAATGCTGCCATACATGCTTAATTGTAAGTCAAGTCCAACTGCAAACTGAACAGAACCAGATTTCATTTAGAAACATATGGGCAACATTTTAATTTCAGGAAAAGGTCTGGGCCATAGCTCTACAATCATATCTACAAATCTGTCATTTAACATTTTGTAACATACTGCTTTAATACACTTGTTGCAATTTTATATCCTCATGGACAACTCATCATGCCAAAATTTTGATAATGCAGTCTGGACTTGTCAATCCTTATCATAAATAAACAGAAAGAAAAATAAAGTTAGTCAGATTTCAAATGCAAAAAATGACAACAAGAAAACAGAAATGATTTGATACAAATGAAATTCAACTTAATTTAAGCATGGAGAATTGTTTAATTCTTACTCCACACTCAAATCCAGCACCATTTTATGAAAATACAGTTTTATAACATAGGGTGAAGTGTATACCAATAGTCAATTACTAATTGGAAGACTTTTGTGAAATTCAATTGTCTGTATATGATGCTAAAAATAATTCTGTATCAATTTACAAAACTGCATCTTAAACTATGAAACAATCAAACTATAAAAAAGTAGTCCCTGAAAGAGTCAATAAAATCTTATCTTTACAATGAAATCTGTGGTAACTTTCAGTTGCATACATCCTATCAGTACAGTCAACATAGAGCAATGTCAGTACTTATTTATTAGATGTCAGGTTATTGAGATCCATGCATGTCAGCATCAATTGGCATAATTACAAGACAAATTTGTATAGATAATATCAGTTATCCAGATTTAATTAGGCTGCTGTATGGAATTAAACCGTCTGGGGATAAAGCATTCTGGGAAATCTGTTGGTGATAAATGAAGGTGACACTACACCATATGGAGGAATATACCAGTGCCATTTTTACTTATGTACAATATGCCATAATGAAAATATTATAGATTTGGATCTTCATCAGAAAAAAAAAGCTAACATTTTGTTTACTGAAAATCAGGAGTAGAGTAAACAAGCCTGCCACTTCATTATGCAAAGGACAGAATTGGGTCTAGGCTACTGCAGCTGGATGTGTTAAACAGAAGCACATCAGGAAGTAAAATATAGTCCATCAAATCAAATAAACTGGTCTGTGCACTTACAGATATTCATGTCCTCTGAGGCTGCCAGTATATAGTCCAAACTTTCCACAAAGACAATTTTCAAAATTGTTGTATTTGGGTGATTGTGAGTAGATACCTGTAATGAAAGAAATCATTTTAAAGAAAAAAAAATATATATATATATATATATATATATATATATATATATACACACACAGTAGGACCTGTCATTTAGGAATCAAAAAAAAATGGTTTCTGATGGCAAGTGGTCCTTTTAAGGCAGGTTTTTCACATCTAAAGCATCAAATATAAAATTAAATTGTGTGGTCTGATAGATGGTCTCTTAAATAAGTGGTCTTTAGCACAAACCATAGGATTCAAGCAATCCTGAATCACATATTTACAAAATAATACACTTAGTTAAAAATGAAATCATATCAATGAGATGATAAGTGATCATGTCAATGAGATGATAAAAAATCACATCAATAAGATAAATGATCACAATAATGAGATCATAAAAGATCAATGAGATCATAAATGATCATATCAATGAGATCATAGATGATCACATTAATGAGATCCTAAATGATTAGATCAATGAGATCATAAGGAGAAGCAAAGTAATCACAGAAGTTACCTTGATCAAATCTCCATTTTGTCAACTAATATTGTGACATGAACATCATTGGCAGATTCATTATACTATATTTTATCCCATGTAAAACACTTGATGTGATCAACATTGACTCAGATCTGCTGAACCACAAAGTTATGGTGATCAAAAAATATGCTTTTCATTGTTATACATATTAAGGTAAGAGTGAATACACTGATCTGCCAGCACATAATATAATGTCAAATCTGGTATCAAGTCATTAGTAATCAGATGTATATTTTTGCAAGAGCAAACAGCGTAAATCTGATCAAATTGTAAAAATACTCAACTAGATATTAGTGTCTCATTACATACTGTTCTTCAAACAAAAACTATGGCAGATTAATCCAAAATTGTAGTACACAAAAATATATCATAATATAAACACCAGAAACAATGTAGTGTAATTATTGTTGCAAATGTAGTCCATACATGTGATTCTACCAGAGACAGGCAATGGTGCACATTAAATAGTCAGATTAAGAACTGTCAAACAGCAGCTAACATGTACACAATTAGCTGAAAGTTGATTATCCTACTGTTGTAATTTGAAGAGTTTAAAGCTAAAGGCAGGAGAAATTTATGTTTTATAATTAAAGGATCCAAAACGTGGTCCATGAAGGCTTTGAGTTTTGGATTAAAAATTGCACAACTTTTGGTGGAGGTGAAATGGAAAGGACAGACTGAATAAAACATGATTTTGGCAGAAACACTTGAGTAACAATTTTCAATTTGTAAGATTAATGGCAGCTTTACCAATCATGATCAACTCATGTCAAAATGACAAAATATATCTTTTCTCCCAGTGCTAAAATACCACTAAGATATATTAAAAAATGTTTAGTAATATTTAGAGTTCAATTATGTGCAGGTAAATAGCAAAGGATATATACAGAGAGCATCACATCCGAAGTGGACAAAATAGCATGTGAAAAGCACTTTGCAAATTTTGTGGCAGAGCACGATTTACAAATCCTCACTGGAGAATATTTTACTATACTGCTCCAGTTTTTTTCTGAATCAGAGACTGCACATAAATTTCATGCCATCTTACAAGGATAATTCACACTGTCACTCAGGTCTTAGTTCTAGCCCCCTCCCCAAGGTCAGAAATGTTGAAAATGTGTGTAGAAGTCAAACGTTCAGTGTCATCATTGAGAATACATCTTTATGGCAACTAATAACCTTCGTTTGTATTCACTCCCCTTAATACACATAAACTTTATGTTGGTTAAAAAAAAAACTACTGATTTAGAAGACAGTTTTTTAATCAAAAGTTTTAAATTGACTGATTTTATATTCTGGTTCTGTCTTATGCATGTGTTTCTGAACAGTCAAAGCAAAGTATGTTTTGAAAATAAAATACAAGATATTTCCTAATGACAATCTTGAAAAAAACATTTTTTAAAATTGCCAAACTTCATCTAAGAACATCTAACCATTGAAGCCAAAAGCAAAGTAAAAAATCAAAACAAAGCCACTATCGCCACATCTTTGCTAGTCATCATTTATCATTGATCTATGAAAATTACACACTGACCTTTAACATATGTAACTAGCTGAAATAATATATAATGCTCCACTATATTACTGGATACAGATGAAAGAAACTGATCCAATTAGACTGCTTGTTACACAATGAACTATACATTATGTACGTTTCCCCAAATTAACTTTTCACACAAAAGTTTTCTTTCATATCAAAGCATGTGAGCATCATAGAAATCAACATAATGAATACCTAGCAGGTCAAATAATGAGTTCTTACACTGGCAAACTCATTTCACTTGCTACAAGCAATAACGCCATTGTGCAAATGAGGGAATTTGTTCAAAAAAATTTGTCTAGCTACATCTGCTAAGGGATCAATGAAAACTGAAGCAGCTCAATGAATGACTCTTTGTTAAGAAAGATGATAACTTTTACCTTTTATATCAAAACAATAAGCAATGATTTAAATAGAAAATGTTACACTCAGCCAACTATTGTTACATCACATAAAAATTCACTGGGAACACATGAGAAAATATATTCAATATCATAACATGAATAAAAGCATTTAACTTGTTTTTATTGCACAGTTGACAAATGAAGAAAAATGAACAATTGAATAAAAGATATCATATATTATTAAAAAAACACTAAATCAACAACATAAAACAATACCAAATCAATGTTTTCCTGTTTGAGTTTAAATCATTATGCACGTAACACATTTTTATGTCTTGGGATAAAAGTATAAAATGATGGTTTCATTTAAACACATGTTACCTAGGGAAGTTAGTTTATCATTTTTTTAAAAATATATATGCTAGTGAACTCTGATTTCACAAAGAGTTTTAAAAAATGATAGATTTCTAACTTGCCTCTGTGGGTAACAAATCCACATTAATAATGCCTTCACTGTGTCAAAAATACATTTTATTGAAACAACCAAAATCAATAGATTCTTATTAATTCATTATTTTTAGTGAGCCACCAAATTTTTGTGAATTTTGTGGTTGATAAAAACCAAGAATATAATGACTTAACTAACAAAGGAGACATTAAGACGCCCTTTTTTCATCCATGAATTCAAGTTCCAACAAAATGTCATTTGCTGCAAAACCAAAAAAATCATAACCACAAAAAATTACTGAATTAACAGTAGCCTAGTTTCTTGAAAATAACCTTTTGCAAGGATCATATAATATTCCTTTAAGCAGAATTAGTGATGGAATATTTTCAAATAAAGAAAGAAAGAAATTTCCATTGCCACTGAGTATTAAAAAGTGTATACAAGAACATAAAAAAATCTATTACATCTCAACCAACTATGTAGCATTACTGTGAAAATGTGCATCTAAATATTAGACCAGTTTTCGCAAGTTTTCTAAGAAATATTTCAGTGGAAAAAGTGAAAATTAAGATAAAACTTGTCAAAATGCAAATGCTGGGTTATATGGTGAAGAAATTAAAAGTCTGAAAAGTTAGTATTTATTTTTTAAAAAAATATTTTCATACAATCATTATTACATTCTTATGAACTGTTAGTGATAAAAAGCATTTCATATACCATATATACTTCATTAAAAGTCAAGTCCAACTGCAAACTGCACTGATTTGACCTGCCATCACAAACTGCTGGACCAGTAAATCTGGATCTATGCAGTTTCTCTTTGGGAGTAATTAATGCAACAAAACAACATAGATGCTGACTATCAGCACATTATGTCATGGCTAATTGGGATCTAGGTTGTTTGCAAATATACTCATTTACTATACTCATAGTATATATATATATATATATATATATATATATATATATATATATATATATATATATATATATATATATATATATATATATATATATATATATATAGATGCAATAAACTGACGATGAACAGTACGAAACTAGTAACTAACTAGCCTAAACGCTTTCGACTCTTAATGAGTCTTTTTCAAAGGCAAATACAAAACATATATATGACAAACAAATAAACACAAAAACGTTGTGTTTGTAAACCTCTTCATGGCTGTCTTCACATGTGTTAAAACACGTGTTTTAATTTTAATATGTTATATATATATAACATATTAAAATTAAAATCATTGGTGGGAGATGAAACTCATTGTTTGGGGAGTAAAGAGTAAACATAATTTCATTGGGTTAACCTGTTTACTGTAATGACCAATCAACAATACTACTCTTTGTGGCAGATTTAATTTATGGATATTCATTACCCACAAAACAAAATGAAATTAAATCCATTACAATAGAAACTCTATTCACTGGAGTAACTTACTTAACAAAATTTTATTTTCACTTGGGTCTAAAGATATAGATAACATTAAGATCAAACAATTAGTTATGTTGAGCAATGAAAGGGCAGCTCATCTATGATAGATTATAACTGCTAAAGATTTGTCGAGGTCTCATATACTTTTTGTTGACTTATTATTGCTTTCTTTCACAAAATGGTTATTGTGATTATTAAAATTGAGTAAGCATTTATTTAATAAGAGACATAAGCCACAGCCACATCATTTTGCACCATTCTTTCCCCCAATACATAGCAATATGATAGGTACAAAGTGACATCAGATTAATGATATCATCATGTAATAATGACATAATATAGAGCTGTGCAGCAGCAAAAGCTGATTTAACAAAAGCGGACAACCACCAGATGGGCAACCACTTTAGTTTTGCACATAGCAGGCATGGAACTACTGCACGATCCTGGCACAAGATCAGCTTGATCTTAATAGATTAATGTAAAATTTGACCTGTTAAAACACTAATGCTGATAAATTGATTTTTATGCCATAATTATTTATGAAAGTGGAACAAAAATATAGAAAAAAAGTAATTATATATATATATATATATATATATATATATATATATATATATATATATATATATATATATATATATATATATATATATGTGTGTGTGTGTGCCCATTTCTCACTATATTTTAGTTAATCATCTACATTTTCAAATCGTCTAGAATAAATGTAATCTGGCTGCTGCTTTCACAAGAAAAGACATGAAAACTAAAAGCATTTATAACGCCTTACTCACTGGAGGCACCTAAAACAAGATAAGTATCTTCATGAGGTGTATACAGAGAAAACAAAAGTATGGATACAAAATTTCAAAGAAAAGTTTCAGAACAGAAAATAATGTTATTTCCTTGAATGTATGAGCAACAAAATAAATGTTAAAAGTTAAATACATTACATTCCCTTCAAAATATATTTCTACACAAGATTTGTTTCTTAGCTACTATTATTTGTTCAAAGTGAAGACTCTCTGTGAAATGAAGAAGATACAATTTGTTTGCAAAATATGCTAAGGGATAAAAGCAGCAATAAGGAAAGGGATAATGGAGTGGAGGGAAAAATGTGCTAAGAGACCATAGCTTGAGTCTCAACTGGCTAACTAAGCAGCATAGCTTGAGTCTCTATTTGCTAACTAAGGGACCATAGATTGAGTCTCAACTGGCTAATTAAGGTACCATAGCTTGAGTCTCTACTGGCTAACTAAGAAACCATAGCTTGAGTCTCATCTGGCTAATTAAGGTACCATAGCTTGAGTCTCTACTGGTTAACTAAGCAACCATAGCTTGAGTCTCATCTGGCTAATTAAGGTACCATAGCTTGAGTCTCTACTGACTAACTAATGGACCATAGCTTGAGTCTCATCTGGCTAATTAAGGTACCATAGCCTAAGTCTCTACTGGCTAACTAAGCGACCATAGCTTAAGTCTTTACTTAGGAAGTGGAATATGAGTGCATTTATATTTTGTTGCTGACAAATAAAATGAAATAAAATAATAGTCGACAGAAGTAGATAAATGCATAATTTGAATGTATTTCCACTCCAATAAAAATTCAATGAGATGATAGATCAAATACAAACATGACCAGAACATAAAAAGTATGGAAATGGAACACAGATGGAATGCAAGCAGTACAGAAATGGACACAAATAAAATGCAAATATGGAAACAGAACACAAATGAAATGCAAACAAAACACAAATTGAGTGCAAATAAAATTCAGACTTTGTAAAATAACCTTATTCTGGATTTGTATCAGCCAATATATATATATATATATATATATATATATATATATATATATATATATATATATATATATATATATATATATATAAAACATGGCATTTGTGATAGAAAGAATCATTTTGGATGGATGTTGTTATAATTTAGAAAGCAACATATAAATTTACCTTAGGTTGAAGCATTTGTTGTAAGGGGTCTTCCATTAAAATGTACATGGTACCCACAGAAGGCACTTTTAAAGTGGGGAACTCACCAATAGACACAATTCTGAATTTTCTTATCATTTCAATATGAACTCTGATGATATCAGCTGGTTTAATTAAATGAACTCATCTTTTTAAAAATCATCAAACTGTATTGCACATAAAACTTTAGAGGAATGTAATAAAACAAGTATGCAATCATTGAACAAATAAAATTTCCCCAAAATTAAAAGGAAATGACCACCTCCTGTACTTACAGGTGGAAGGAAGGGTTTATTATATCTGTAGTGACTCTTGATATGTTTCATTGAGTTGCCTGATCTGGTGGTATTCTCGCTTTCCTCCCCATCCTCTTGTTTGTCAGATTGGTCCTGATCCTGCTGGTTTTTCTCTTCCTGCTCTTGTTCCAACATTAATTCTAACTGCTTACTGCCCACTCGTCGCTTCTTCTTTATTTTTGAGTCGCTAACTGTGAAATACTCCTTACTGAAAAGGATTTAAAAGGTCAAACTGAATTCAGAGAACTGTATTTGTCTTATAACAGCATCTACATCGCATTGTGTGTGTGTGTGTGTGTGTCTGTGTGTGTGTGTCAGGTACAACAGATCCAATTTACATATAAGAACATGCTCACCTATTTATAATGCCCACATTCCCGTAAAGATATAATGGCTTTTTCTGCAAATATATAGTATATCAGTTTATCTGTGGTGGAGGGTGTCTTGTAGGGGATGTTTTCTTACATTTTGGTGCCACCCAGAAAACTACATATGTACATATACAAGATTCCAGTTTGTTTTTGAAAACAAGTTTTTTTGGCTATAAATTTGCTGAAAAGGTCCCATGATACCACAATATAATTTTTTAACACATTCATTTTGGGGATAAATTCTGGGGACTACTTTCAGTTCACTGCCTTTTATTGATAAATTCATAATTTATTGTAGTTATACTTAACCAGAGTTGCAGAGTCCGTTAGGTATTCTTATTCATCGTTAAGGTTATATGCAAGGGTAGCAGATCTTACCAACACTGGCTATTAATTTTTTTTTAAGTTCAACATTGGCTTTATTACTAACAAACTATAAATTAAGAGTGTATACTTATAATGAGTATGAAGCCAGATCGGAAGATCCAAAGTGTATAATTAACATTACATTTCATAATGGTCCCTAACTTTAAAACCATTCATTACAAAACTCTTCCACCCCCATTGGGTTATAACACTGGTGTTGTCATGGATCAATTAAAATAGATAAGCTCTATGATATTGTCCTGGCTGATGAGGACAAAATGTAAAATAACCTCACATCATTAACTATCTATTTTCATGTTTATAGGTGCCATTATCATGACACAGAACATCTCTTGGTGTAAGACTTCCTCACTTATAATGTGGTCACATTCATGGCTTCTATAAACAGCAATGCAAGTAAAAAGTACTTTATCTGCATAGCTCACAAAGAAGATACCCTGTACATATCTAACTTTAACATGACCTCCACATTCCTTTCAGTACAGCTAATTGCTCAATTGACTTGTTGTTTTTTTTTTATTTTACATACATATTTCTGGTTAAATTTATTTTTACTTGGTGGAAGCACATTTTTCAAAAGCCACTTGCCTTTCAGGGAAATACTTTACATGATTCTTTTATTTTCATTTCTTCAAAACACAAAAAGATCAATACAAGTTAATGTTTTGATATTCTAAATACCTGTACATAAAGTGGTTGGATTGCATCCTTTCCCACTTAATAATAGCACCTTCACTGTCCCCACTGAAGATCAGGATTGGGACTTTTCGTGCTGAAAAAAAAAAATATAAAACTAAGCCACAAAAATAGTTCAGACTAATTGGATAGAAAGATTTCAACAATGCATTCTGCATTACAGCTAACTGTCTAGAGGGATTTTGATAATGAAAGTAACTCTTTATTATGTTCATGCATGCTGCATTATAACTACTGTTACTATGAATTATTAAAAAAAGAATGAATAAAAGTTTTAAAATTCAAATATTCTGAATATAACATGATAATAGATTCTTTTTTTTACTTAAGTGCTCAGAAAAGAATCTCACTATTTTGGGATTAGAACCAATTTGCAGAGCAGGATCTCATTTATGCATCCAAAATGTATTTATAATAGATTTTCTACTAAGAACTATTTGTGCTTTCAGTAGAATCTCAACCAAGCATCCAAATTGTTTTGATAATATAATTTTTAGAAGACCCATTTTGTGCCTTCTATTGAAGAAATTGCTGTAAGCCATTTGTAAAGTTTGGTTAAATTCTCTTGAGTTGTTTTTGAGAAAAATTGATTAACTAATTTTCTATATTGGAAACAGTGGCCATATCTGAAAACAGATTGAAATCAATTGTATAACACTTAAAGAACTCTATGCCAGAATTCTTCCTCTCAAATTCAATAAAAATTTGTTCAGCATTTCCTGCTAAGATAAGATGGCTATATTTGATGACAGTTCAGCATTTGGACAAGTTTAGAAGCATCAAATCGAGTCCAAATTTGTCTGGTGGCATTTGTTGAGAATTTTAAAACACCAATTATTGATGGACACATGATGCATAAAGAATGCAGGGCCAAATCATTAAATACCTTGGTCTTACAGCCAGAAAAGCTAAAAACACTAATACCTTGTATCAGAAAGTTCCATTTTCTATTGTACATTTGCAATGATGCTTTATAATTTTTTTATAACATGAGATGCTGGCCTGAGAATAAAAACGAAAGAGCCTAAATATAAAAGGCTGAAAAATTCTCTCTTTCTAACTTAGTAAAATATACCAGTAAGTACATGAAACTTTTTTAATTGCTCTCTATTTGGGATACATGGCTAATTTTGATTAAATTAAAAGTGTAACCATCATTGAACAATACAATATGCAAGCAGCCTAGAAAAGGACTTCATAAATTATTCAACCTTATAGAGCTTGTTAGCAGATAGAATACACATTTAAATATCATAACAAAAAAAATAAAAATTCTGTTAAATATTCAGTCTATATCAAATCAGAGCAAGCATGTACTGTGGCTTGAAAAATAATACATTTCATTCCATTGTTGTAAAATTCACATAAACATTTTGGCAGAACTTTCATAGATGATGAAAGTACAGTTATTAATATGGTAAGCCATTTTCAGCAAAATAGCAGATTACAAGGCATACAAATTATGAGTATTGTGCTTTCTTTTTCAGAAATTGTTTGGGGACTATTCCTAAAAATTAATTTACTTTAGTACCATTTCTTGAGATGTTATTGGGAGGGGATGTACTTAAATTTTTTGATGGGAAAAATAATCATTATTTTCATTTAAGGAACAGTGACTGCTGATGTCTTAAATCTGTAATTTGCAGCAAATACAAAATATCCCAGAAAACTGTTTCATTACAAAAATAGTGAATTCTCATCATTATTGGTGTTTTGGCATTTCATATTTTTTTTGAAAAACTTGTGCAAAGTATAATGGATGATACTGTTTTTAGTTGTTGTCATATAACCTTTGGAAGATGTTTTAGGTTGTGAGACTTACTATAACAGACACTCTCTAAAGGAGATTTGCATTTCAAAGCTGTGATGCAGCCTGATGGGTTGTACTTCCATACAATTAAATGACGTCTACTTGTAGAAGCTAAAAAAGCAACAAAATAATAAAATAAAATTATGCAATATGATACTGACCATTATTATTAGATTTTTCACATAATATTAAAAATGCAATTTTATAAAGAAAACTCATAAGATTTTATTGTAGCTTTGATTACAGAGCGAATATAAATATAACAAATACATGTATAATGAAATCATAAATTAGCAACAAAAGTTAAACTAAAGGTTTCCAATAAAATGACATGTCTGCTTTTGAAAACAAGTCTTCAATGCCCTTATTATCAAAATAAATGTACCCCATTTGTTATTCTGGAAATATATCTAAGATCCTGTAACATTATCATTGTTATTTAAATAAAGTTCAGTTCACAAGATATTGAAACCTCTTGCTTCACTGTGGGGATGAGTAGAAAGCACAGAGGATTAAGGAAGAAAACCTCTGCCATATCTCCATGCCATCTGACGTAGCTTGCTCCCATGAGAGAAAAAGACAGAGAGGTAAATGAGGGGATTGTACTGGTCTGTTATGTACAACATGAAAGTCTGATTGCTTCAAAGGATATAATCACACCTTTCTCAAGTTGAAATTTATATCATCTTTTGATGCTAATTTTTATAAATATTTATAACAGTATTGACAGTTGTTACTACTTTGATTTCTATAAATATCTGATGATGTCAAGTCTTTATTAGGGACAGACCATTAAACTTTCTGAAAATGGGGATACTTGAAAACAATTGCATTGTTCTGATTTGTACTATAAAAAAGATGTTCCATACCTTATTTTTCTTTAAACAATTTATATTGTGATGAAATTAAGAAAAGTATCATGGTTGAAAGAACATTCTAGCACCATATGTTAAATGGTTAATCCCTTATAGTACACATGCATTTAGAGTTGTACTAGTTCAAGGTTGTGTATATTCAGCCTAAAGGCTGTGATATTACTGCTTAAGGACTTAGCATGTGGTTAACATTTCAGTGTAAATTCAGTGTTTTCTGTTGGATTATTTTACATCAAAGGCTGGCTGTCAATTTGAAATTCAACTGTCCATATCTCAGAGGATTATTTTCTGTTGGAACAATAGTATAACTTTATGCTGTTGCTTAACAAAAAGTGCCTCATCAAGTCAGTCCTTAAATCTACTCAGAGTTCTTTGAATAAAGGAAACTCATAAAATTATTGCAAAAGAAGTCACTTAACATTTTCTAAATATACGCATAGTGAATATCAAAGACTTCAGAAAATAATTATTTAGTGTCCAAATATATGATCAAGATAAAGATGACTGATTCTTAAAATTGTATTTGGTTGTAAATCACTCTTGACATCTCAGTGTTTCCATGAATGGTCTTCATTTATTGGTTGTTCAAGTGTCAATCAGTAATGGTGACTGACCCCTATACTTTTTGGTTTTTGGTGTTGAGTATACATTTGCAACTCAAACATGATAAACAAAACTTATTTCGTTAACCTTTTAAATTCAGATTTGTCAGTTTTCTTTTAGGTCTTTATTTTTTGCTACACTCACTCAATTCTGTAATAGAATTTTCAGATGCACCAACTAAATTATGGTTGCATTTTACATGTGTGGACCAGTGCATTTTGCATGTATTGCATTCGAGTTAGCTATCATTTATGATGAATATTCAAAATGTCATAACAAATAATAATTAAGAAAATACTTTTAGGGCAAATTTTCATTATTTAAAATATATTGTTTACATTGTTATGTCATTCTTACCTACAACCTGATTTAATTCAGGAAAGAATTTGAGTATTTGCAAATGATACTTCTCCTCTTCTTGATGTTGGAATGTCCCAATAAAATCTGACACCTTGAAAATACAGATAAAATTAAACATAAATTACACAAGACTAACACTTAATTCTACACACAAAGGTTTTGCTAGTGATATCCTTATATGTGTTCTACAAATCAAGACAGATTAAAAGGTTTACTATCTCAATCTTAATAACACTGTACTGTTTCTACCAGTACAGTTTACAGTATAAATTAATCAAAGTTAACAGCCAAAAATCTGTTTGGCATAAAGGTTAAAGGTCTGTTAAGAATGAACTCATTACTGAGAACTCAATACATGATGAAGTTATTTTAAAATGCGTTTTTAATTGGTGGGATGGATGACTGGTCTATTTATTTATCTTTCATAAGTATCTCCTTTAAGACTTGTGGTTCCAGACATTGTATTACAAAATCCTAGTGAGAATTTGATCTTGTGCAAAAGTCTTTTTGCTCAAAAAGTTATTTCTCTTTCAAAATCCTTTGATGAGAAATCAGTTTAGCATTAGAAGGAATTTGGTTCAAGAAAATAATCATGTTATTTGCTTTTAATCAAAAGCAGAATTAAAGGCTAAACAAACAATACAATGTTTATTGATATTAGCTTCTTTGTGGCAGACTTGACATTAACTT
Organism: Potamilus streckersoni; assembly: GCA_016746295.1. Classification (NCBI taxonomy): domain Eukaryota; kingdom Metazoa; phylum Mollusca; class Bivalvia; order Unionida; family Unionidae; genus Potamilus; species Potamilus streckersoni. Next base: position 2,222,932 of record JAEAOA010002216.1, on the reverse strand, counting down.
CAATGCAAGGAATTCCAGCCTATTCTGACCTTTCATATCCTGAATCCATTCTAATCCCTAACATAAGTAAGACTGTCTTAGTACTTAAAAACTTGAATCTAAATTGTATTGGACTCATTAGAACTGTAGATATTTCAAGGAAATATATATGGAACTTGCAGAATGGTAAAATCCATAGTCAACATATGTTACTGACCGCTATGCATCCTTGATCCATTCATAGCTATTTATTGTATGCATGTAAATGAAAAAATAAATTAGTTGCTTGTTGCATATTACAAGAACATCATACTAAAAAATATAGACATTTCCTTCGTGTTATGTTGGCTGCATTAGATGTAGACATAACGTTTTTGTTAAAATTTGACCAAGTAAACAAATCAATGTGTCACATGGCTGCATAGGTTTTGTTTTAAATTTTGTATGGATACAAGCAAAATTTTATTGCAATCTTCAGCACAACATCCCACCCCTTTTCTCATAAATTTACTCTACTTTCAAAGATAAATACAAATATCAGTAAGTTAAGAGAGTGTCAGAATTGATTTGACCTAATCTCTCACAGTAAATTACATTCTAGACATTTTGAAGTCTATTTGAACATACTGAACCACAAAGCAAGTCAATTAAGCAATGCATTACAGCAAGTTTATCACTGTTGTCAAGGAAGTAAGGGATATATCAACTTCATGGAGACATGAAAGGAACTAAGTAAAATCTCTTCAGTAAAAATAAATTTATATGCCTAAAATGCATTACAGTTCCTATTTATTTGTTTTAGGTCAAAAAGTGTTCATTTTTGTTGTTACTCATGTCATCTAAACACATGTATGAGATGTTTATCAAATTTTCAAAATGTGTAAAATGCTTTGAAAAATGGAGAACTATTCTGTAATGTTTTAACAATCGAATAAGGAAATATAAATATAAATGCAAATATGTCTACCAGATTTCATTTTGCCCAGCTCATGAGCTTTTTTTAAAAAAAAATTGCTTAAAAGGTTTTTCACAAAAATGGTCAAAATTTAAAAAGTTACAAAATGAGAAAACATTATTTTAAAAGACCAGTTATAAGAATTTAATATAGTTTTGACACTTTTTTTCAAGGTATTTAAATATATAATCTGGATAGGTTTGACTCGGTAGTTTTGAGAGGGTTATAGACGTCCATGTCACAATTTGTCACAGAGAAAATTACAGCTGAAAACAATACTGATACATTTAGCAGTATATCGTCAAAACCTTCTCAATGAAAGAATATTACTGCTCATGTAAAAATATGACATTCTTTGAGAATTCCCCCTTAATGAGTCCTGCTCAAAATTCAACTCCCCATTACTCTGTTGTGCCACAGAAACAGGATTTGAGACAATTTGTGTACTTATCATTTTTTAAACTAAGACCAGCATTGTATGATACAAGAAAATAGGTTATTAATTATTAATATCTGTATACACTGAACTCAAAAGTCCAACTAATGATTATATAAAAAGCCAAATTTTGAGTTCTGCATTAAAGTCTTCTTGGAAAAACACCTTCAAGGGCTTGCGTTCATAATAATGATGTAATTTAGCACTGAAACTATTACTCAATGATGTGGAGGTTACTTATATATTCAAAGGTACACCCATACTCACCATGCAGAAACTTATAATCAAAATCATAAAAAGTAAAACTTTCTCTCCCTCTTTCTCATTCTTGTAGCAATTACAATTATAAACTGATCAAATCTGTATTTAATGTGTACACATTCTAAAGCAGTATGAATGCTTCCCCTAATTTTCCAAATTCATATACCACTCCCTCGATAACTCAAACTGATAACTCACAAACCAACTTATAGCATGAGGTGAGGCATGGATCCCATTTTTTTTACTACAAAATACCACTGAAAACACTGATCCCTATTTCTTCAACTGGAAGAAAATTGCAATCAAAATTGGTAACTGAAATATTGAAATGTTCATATATCATTCATTTATAGTCAAAAATGGTAGATAGAACCTTGAAATTTTAATATGAAGTCATAAAAATGGTTATATTTTCTTTCCAAATGACATTCTTAGCACACCATAATTAAAGGTATTCAAAGAAATTTTGATCAATGAAAATGTCACTTAAGCCAGGAGTAGGTTGTACATTAATATTTAAAAGAAAAGTAAATAGTCTTCATTAAATGAAATTTGTGTCTGAATTCTATATTTTAGTTCCTCCTAAGTGTATTCATCATAAATGCAATGTGTATTTAAACATAAAATTTGTCAATCTATCATAACAGCTATGTCTGCAAGAGTTTGTCTGAGAAACTAATTAAGTACCGATCATCTTTTAATAACTGACTTTAGGAAGTATCTGTTGTATTGTTACACTGAATTAAAAGCTGGTCTCCTTTGTATTATCAAGTATTCTTTTGAATGAAATAAAGTACCAAGGTGGAATAAAAGAAAAGTTAAAAGGCAGGCAAATCATACATGCTTAAACTCTAGTAGTCCCGGTTGCATGTTCGGCAAACTTGTTTCAGTTGATCAATCAAACACTGTTATAAATGTTATTGTTTATATAACATAATTAAACTACCATAAAATAACCAACTCATTCATATCTGTGATGAATGATAGCAAGGCAACCAAGAGAAAGGAATAATTTGTAAAATAAAGAGCTTGGTTTCATGAGTTTCTGAGAATTCCTGAACTGTCACTTAGAGATATCTTCAAAGATGATCTGGCATTTAGAGATATCCTCAAGGATAATAAGTTCACTATTACTTCCAATGATATCATGACATCAGTATTATACTAATTGAACAATAAAATAATTGAGTTTCAACATGGACAATTGTCTCACTAAATAAATGTCATTAATTTTTTTTTTAAAAAGAAATCTTGTTTGGTGGTGTATTGACAGTCTAGTTTTCTGCTACTTTGACTCCTGACTTGGCATTATAACATGATACACTCCGGGAACCAGACTATTCAACAAAACAAACAGCAGTGACATAATACACAGATGATTTCGCACACACATGATAGTTGTTGAAACCAGTTGGAATTATCTTTCACATGTTGGATATTTAAAAAATAAAATATTATTTAAAAAAATAAAACTAAACAATTTCATTAGAAAAAGCGCATTATTAACAAATGTTATTAACATGATTGTAAAACAAGGATTCAGTCATTAAACAGCCCAGTTCCCTACTCCACCCCACCCCTATGGTGTTTTCTATGTCTAAGCTGATTTTTCTTTCAATTTTAGAGGTCCCTCTGCAACTCGTGTCCTCACTTATAGTGCAGTCTATGTTTGTGGACCCTGTTGCATACAAGTTATCAAGGAAGAGGTGTACATACATATGTGTGGATGAATGTATGTATACATATAGTTATATTTTAAATTTTTTCAAGCTAGTTAATTGTACCTATAGATTGATTTTTAATACACAACAAAGAAAATATCGACCACTATTGTGTCAACATAGTATAGTTGGTTTCAAGAGCACTATCAATACATTACTGACCATATCTTGATTAGGAAATTAAAGTTAAGTACCTTTCCAAAAAGGATTCACTGAAGCAGCTGACAAGGGTAGTGTTTAAGCATGGTCAATGATTATGGCATCACAAAGTCTGTGGTGATAGTCACTAATTTAAACACATCTCAGAAAATCTGTATGCTTTTTCCAAGCAATGAATCTGATGCACGCAAAATAATTACGGTTTGCATCTTGCTAAGATAATAAGTGTCCTAGCTCTAAAAGCTCAAGGTACAAGTGACAGTAAGGGCTGACAATGTTTTAAATATACAGTCCCTGTCTCAAATTTTATACAATTTCTTAAAGATTCTCCAAAATCTTATTTTTTTTTAATTTGCATGTAATACTATTGATAATATTAGGATTTTTGTAACAGCAACAGTAGAAAACAAGAGGATGTATAGTTTTTTGAGATTTTATACCTAAGAATATTAAGAATATTTTAGTTTCCAGGGGAACAAAGATGAGGAATTTTATTAAATCTGTTGTATCCCTCAAGTCTTCCTCTGAGAGAGAGAGAGAGAGAGAGAGAGAGAGAGAGAGAGAGAGAGAGAGAGAGAGAGAGAGAGAGAGAGAGAGAGAGAAGTTATTTTCAGGGACCTAATACAAAAGATATTGCAAATATCTTATTTATTAATGTCAGCTGAATGTTTATTGAAAAGTTCTGTTTCGAAAACACACAACAGCAAAGATGTTTCAGAATTTATGCTTTGAGAAGAAAAATTTAGATATTTAGTGAAACTGGAACATGACTCACACATCTGCAACACAAGTTTTATTGTTAATTTTGGTCTTAAGATATTGATTTAACATTAGAACTTAGTTTCAGTAAATCAGATCACTCAATTCTAAAATTAAATTTAGGCCTAAATTATTTGGTGAAATCCAGGTCACAATGCTAGATTATAGACTTGAGTTCTGTTGAAAAATTCCAGACCTGGTCATTCATCATCTTTGACACTAAAGATGGAGCTATAGAAATAAAAGACATGCAGGGCAGAACTTACATTTTCTCTTGACTTGGGATCGTACAAGGAAGCATAAGAGGACCCTCCAGCCACCCATACTGTCTTGTTCCGTGGTACATAACATATCCCAGAAACAGTTGACAAGAACTTGTCCAGCGTGTACACATTTTTACCATCAGCAGACCAAATCTTTACACTTTTGTCAAAAGAACCTGTTAGTATCCTGCAAAGTAAGACAAAAAGGAATAATTTACTACATTATAATAAGGTTCTATGGACAAGTACATGTATCAGGTAAAGTAAAACAAAAAGTAGTAATGTAAGTAAAAAAGTAGTAACACTTACTACATTATAATACGGTTCTATGGACAAGTATCATGTAAAGAAAGACAAAAAGTAACATTTACAACATTATAATAATGCAATAAAGATAAGCAACATATACAATCTAGCATGTCATAACTTACAGTTCAAACTAGTCTTTTTGTGCAAATATCCAAGAATGCATACACTTAAAACTCTGTGTCTTTTATCTCAAACTATCAGGATTAAAGGAAAATTATGTATATGAGCAATTTAATAATAACTGAAATATCCTTTTTGCATTGGTCACTTGTAAAAATCTTCCACTTGGAAGATTATGGAGAACTAAAATTAACAAAACTGGTTAATTCTGATGCAAGTTGCAATATTCTAGCATTCCAACGCTGATTTTCCAAATCACATGGACACAAGGTAGGACCTTCTACCATCCAGACTGATGCATGTCATGTCTAGGATAAAAACTTTCATTGACATTTACATGACTTTAAAATTCACAGTATTATAGAAACTGAATATATCAGTTAACTTGTTGTTGTTGAATGTCTATGAATATAAACATTACTGAAGATCAGTAATGCAATGAAATGCAACTGAAGAGAACTATTAATTTTTATATAAACTTGTTCATATCATATGGAACAAAGAATATTATATATGTGTAGATGAAGACTGTTATGACAGGTGCTCATGTTTTAGTTTATGTGTACAATTTATAAATGTGTTTTTAACTGTATATACCTGCTTATAAGTCAAATTCAACTGCATAAACCAAGATCTGTCATGGTATAATGTGCTAGCAGAGTTGGTTCTATGCAGTTTGTTTGGAATTATCAGAAAAACAAACAAAATAGATACTTATATGCTCGAAGATCAGGGTCTGTATTGTTTGGTCTCAACTTATATGGTAATTTTTGACCCATGACCTGCATTACTGAAATACACGTGTTACATAAAAATCATGACTGTTCCATTTAAGCATTGTGGTACTCAGGTGGGCACTTTCATAAAAAATATATCCTATGGTAATCTGGTTACTCACAGAGTTTATATGAAAATTACACACAATTCAACACTGCATCAGCAGGTGATAACTCCATTACAATTTTATTTTTACTACTTTAAAATTTTAAAATTTGTAGTTTTATCTTCAAACTTTCTTTCTTATATATATATATATATATATATATATATATATATATATATATATATATATATATATATGCATGGGTCAAGCTAGACTTAAATTTTAGTGAGAAGTGACTTCTTTTGGTCAGAATAGGGAGAAGTGGGAGCTAAACAGGGAGAAGTGGGAGTTAATCAGGGAAAAGTGAGACCGAAACAATAAACACGATATATATATATATACACACACATGCATTATCTTTTTTTAATGATGTGCTCTATTTCTTGGTATGCTTTTAACAGTTTTAAGCAATGCCTTATTTTTAAGTTGAAAAATATGTGTTATTTGTGAGTATCAATATATTTTGTACGCATATAAAAATTATATTCATACCCATTCTATTCATACTTAGTATGTGTTTTTGAATTGAAGCAAATGCAGTGTATTTTGGCTGTATGACTTAAAAATCACATCTGAAGCTATACATTGTAATTAATTTTCACTGATAGAAGTAACAAGATTAGTGCCTTGTAACTGCAAGTTGGTATAAATGCTTAATAAACTACCACTTAAATTATTTTATTTTCTTAAGTTTTGTGTACAATTGCAGTCAAAAAGATTTCTAGCATTCTTTGAAATAGCCCCTAATACATTTACATAGGAATAAATGCACAAGTGACTTCAAACCATACTGTTCGTCCTGATTTCATTGTTCCCGATAAAAATTAATGTAACTATTAATAGATAACACATTGAAGCACTAAAGTCAATATATAACTAAACTGGATCCTTTTTTATCCCCCAACCAAAAATCCAAGAATTTGTCTTGCACAGAGCGAGTGTATCTATTTTTAGAGGGGGGGGGGGGCTTTTCTTGAACTACACGCTTTCTTGCTTTGTTACAAAAATCATTAAAAGTTCTGCATATTTATGGTTTGTCTACCTACTGGTAATAATGACATGGATTGGTTAAATATTATTTGCTTAATTACTATATATATTTTTCATATTTTCGCAGTTAAATAAAGTGGTATATCAAATATGCAGCGATGTCCGCCATTAAAATTTAATTAAGGTTTCAAACTGATTTTATACAGAAAATATGCAAATGCGGCCATTAAAATCTCCATTTATTAAAAAAAGGATATAAATTGGAAAACGCTCTTCACAGATTATATTTTAAAAGCAAATTACTATTTGCATATTGATGTTTAAATTTCGAATCTGAATTTGGTATAATTTCATCATAGCACTGTAAGCCCAACTTCATGAAATTAAGCAGTGATATCTTGCTCCGGAAAAGGGTTAATCGTCAGTTAGCTATTAAAACTTGCATGTAAATGTGCAAAAATTTCTTTGTTGCCATAAGCTGATTGGCATTGGGTTACAGCAGTGCCAGAACTTACTGGCTACAGCAAGGTAGGGCATATCAAAGCCGTAATCTACATTCATATTACCTCAGAAAAATGAGGGCGAAGTCGTTTTCGATTTCATAAAAGAAAAAGGCGCAGTTTACGCTTCTCAGGCGACTTTTTCACCCACTTCGCCTGGTAGCGTGACCCCTGATTGATATATAAATATATATATATATATATATATATATATATATATATATATATATATATATATATATATATATAAATATATATATATATATATATATATATAAACACCCACATTGTCTTTCTGAGTCACAAAGTTCCCAAACATCTCACAAGTTGAGCAGCCAAATTTTGTTAAATACTTTTTTAAATGTTTCCTTTAAACTTAATTTTATACTTGCTCATTCCAATTTTGTAAATATTTGTTTACATTTTTTATTCCTGTTCTAGGATGGACAATTAACCTAATTTACTGATAATGATATACTATGTTTGTTAATCCCTCCTGTTCTTAATGGGTATAATTTCATGTCTGTTATGGGTACTAGAATGTACTCAGCTACATGCATGGAAAGACAACTTGTCACCAAGAAGATACTTTGGAGACTAGAACATTTTCACAGCTACATGCATGGAAAGTGCAACTTGTCACCAAGAAGATACTTTGGAGACTAGAACATATTCACAGCTACATGCATGGAAAGTGCAACGTGTCACCAAGTGAAGACTTGGGAGACTAGAACTTTTTCACAACTACATTCATGGAATGTGCTTCTTCTCAGCCAGAAAAGACTTGGGAGACAAGATTGTTTTCACAGCTATGTGTGAAGTGCTACTTAGCCATTTGCACAATTCAGAAAAGGATCAGATAATCAAAATAACCAAAGCTTTGCTATAAACACATGCTTTAGACACCATGAAACCAATGAGAAACAATCATTAATGGTACAAAGGAAATGGTCTCCATGCAGTCTTGGCTGGTATTTTGTGTATATAAATTTAGCAGCATGCATTTCAACTGTCTCTAATTATCAACACAAAATCAATCTCTCATATCCACTCAATGAATTAATATTCTATCTCTTCTTCAACATACACAAGAAAAGTTGATTCATACCATAAGTGGCTGCTTAAGAGCAGCTATACTGTAGATGTATTAATACAGAAAAAAGCCTAGTTAGAAAAATAAGTTTTTAAAAAAATTCTATCTTGTTATTGTTTCATAAGATTCATTTTTGTTTTCAAAAGAAAATAACAAAAATATTATTCATATATAATACAAATGCAGATTATCTTACACTTTTCCAATATATCTGCATCAAGTAAAAACCATTTAGTTCTGATATTCTTTGCTGATCCCCAAATCCTGTTTCTTCTCAACAAAGGTGCAAAAATTACAAATATACTATATGATACATAAAGTATGTAGATTACATGCATAAAGTCTGTATTATGAGATAAACAAATAACTGTTTATCCTGGAAAATAAAATCAATCTTATGGTATTAACATGTTGCATCATCAAATGTAAGGTAATGGTAGATATTTTTGTTGTAATATGTTAAAATGGGAACATGTCATTGCTGAATAAAGAAAACTGTATTTACAACAAGTTGATATGTAAAGGATCATTGGTATTGTATTTTAATTTACTCCATTCCATAAACAAAAACTATGCTTGAACAGTTTCTAAACAATAACCAATTTGTTTACCCATGTCTAGAAACAAAGAAATCAAGGAATTTTGAAAAAAGAAGGTATTTTTATGAGTGGTCATAACTAAGATATCAGAGACATTTAATGATTTACAAATAAACCGGTATGGTAAGGTAAGATCTGCAACATGTTTGAAAACAATACATGTTTTCATTACTGTTAGTCATCAAGGTATGATTTCACCTATGTGCAATAGAAAAGTTTTTGTGCACACAGGTGCATGCAAAGAGTTTAAAAGATCAGAAAGGTCAGCCATCTTACTGCAATATAAAGCTTACTACAAGAAGAAGTTAAAATGAAGAAAAAAACTCACCGACTTCTCTGGTGACTTTCAAACCTAAAATCCTATAACCTATATAAGCCAGTATTTATTAGTCAATATTAAACTCGGAAGAAAAACTGGAGCAATAAGTACCAGAGCATGGAGTAGATATGGCATGGCTATGGAATACTGTTTATAAGATGTATTGGAAGATCACAAATAAATAAAAACATATTCTTTCTATCACAATATTATTTACTAATTGTACAGAAATGTCATGTTATATACAATGTTCTCCTTTGTATAAGGGTCATGTCAAGCAAGGCTACACCCTGTTAAGTTGCCCACCATATAAAATGACAAAGTAGTGCATTTTTACAGTTTTGTTCATGTCCCCACCCACCTCCTAACAAGGCACTCACCAGTTATTATGTACTTTTGAGAGAGTGATGTATGTAAGGTGAAATTTGTTTGCATTTTAAACATGCACAGTGGAGAGAATATTGGCATACCTATATGCTACTTTCATGTAATGTGGCTGAAATTTCTTTGGATATTGTACTTTTGGAAATTTTAAATGTTATTAGGACATTAGTTATTACGTACTTTTGAGAGTGTGATGGATGTAAGATGAAGTTGTTTGCATTTAAAACATACACTGTGGAGAGAATGTTGTCATATCTCTATGCTACTTTCATGCAATTATGCTAACATTTCTTTGGATATCATACTTTTGGAAATTGTAAATGATCTTAGCTCATTGCTAACTAAAATGACTGCTCCCTTGTGATCCAAAAATCAACCTGAATTTGTCTAAAGTACACTATTCTTGGCAGCTATTAAAATATGGAAAATGAATTTTTTCCAAACTAGACAATACCAGCTTCTAAGTGTACAATTAATGAATTACCAAATACATAAAATGTAAAAAAAAGTTCACGGCTCTTTTATTTACAATTTACCTCTGAAGTTCGAGAAGTGAAAATGAGCAAGTAGAGCTAGCACTTTTTTGAAAGATACACATCTGGAGTAAGGCCAAGCTGTATCATACACCAAAATAAAGGAAATTTAAGGTTCTTTGAATAATACCTAAGATATACAAAGTCTTTTTTAACTAGCCAGTATAACTAGTGAGGAAACCTGGAGAAATTCATTTTCTTTAAAATTTTAATCTGATGCTAAATACTAAACTGTAGAGCACCACCAATACCACCATTATCAAAGCTAATCCATCAAATATGTCCATCTTTTCATTGCAAAATGGAGGTGACCTCAGAAGTGGGGGAATCAATCAAATTAATGATTAAGTTCATGCTCACCAGGTATTGTTCTCACTATCCTTTGCCAAAAGCAGGCAGGAAATTCCAGCTTCATGAACTGTATTGTTTCTGAAAGAACACCACGTGAAATGAAACATATGTATGTTTCAAGAACCACAAATTAGTTCTTTATTAACATGTATTTTGGCTAGATTATTTCCCCATAAGTCTTCTTAGGGACTCTCTCTCTTTCAAAGACATCAAACACTGACAACTCTGGCACTTGTTTCAACCATCATTCATATTGGTTTTAGAATGAATCTAGTTTATAATGGAAGAAGCATGTTTCTAAAAATTGTTCTAAGTACCAAGACATGTGAATTAGACAAATCCTAATGTACAAGATATCTTGATATACTGTACACATATAGACAATGGTCACTCATTATACTATATTTGATGTAATACCTGCACTTATCACTTACATATTTGTAGTGAAATTAATTTTCTTGAAGTTAAAGTTCATGAAAAAATGCACACATCAAAATGTTCACATCAATTTGTATATGAAAACTAACAAAGTTCCATCATGTTCACATCCAAAACTAATAATGTTACCATCATCTGTATGTGCAAAGAAACAATGCTACCATCATCTGTATGTGCAAAGCAACAATGTTCCCATCATCTGTATCTGCAAAGCAACAATGTTCCCATCATGTGCATATGCAAACTAAATAATTTTATCATGTGCATTGTGCAATACCAACAATGTTCTCATCATGTGTATGTTCAAAGGAAAATTTAATCTATTTGCTTGTGTTGGAAGTATTAAAGTTTGAATGTTCATTCTCTCTGACCATGCTGAATAAAACCCATGTAAGAATTTTGTCTGGGACTAATGTAATCGACAAAATAAAGTGTAACAAGCACTAGGTGAGCATAGAGAAATGTTCAAACAAAGACACTCAATATGCAAAGAGGAAAGTTATAACAAATGCACTCATTATATATAATGGTATGTTCCAACAATGGCAGTCAGTATGCATGGTGGTAAGTTCCAATAAAAACATCAGGCACACATTGTGGTAAGTTCCAACAAATGATTTCAGTATGCATAGACGAAAGTTCTAACAAAGGCACACAGTATGCATGGTGGTAAGTTCCAATAAAGACACACAGTATCAATGGTGGTAGGTTCCAATAAAGACACACAGTATCAATAGTGGTAGGTTCCAATAAAGACACACATTATCCATGGTGGTAAGTTCCAATAAAGACACACATTATCCATGGTGATAAGTTTCAATAAAGACATACAGCATCCATGGTGTTAAGTTCCAATAAAGACACACAGCATCCATGGTGGTAAGTTCCAATAAAGACACACAGCATCCATGGTGGTAAGTTCCAATAAAGACACAGTATCCATGGTGATAAGTTCCAATAAAGACACACAGTATCCATGGTGGAAAGTTCCAATAAAGATACACAGTAACCATGGTGATAAGTTCCAAAAAAGACACACATTATCCATGGTGGTAAGTTCCAATAAATACACACATTATCCATGGTAGTAGGTTCCAATAGACACACATTATCTATGGTGGTAAGTTCCAACAAAGACACACAGTATCCATGGTGGTAAGTTCCAATAAAGACACACATTATCCATGGTGGTAAGTTCCAATAAAGACACACAGTATCCATGGTCGTAAGTTCCAATAAAGACACAGTATCCATGGTGGTAAGTTCCAATAAAGACACACAGTATCCATGGTGGTAAGTTCCAATAAAGACAAAAATTATCCATGGTAGTAAGTTCCAATAAAGAAACACATTATCCATGGTGGTAAGTTCCAATAAAGACACACATTATCCATGGTGGTAAGTTCCAATAAAGACACACATTATCCATGGTGGTAAGTTCCAATAAAGATACACATTATCCATGGTGGTAAGTTCCAACAAAGGCACACAGTATTCATGGTGGTAAGTTCCAACAAAAACACATAGTATCCATGGTGGTAAGTTCCAACAAAGACACAGTATCCATGGTGGTAAGTTCAAATAAAGACACACAGTATCCATGGTGATAAGTTCCAATAAAGCCACTAAGCATGCATGGTGGTCATATCTAATAAAGACACTAGGCATGTATGGTGGTAAGTTCCAACAAAGGCACACAGCATACATTGTGTTAAGTTTCAATAATGGCACCCAGCATGCATAGAGGAAACTTCCAAAAAAGGCACACAGTATACATTGAGGTAAGTTCCAATAAAGACATTAGGCATGCATGGTGGTAAGTTCCAACAACAAAGACCCTCAGTATGCATGGAGAAAAGTTCCTACAAAACATACAGCATGCATTGTGGTAAGTTCCAATAAAGACACGAGGCATGCACGATGGTAAGTTCCAAAAAAGACAACCAGTATGCATAGAGAAAAGTTCCACCAATGATACACAATATGCATGGTGGTAAGTTCCATCAAATGCACACAGTATGTATGGTGGTAAATTCCAATAAAGACATTAGGCATGCATGGTAGTTTTTTTTACAACAAAGGCACAAACATGAATTGTGGTATGTTCTAACAAAGGAGCACAGTATGCACTGTGGTAAGTTCCAATACAGGCAATCAATATGCATGGTGGTAAGTTCCAACAAAGGCATTCAGTTTGCATGGTGGTAATTTCTAACAAAGGTCAGTATGTATGGTGGTAAGTTCCAATATATATGCTATAGTGTCCTTTATGATGTAATAGCAACATGGTTCTGTTTATAAATTCTGATTAACACAGTGAAAAAACACCTACTCAGACTTAACTCCAAACTTTAATAGACCTTTCCTAAATATTAGAAGTCTCATGTACTGTTGAAGGAAATGGCAGGATAACCAAAACAAGTAGACTGGATTATTGTCCTATTAATCTTGATTTCAGCTGGTGACCTGGACTTATCCTAGCAATAGAATGAATGATGATCTAGACCATTAAACTATATGATCTAGACCAGTAGACTATATGATCTAGACAAGTAGACTATAAGATCTAGACCAGTAGACTATATGATCTAGACCAGTAGACTATATGAACTAGACAAGTAGACTATAAGATCTAGACCAGGAGACTATATGATCTAGACAAGTAGACTATATGATCTAGACCAGGAGACTATATGATCTAGACAAGTAGACTATAAGATCTAGACCAGTAGACTATGATTTAGACCAGTAGACTATATGATCTAGACAAGTAGACTATAAGATCTAGACTAGTAGACTATATGATCTAGACCAGTAGACTATATGATCTAGACTTTTAGATATTGCGATCTAAACCCTTAGACTATATGATCTAGACCTTTAGACTATATGATTTTGACATTTAGACTATGTGATCTGGTCCAGTAAACTATATGATCTAGACCTTATGACTAAATGATCTAGACCAGAAGTCTATATGATAAGTACAGGCTGACTGACAGACTGTATGATGATGTAGATTGGTAAACTGTATGATGATGTAGATTAGTACACTGCATTAAGATGGCAGACTGTATGGTGATCTAGACCAGTAGGCTATGTGATGATCTTGACTGTTACACTATATGATGATCTAGACCAGTTGGCTGTGTGATGATCTTGACTGGTACTCTGTATGATGATCTATACCAGTAGGCTGTACAAGGATCTTGACTGGTTCTCTATCTGATGATCTAGACCAGTTGGCTGTGTGATGATCTTGACTGGTACTCTGTATGATGATCTATACCAGTAGGCTGTACAAGGATCTTGACTGGTTCTCTATCTGATGATCTAGACCAGTTGGCTGTGTGATGATCTTGACTGGTACTCTGTATGATGATCTACACCAGTAGGCTGTACAATGATCTTGACTGGTTCTCTATATGATGATCTAGACCAGTTGTCTGTGTGATGATCTTTTGCTGGTACTCTGTATGGTGATCTATAACAGTAGGCTGTACGATGATCTTGACTGGTACTCTATATGATGATCTAGACCAGTTGTCTGTGTGTCTGTGTGATGATCTTGTCTGGTACTCTGTATGATGATCTAGACCAGTAGGCATGTGATGATCTTGACTGGTATTCTGTATGGTGATCTATACCAGTTGGCTGTACGATAATTTTGACTGGTACTCTATATGATGATCTAAACCAGTTGGCTCTGTGATGATCTTGACTGGTACTCTGTAAGATGATCTAGACCAGTAAGCTGTGTGATGATTTTGACCAGAAGGGTATATAAGGATCTAGACCAGCAGACTATATGATGCTGCAGACCAGTATAATTTATAATGATTTTGATTGGTATACTGTATGATGATCATGACCAGGCCATAAAATGTCTAAGTGATTAGGGCTTGGAGAGGATTTCTGATCTATCCAAAACCAAACAGATACCATGAATAGTTGATGCAATATTAATCCATATTATGACTACAAAATCTCTGGGTAGGTCACATCATGAGAATCACTATAAAACTGAGAAAGATGGTGACTCAGTATGATAGAAGGAATATCTTGAGTCACATTAGCTCTGGTAGCAAAGCTTCAGACTAAAAATCCATGTGGTTGCAATTTTGATGTCCAGCGATGCCAGCCTATGTTGGCTGTCTTAGAAAAGGCACTTATCTCCCATTTCCTCCGCTTGATAAAGCCATGTGCCATTAAAAACAAACCCACTTTAGCCAGTAACTTTGATCATGGGACCTCAAAATCAACATGCTTCTTCCTTACCCCATATGTAAGTAACTCACAAAGTATGTACAAGTTAGACAAAGCAAAATGTAAATGGGGGGGAGGATCTACTCTTAATCATGTAATGCTAACTATCAAAATGTCATATACAACACAAAACTGGATAAGAGATATGTGAGACCTATATGAAGTCCCAAGAAAAAAATGACATTCAAATGACAGATTAGGTATCAGATAAGGATCATGTTGATTTTAATTCTAGACATCCAATTACAAACTGGAGGGAATAATTACTTATCTTGGACTTGAAGGAGAGAATAATTACCTTGGACATGGAGAAGGGTATAATTATCTTGGACGTAAAGGAGGGAATAACTGACTTGGTCTTGGAAATTATGTCAATAAACAAAAAAAGCAAAGCGATAATAACTGGTGATGTATTAATGATATTAAGACTAAAATTAATACACAGAAATATATGACCCATTTAGCAGGCATATAAAAACTAGTTATCTTTACAAAACTACTCACACTTGTCAATGTGAACAACCCAATAAATCTGACTCTGCAATAAGTAAAACACTGAGATAAAGTAAATATATATATTTTCTCCTAAAAGCTCACTGTATGTCATTATGTTACTTACGCAAACAGTGGTTCCAAACTGTTATCATCTCTTTCTGTACAGGAGTTATCATAAATTATGAGCTTTTGGTCGTACCTGTAAAAAATACAACATGTAATTTAAAACATATCAGTATGGCAGCTGTGGTTGCTGTATTGCATGTCCAAGCAGAATCATTTTCATTCAGAATCAGCTATAAACCATAAAATGTCTTCTGGGGGAAAATCCCATGTGGATATAACTTTCCATTCATGATGAGTAGAGATAAAAAGACTTTCAAGATGCTTGCATTGGTGGCCATACTAGAATCAGATTGCTACCTCTTTCATTTAGTAAGAGATATCAATTGAAGTCTTTTCAAGAAAACCTCAAGTTCATATGACCATCCAAATAGGAGGAGTAGCAATGATAAGATTTTCAAGATGGCTGCAATGGTGACCATATTGGATGTTGGAGCAACTCCTTTTTCATTTATGACCAACTATACCTTTGGATGAATATGTGTAATGTTTCAAAGGAATCTTCTAAACAGTTTATGAGAAGTAAAATAACAAAACATGTCAGACAAAATATGACAGGCGATAGGCCATCCCATATGTTACCTTGATCTATATAGAACTAAAATGATGAGTCAAAAAAGCTTTTATCTCAAAATCAAAAAGTGTTGACCATCAACTTCCTTATTGTAATGCAGCTAAATACAAGGTAATGTCAAAATTCATTTTAAGCCACTGTTTGTCAGCTTTGTGAAGGAAGATCAAAATGTACTCATTCATTTCACAGCCTGCCACTACAAAGCTTTATGAAGTCTGCAGCAGCCATTATCATCATCCAAAAACAGATTCAAACAAAACTGATCTTGACCTATTAAATGTTGACCATGATGACAGGGAATAAAAAACACAAAACTAAAAGCTTATTTTATATGATGCTGAAGCAAAGATTCTAAAATGAGCTAAAAAAGACAGATTAAAGTGTTATTATTTTTATTCTTCTTCAAATCACTGTTCCTCCAATCTGCTTAAGAGGCTAATATTATTTTGAACCTATATAAACCATGTCTTACTGGGTAGAGTCACAAGTATTGATTAACCTGCATGATAACTATCAGAAGCATAGATCATGCATCATTGACTGCCTTGATCAGCCACTACATCTGAGACCTCACCTGAAATGCAAGGAGTCTGCATCCCTAATACTTATCTATGCACATGTACAAAATATAATTAACCTTTTCTGAGTAACTTATCACAATATACAATGTATAGTCTTTAATATGGAAGGTTAACCATTCAATAAACACAGATTTTCTACTTTCAACTGGACTGGTCAGAGAGGGCCCTCTGTATAGGCTATGATACTTGTAGCACAGAAAATGCAATGTGGTCATAAGTTAAACACAACTACTATGCTAATAAGGTTCCCACTCTACATTTATTTCATGCTATTCCATAGGAGTCGGACTGGAATAAGTTGAAGTTGTTTGCATTGGCAATATATACAATGGCAAGAATGTTCACATATTTCTATGCTACTTCCATGTAGTGTCATTGAAATTTCTGAATAAGTGCAATGAATGAATTATAAAATATATAAAAAGTCCAAAGTTATTGGCTTGTTTTTCCCAATTTATTTTGAAGTCCAGGAGGTGAACAAGATAAAGCATCACTACCAGTCTTTTGAGATGTGCATAGGTGAAGTAAGGGCAAGCTGAATAATCTGTACCAAAATTACACCAATCAATCATTAAAGGAATTAAAACATACTTTTAACAATATCTAAGATAAACAAGGATTTTCTTAAAAAACCAGGATAACAAGCAAGGAAAATCTGAAGAAATTCTTTCTCTTCAAAAATAAAACCCTATCCAAAGCATAAAAACTTTACAGCAGCACCTAAATTATATAACTCTCATCACAAGACCTTCTTTGATTACAAGACTGTACTATATACAAAAATACACACAAATGTAAAGTTTGTAACTTTAATATAAACAAACAGAACCCATGAACTAAACTTAAAATCAGAATATTAACAAAGTCAATTAAGCATAGAACAAATGTCACATAAACCTCTTTTTGCAATTAGGGTATTATATATATATATATATATATATATATATATATATATATATATATATATATATATATATATATGCAGCCTTTCACAAAGTTTCATGACTCTAGGTAGGTAGGTATGCACTACAAAAGATCCTGTCAACATGATCAACTGCTCAAACTTAACTAAGACAATTAAAGATGAAATAGGTCATGTTAAACCTGTTTGCAGTACTAACAGATTTATATCATCATTAATATCAGCATTATAGAATGAATACTATGATGTAAACTTCAGATACAAAATATATGTCAAGTGTAAAATATTGGTCAAAATGATTTACTTTTTGCTCTGAGTTTGTAATGCTCATCAGGATACGTCCCTCCTCTAGTTTCATGATTCTAGATAGGACAGTATGTACACAGCAAGCAAAAATCATGTGGCTATGAGATAGCCATCAAAACTTAGAATAATCAAAAAAAAATTGGAAATGTTGATCAGGATGACCTTTTCATCTATTTTCATTATTCTAGCATTAACAGTGCATGAGAAATTAACCTAATATACAAAATTTAACTTAAGTCAGTCTAGTGTAAAATATGGGTCACAAGACCTACTTTTTATAAGGATGATCTCCATGCCAAATTTCATGATTCCAGGTTTAACAATATGTATACTAGGTACAAAAAGCATTATGTGATAATGACCAAAACAAAAAAAATTAAATATGAATGAACAAATAATGTACACAATTTGACTCCTTAGGCTATTCCCCACATGGTTGATGCTATTAAAACTCTCCAGACTGCTGCCTAGAACTCATAAAGAAAAAATGGTTGAGATGAAATGATACTGCATACATATGAATGTGCTTTTGTATAAGTGGCTTTGGATGACAGTACAACAGATCTCATCTATTTGAATAAAGTCTGGTTTTTAAACTCCTTCACAAAGTGTGGATATGTTGGTGTCAGTTCCGCATCATTTTCATACCAAAATCAATTAAATATTGCTATAAGTGTTAAATGTCACAATTTGTCCAAGAGGAGTAGTGATAACATGTTGGAGATCTAATGAGCACCATTTTTTTCCATTCAGAACCAGCCACTATTATAGTGTTCAAGTGAAATTCCCTTGTAAATACAACCATCCATTCAAGCAAAGTAGCCTAAGAAGATTTCTAAATGGTCACAAACATTTTAAAGTTGGATAAGCATCAATTTATTAAAACAACAAATACTGTAAGAAAGAAGTATTTTTCATTAAAAAAAAAACAATAAATTTTCACTATGACCATCCCATAAGTAGAAGTAGATGTAATAAATATTTCAACAAGGCAATTTAGGTAGGTCCTAAAAGTATCATTTTAATTTGAACAAACTAAATACAACAAGATGTGTTTTAATGAAAAACCCATAGTGATACACCTATAGTTTCATTAGGATTATCAATAACCAGATATTTATAATCAAAGCTTTCAGAATTTTAAAAAACATCTATCAAGTACCTGTTCATCCTAATGACCCAGTACCTGATAAAAGGGAACCTGTATTAAATAGGTACAAACCTGAAGTTAAGTCCATGTTTTTTTCAATTCATAGTATCCTATAAATATCACTACCTAATGTCATCTGGTACAAAGTCCAGGAATTCATCCTCTATGAAAACATTCTGAAATCCACTATGAATGTCTAGTAAATCGTTGTGGTCTAGTCATCATAAATATCATCAGACTCCATTTCCTTGGACTCGCTGTCAAATGTGGATGCTTATTTTGAGACTGAGCATGAGGTCTAAATGTAACACTTTGATCATACCATTTGTGAAACCTATTCAAGATTGCAACTGAACACATGTCAGTTGTGTAGGAAAATCAAATAACAACCCTCTGTTACCTGCCACTGTACCACACTTGCAGCTCAATCAAAGAGTTGTCATGTGGAAAAAAAAGCTGTGGAATACAGGTCAATTGTTTACCTGAAGAGGTAGACCTCTGCTTGGCATGGAAAAATACATGTATCTACAGCTGAATCAAAAGGATTTGTCAACTTTAAAACAAAGTGAGTGCTGCCTTTACAAGCACTGGCAGAACATCACCCTATGGCTCATTTTATAACCTGAGTAACTGAGTACCTGGATACCTGTTGACATTTTTATTTAGACAATTCTGTTTAGAATCACCATCATGGCTGTAATACTGGCAGCCTGATCAGCAACATCAACCCGGCTCGGGGGCTTCCAATATGCACCTTTCTGCATGTTGTATGAAGTAACTAATCGAGGAATCCCTTCTGCCAGGCGATATATCCCTTTATGTTCCAGCTGAGGTTTTGGACTTTTAAAAAGTTAACACACAAACTTTAGTTTTGTTTGCATTAGAATAATTTTACCCTTTTCTGCCTGCAACTTTTTTTGGAATATCTAAACTTAGGCACAATATAAACATACAGGACTGTGCTGATGTACCATTGATATACAGTATGTACATGTTGTTGTTGTTGTTTTGATGGAGGAAGAAACCTGGAAATCTTCGGTAATAACAACTGACCCATGAGAAGCTACTGGCAAGCTTTCACATATCCACACACACACACACACACACACACACACACACACACACACACACACATATATATATATATATATATATATATATATATAGACATATTTTAAAAATTTATGGCAAAGCAGACATCAAATGAATTCTTTCAATGAAAACCCAATGTTGCAGTAACCATGCATTTAGGATAACTTGCAATAATGAAATTTTCAATGTAATTATTGTAACCAGTTCTACACCATGTTCATTCAGCTACCAAACTTTGGATACTGCATACAATTTATACATATTTCTTACTGTTTTCTGGAGGGAGAGTGTTTTATGGAAGAACAAAAGAAAATTGCAAGGTCTATGTGACAAGAGGATCATAGCATTAATACTGCCTATGCACATCATAATCTTGTGAAATAATTAATTTGTTGCAAGGCAACATCATTATTACTAGCCTTATATAAGAAATAACTAATGTTTACAAACCTTGATAGTCCAATTACTTGATTGCTAATGATACTAAACTAATTTCTGTTCACATCATTTTGTATTTTTCATTTTGTGACTGAAATGCAGACGTGAGACTGGTAACTTTCATCTACTCTGTCATGATAAGTCTCAAGCTGTGCAAAAATGCTGCATTACCATAACATTGTTGCATATTTTTAACCTGACAAATAAGTGCTTGTATCAAATTTACAATTTCTTTACTTTCTTCGAGAATACAAAAACTTGGTTCTTACTTCAAATTCTCATCATAAATCCCAGTATTCAGCAAGGAATTTTCAAAAGTAACCTCTGCCAGCTAAAGCTTTGAGGTGTCCAACATGATCAGGATGCACTGTCTTGATAAATATTAGTTTAGAAAAGACAGGAATAGTTCAGGTGTCATGCAAGTTTAATTATGTATAAATACTAGAGATTCACATAGCATCATGTGTATAATCTTGAATCAGAATGAATAGAAAAAGATAAAATATTGAGACATGGAAAAAATTCCCACTCTGAAAGAGACAAGATAAATATCAAATAAAATATCAGACTGATCAAATAATTAGCTACTTAAAACTCACCCTGCTGAGTAAGTCCGAAATTCTGTGCAGATAATACAACGTACAATGTCTGTGTGTTCCTTGGCAAAGTACAATATTTTGTTCCCTATCACATGACCACATTCTTTATCTGTTAAAAAAAGGTTAATTTTATTAATGGTTAATAATGCATGTCAAACTGTAACTGACATATTCCAAAGCACCCTAAACCTTGTAGCTATTAAAGCAAAGTCTAATAGAATAGAATAATGACAATCACAAACAT
The DNA here is from genome assembly GCA_016746295.1 of Potamilus streckersoni. Lineage (NCBI taxonomy): Eukaryota > Metazoa > Mollusca > Bivalvia > Unionida > Unionidae > Potamilus > Potamilus streckersoni. The sequence goes on along the minus strand of JAEAOA010002216.1, from coordinate 2,201,090 downwards.
TCAAGGGCAAGTTTTTAAAACAAGATTTCCTTTCACACTCAAGCATCAAAATTAATCAAAATTAAAAATAACAAGAAATGCCACTGTTGACTTAAGTGAAATGTGAGCTAGGAAGACTACATTTTCATACAGCATGCATTGACAAAATATAAACAGATAATTTTCTGTACCACCAAACAATATGAAGTGCATGTGCACTAACTATTAGCTTCTATGTCACAAAACTAAAAATAATATAAATATGTTTATATTCGAATTTATGATATAAGATTTTCTATCTTTTCAAGCTGGAGAATTCCAATTTAAAACTCTCAAATTATTTAAAATTTAATCTTAAGTGGGTGTATCAAGGACCAACACAAACATCAGAACATATTCTGCTTTGAATATACTCTGCTTGTTGTAGGGCATCACAAATATTAACAGTAGACACTCTGCTTATTGTAGGCTATCAAAAACTATCACAGAGCTTACTCTGCTTTTCAAGGGCTATAAACTGTTTCAGTACATACTCATCTTCACAAGGGCCATCATGCACTGTCTCAGAACATAATTTTTTTTTGTAGGCCATTACAGACTGATAAAGAACATATGTTGCTTACTGTTGGAAATTACAAACAGCCTCAAAAAAGAGTCATCATGAACTACCCTGCTTATTGTTGGCCATGGTCTCAGAACACACTCTGCTTATCATGGGCTATCATAAACAATCTCAGAACATACTTTTTGTAGGCTGCCACAAATCATCTCAGAGCTTACTCCACTTATAATGGTCTGCCAAAAAATCTCAAAACTTGTTGTTTATCAGGACAATCATAAAAAAATCTCATAACATCCTCTTCTTATCAAAGGACATCAGAATTGGTCCCAAAAAATACTCAGCACTTATTTTGCTCATCATGAACCATCACAAGCTGTCCCAGAACATAATCTAGTTATTGTAGGCCATCACAAATTATCTAAAACATTACTCTGATTACCAAAGCCAACACAAACCCAGTACATGTGCTTTTATAAAAAGGAACATCATAAACTGTTTCAGTACATACTCTGCTTAATTTAGGCCATCACAAATGTTCTCAGCTTTTCTGATTATTGTAGGCCATCACTAATGGTCTCAAAACCTACTCTGCTTATCAAGGACCATCAAAAAGTGTCTCAGAACATACTTTCTTATCAAAGGCCATTACCATTGTCTCGTAGGTCATCATAAACTGTCTCAGAACATACTTTGCTTGTTGCAAGAGAATTACAAATGATATCAGGACTTATTCTGCTTATCAGGGGCCATCACAAATAGTCTAAGAGCAAACTCTCCTTGTCAAGGGCTATCAGAAACTGTCTCCGAACATACTTTGTTTACTGTAGGCCATCACAATTTGTCTCAGAACATAAACTGGTTATGACTGAACATTACAATCAGCCTCAGAACACAATGTGTTAAAGAACTTCATAAATAAATGATATGCATTTAATATAATCTGCAAGATGTAGGCATTCCCTGAACCTAAACAATTCCCTAAATATCACCAACTAATCCTCAATATTTAAGAAATCATTTAATGATGATTTTGGATAATCCACACTATGCTTGATATAGAAAGATACTCACTTTCATCAATGGCATACACTCGTATCCCACCATTTATCCCCACCACAAGCTGGTATCTCCGAGGAATTATTGCCATACAATAAACAGGAACACCAATCTATAATAAATCCAAAAAAAAGTTGTAAAATAATTTTGTTTTCTCTCAAAACACAAAACATCAAGTTTTTAAACATTTAAGATTTTTCCAAATTTCCTTTTAAATTAAAAGGTATATGCCTATTTACCTTACATACTGATGTTTTGCTGCCTGATATTTACAATGTTTGATGTATACATATCTTGTACATTTCAAGCAACATGTACATAAATTTATTCTCAAACATGGCTTTTAAAAACAGCAGCATTTTGCTTCCCATAACTGGATATTGTTATTTGCAAAGTCTTTTATTTGCTTACATATTGTGTGTGTGCTTTTCTGGTATTTAACAATGGTGCATTTGTAATGGATGAGAATATAATAATTGTTCAGATATGTTATACAGTAGCATCAAGGGGCCCTGAGTGGCTGAATAGTCTAAAGCGCTCTCCATTACGGATCACTGCCATCTCATCTCTGTCTGCGTGCGTTCGAGTCCAAGATTTGGTGAATGTGGATATGTGAGATAGCTTGCCAGTAGCTTCTTGTGGGTCGGTGGTTCTTTCTGCAGATTTCCCAGTTTCTTCCTCTACCATTAATACTGACCGCCATATATAGCCTATCTTGTGCTGAAAAATGGCATTAAGCCATTTTTCAACAACAGCAGTAGCATCAAAGAACAGATTTGATTTCATTACAAAGACACTGAGATATGTAGAGTGAGTCTGTAAATGTATAGCAAGGCAATCACGTTATCACTCACTCAAGTCCTACTGCAACTATATGGACACCAATCTGCTGTCATGTAATGTGCAGGCATATAGGCAGTTTGTTAGGAGTAATCAGTGGAACAAACAATATAAACTATGACCTGCTGATGCATCATGCTATGAGAAATCAAGGTCTATGCTGTTTACAGTTGGACTCGACTTATACACCAATATATACTGGTACAGTAGTCATGGTAACAGAAACAAAAGAATTGTAACTTTGACTTACTTTGAGTACAAAATCTAAATTGTGCCAAAGTTCCAACAATTTTATCCAATTACCTTAACATTAATCAGGGCAAATTTATGTAAAAAAACATGTCCTTTCAGGACTTTACAGGATTTTGATTCCTCCGGCTGCCATCTTTGGTATAAGCTCGTTCATATATAAGCCACCACTCACCCACCCCAAATGAATCAGTAAAAACATTCAAAAGTGTATGACCTGTGCGTAAGTCAACCAACAACTCCGAGATTACATTACAAGATGCATGTGGTAACTACTAAATGCTTTTATTAGCAAACTTACATCAGCAAAACTTTATGTGTAGCATTCACACAGTGATATGATGTGTCCCAATAATAACATGTGTCTGGCCTAAACTGTGAAATTATAAGTTCCCATATGAACGATGACTAGCCTATATAGAGTGATATGTGTCCCCATAAAAATTATTTTACTCTGATGGATATTAAATTGTACTACATGGAAATGTTAAGTAAATATAATTTGTTCGAAAATTCAATCAATTTATTTAATTTTTCCTTTCTTATTGTTGTTGCCTAATTCAGATTTGTCTATGATTGATCAGATGATGACAAGAATAAATCACTCACAGGTTGTTACACTGTAACCTCCCCCTCCTGATTATTATTAATTGGTTTTGTTTATGAATCACTGTATTATAATTTTGTATCAATGTACCAGTAATTATGTTTCTTATTTTGTCTTGAAAACTGACACAGTTATGGTTACTGGATGCACCTAAAAAGAAAATGATCCACCCAGATTGCTCAATCAATTTACAAAAAAAAGAATTCTAGAAACAGACAATGACAACTGTAACATATCAGTTATTGTAATTCAAATCATTCACACTCAGGGTTTTCTTGAGTCAAGGCAGGTGGACATCATGGAAGTGATCATATTAAATACAGAATTCACAATAAGCTGTTTCATTGGTCATTTAATTTTAAATGCCACAGAATGATAGAAAATATATCTTGCCACAGGCTTAACATAAATAACACATATGTAAACACAGTAAAATATTCATTCATGATAACAACAAGTCTGATTTTAACTATTTCAGTTTAAAAAATTCAGGCAAATATTTGCAAAGAATATTTATATCTGGCAAAATTATTATGCGGACCTCTAGGTTATAGTATGCTGACCTCCAGGTCATATTATGGGAAAAATACTGTATATTAACTACAGGAAGATGCATGCTAAATCATTAGCTTGATTCCCAAAATATTTGAAAATTTCTGAATGAGCAGCAATGATGACCCATCAAAATATATACATATAAATGTATATATTTATTTTAAAGCTTTAAAAAAATGTAAATTGTTTTTATATGAGTTCCATTATGGAATGAAATGTGATTCAAGTAACCAGACCTTTAAAGTCCAAGAAGTATTATTTTATTATCTTATAGTTACTTACAAAAACTTTATCATGCACTCCACCTCCTGGGGCCCAGGCAATGATATATCGGTCATTTGCAGAGGAAAGCATCAGTTTAGTCTCATGCCTAGAAAATACATACAACATTATGACATTTATAAGGGGTCCTTTGAATGAAAATCATGTGTTGCCTGTCTCAAAGGTACAAGCTTGCATAACACATCATAATTAGCACATACAAACTTCAAGATAGAGTTGACATTGAAATCAATGGAGTACATCATGCCCACTATCTCTCACATTTTCATTGAAAAAGGCAAAACAACAATATAAATAATTTAAGATATGTAAATATCACTTCATTATTATGTAATTTTTATAATTCAACTGCTTTATTTGTTGTTTGTTGGCTTTTGGGTTTAATGCCATTTCTCAGTGCAAGATGGGCTATACATGGCAGCCAGCATAACTGATGGAGGAAGAAACTGGAGAAAACCCCAGTAAAACCACCAACCCATAGGAAGCTCCCAGAAAGCTTTCTCACAAATCCACATTGACCAAGACCAAGAGTAAAATCCATGCAGACACAAGTGAGATGGCAGCAATTGGTAACATCCAGCACTTTAGAATGTTTGGCTACTTGGGGCCCCATAAACAATAGCTTTATTTATGAATAAACACTACTCAGATATTGAGTAATTCTTTTTAGCTGCAACATTGTTACCCTCATGTTAATATGCAATTTGGTGCACAAACCAGCTTCAAGATTAAGGATTCTGTAGAACAGGTAACTAGTGTGCACAGTGATATGATGTGTCTCCACAATAACCAGTGTCTATCATGTACACACTGACATGATGTATATCCAATATAACCTGTGTCTAGCTTTGACACAGTAATATGATGTGTCCCCTTAATAATCAATGTCTAGCCTGCATACAGTAATGTGTCCCCATAAAAACATATGTCTAGCCTGTACACAGTGAAATGATTTGTACCTATATTAACCAGAGTCTAACCAACAGTGATACCTGTCCCCAAAATAACAGGTGTCTAGCCTGTAGATAATGTGTCATAACATTAACAGGTGTCTAGCCAACATAGTGATATGATGTTTCTCCATAATAAAACAGTCTCTAACCTGCACAGTGATATGACCTGTCCACATAATAGCAAATGTGGTGCAGTAGCATGCACACTGTGATAGGATGTGTCCCAATAATAACATGTGTCTGGTCTGTACACTGTGATATTACAAGTTCCCATATGAATGCTGACTAGCCTGCATAGAGTGATGTGATGTGTCCACATAATAATTACTTTTCCCTGATTGATACAAATTGTATTCAAACCCTCTATTTTGTCTACTGTATTTCTTTGCTTCATTTTTCATTGTCAAAAAAGGAACATGTTATTACAGTTTTAACATACAGGAAATCCAATAAATTAGCCCCCTAAATCTGTGTTGATATTGATGGACAAACTGTGAGAATGATGTCAAATATTCATATTGAGTTAATGTTTTCAGACAGATCTGTCCACAACACTGCAGTGTATATTTTAGAAACTTGCCAGTGTTTCTCATCTTTTGATCAAGCTACCATCATTTGAGGGCTCTTTTTTTGGTGATATGTACTTAATATTTCCAGACTCATATAACCAAATGTCCTAGCCATTCTGAATTTCATGGCTACATTACAAATTACCACTAAGTATCTAAATTTTATACTGGTGTGTTCTAGACAGACTTGTATGCAGAAAAATTGCATATTTTAATAAAAAGAATATATCAGACCCACAATTCATTTGTCAGTCTCAACACAGATTTGGACAGCTGATTCATTAGGGAGCTGAGTCATTGGACTATCATCTGAGTACCATATTTATCTGATAATAAGCCCCTGCTTGATAAGCCCATATCCATTTGCAAAAAAAGAACAAGATCCCATGTATATAAACAGAAAAATTTTGAATCCTGAGATCAGTTCTTTACACTTTAGTATCCAAGCCAAACCAGACAAACCAAAACCAAACCAGACTAGCCAAATCTAAACCACACTAGCCCAAACTGGCTTCATGCTGCCCAGACATAAATACTAGATAAATCAGACTACTCTCTAAAGAAAATTACTACAGTATCACCAAAACCACTCCCAAACTAGAACTTTGAGAACCAGACAGTTTCTAGATCAATAACTGAGACTTCTCAAAGTATTTCCAAAAAAAAAAATTACATTCTGTTAATGGGACTCATAAACTACTTGAAAATGTATATTCAAGCCAACAATGTTACATGCATTATATTTTTTGCAAAGTTTAATTTGCATTGTAAAGACTTTTAAACCCTTACTTCTGGCCTTGGGTCTTGCATTACATGTATAATTACTAAAACTAAAGTCAAAGGGTGAGACATTTCAGAAACAGGACAACTGGCCCTGGTTTCACTAAAAGTACCAATAATAATTTCTTCTTCAACATGAGAAATTTCAATATTTTTCTTATTTCTTCCTTCTGAAATACAAGTTTTTCATTCAAGGATTAAACTAATCCTGCATTTTCCTGAAATTAGTAATGAGGATTTCATTATATATGAGGAATCCCTCAATTTAATTCTCAGGAACAAATGGATTATTAAGTGTACAGTTTAAAATTAACAGCAATTTTCATCCACTGTACTGGCTATGAAGCCAGGTGCTTGGTCAAAGATAAAGAAATAAAGGAATCTGATGTGAAAATCATCAGAAAAATTGATGATGGGAACATGATAGCATTTATTCAAATATATAAAGCATTTAGAAGCTAATATTTACTGGAATAAAAGACTTATCAATAATAATTAATGATCAGAATCCCAAACCAAACATGAAAGTCATATGAATATTCCTTAAAGAACTACTTTGCAAAGAAAACCCCAGCAAAATAAAAATTTTGTGTGTATAAGTAGAACTTATACTATGGCCTTCTCATCATTCATTTATTGTTCATTATGCACTGACTTTAAAGTCAGTATAATTCAAAGTTATGACCAGAAAAATGCAGTAAACATTTAATCACATCATGCCTTTCATTTAACTTTCAATGATTCACAAGAAACTTTTTACTCTTAAAATCCTGACCAACACTTTTTCCAAAGTCAATGATTTAACTATAAAAAAATATATATATATTTCACTCTGACACAGAAAAAAAATTTTGAAATAGTAAATTGATACATATCACATGATGCAAATTTTTAAAAATCCCATCAAACAAGAAAAGTTCAAGGTATCTAGTCACCTCTTGGATTGACTGAGTCACTGTTGAATTTTGTATCTCTTCATGTGATTAAAATGCCCTAAACGAGCTAGGAATCAGTAAGCAAAAGCCAATTCAATAAATGCTTTGTAGATTTGGAAAAAAGCTCTCATTAAAAAAGCTTTCTTTTGCTGTTCCATCTTTCCCAGCCATTGCTTGTCATTCCACATCAATCCATGGCACATTTAGAAAGCTGAAATGGTGTATTAAACAGGTGCTCTATTGTAGATAAAAAAAGTCTCTGCCAATAGCAAGTTAATCAATGAATGAGTGAGCTTGTTACATGGTCTTTTGGGAATTCATTAAGGCTATTACCTTGATCTCCACAAGCAGTTAATTAAAAGTTGCTTAAAATGTATAAATCAGAGAAACTTATATGCAACACGTTTCAATAAGTATGATGGCTGACATGATAATTCCTAACATCTCCAAATTTAAATGTAACAAGGAATCTGGCTAAATCAGCTTCTTTCGACATCACCAATGAGATAGCAGAGATGTTACTACCATTTCAGATAGCTAAATATGCCAAACGTTGGTGTGGAAAAAATTGCATTTATGACCCTTGGCAAGAAAAGCTTCTACTGGTTTTAACTTTTTTCTTAAACTGAAATTTTATTTATCAAATATATATTGATTTGAATATTCAGTACATGATCAGCCAAATGAAGCGACCAATTTAATGAAAATTCTAATATAATCTGCAAAGATCATATATTGGAAAAGTTAATCTTACATACCTTCATTCAAGTGATTGTTCATAACTAATAATAAGGAAAAAAGTACCAATTTCAAAAGCATCACCATACCACACAAAGTAAACACTACTGGTATACTAGTGTACACAAGAAGTAATGCAATGTGTGAAGAAAAAAATATATATGCACTTCTTAACTTCAAAATGGAATTATAAAGATTTTACATTGCATTAAATAAATTGGCCAGTTCAACATTTTCCAGACAATATAGGAATTTACATAGATGTTTGTAAAAATAGGCAAAATATATAAATCTTTAAACTGACAAAAATTTAGAAGCTTGGCTACCTGATTTGTATTATATTTACCTGTCACAAAAATCCCTGCAATGTGAAAAGTATCATCAGCAAGATAAGCCAAAGATGTCAAACCTTTTCTTCTGCAACTTACAGATCATATATGCAAAAACTATGTCAGTCACATTCATTTCAATTAAGCTAGTACAGCAGTCCATTATGTTACATGTCCAGGTTAAGGATTATAAAATACTCATTAATTTTCATTTTGTACATTACTCCTCTTAGTTCACTAATAATTCTTGTTTCATTATAAACCCATTATGATACAGTGATTTCTCACATATGGTTTTGCATAAAACACACTTATTATAACATATTCTTTGCTTGTAATTTACCTTAATAAAATACTCCTCATTATACTGCTTTCTATAGGTGTCACCAAGTGTACTGTTATATTGAGGTTGCCTTATAATAAAGTACATGATATCTTGCTATTACTGAATGAAATGGAATCCATGACCTCATGCACTCTATAACAGGAAATGTTATAATGAATGTACCTTATAATGAGGCTGTTCTGTATAAAGTGACCTTGCTCCTATGAACGAGGGCTTACTGCTACTACACTTGTAACCAAAGAAAATCTCCATAAATCACTCCAAATACATCCCCTACAATAATGACTAAAGTCCATACTCTACATTGATTTGTAAATACTGTTGAAGATTTTGTGCCAAAAAACACAATTAGAGCTTTTTGATTTACCAGTATAGAAAGTCTGTTATCCACCCTTTGTGTTCATGTGTTGTCTGGACCAGCTTTCCATGCTCAGCCTCCCACACCTTGATTACTCCATCTGTAAACACAAAATGAAGGAAAGTAAAAATATGAAAGATAAGCCTATAAAATGAAAATGCAAAATTTAATGTTTAAGATTTTTTAGTTATAAAAAGGTCCTAAAGTTATCATGGTGCTTTTGTTAGATATAACAAGGTGGGGGTGGGGAACAGGCTAGAGATGTCACATTTATGGAATTTTGTGGAGCAAACATGTCATTCAAGGAACATGAGTTGGAGTCATTAGTGTTGACACAGACATCTTTCTCAAGCTGTAAATTTGCTTCATTCAACCTGATTTTGTTACTGTTAATTTATGTATTTAAAGACCATTAACAAATAATTCATATTATGTTAGCATGAATTATCAATCCTACTGGCATTTTCATACTTATTGTTTCCTCTCTTTGGGGGGGATACAATCCTCAATCTGTCACCTACATTTTGTTTCTCAGCACTACAATTAAAACTTGTGTACCAAAAATCTCTGATTCTTCATTGAGGGACCCTGAGGAGACATTTAAATGTTAAATATATGCTCACCCCAAGGACAAAAAAGGGTGTCACAAATATCCTGATGCTAAAGGGAGACATGAAAGCTATTGCTTGGGATGTCATATTCCATGTCCTGACAAGATTTTGAATTTGTTTTCATATTCAAGTGATTTGTGTTTAAGTGAATAAAAACTGTATGTTAGCTTTTATATTAACAATGGATCCTCCAGAAAAATGTAAAGAATGTATGCAGTCATTCAAAAAAACATGAGTACTTGTATGGGTGAGAAAACACTTTATAAATGACCATCTTGTTTGGGGTAACATATGTTAAGTTCTTAAGAGTTTGTGTACAACTGTGAGCAACAAAAATTTAAAGCATTTCCCATGCTACTAGCATAAATTTTAAAAATCATACTGTAGTCAAAAATAAATATGGACTTGTGTTCATTATGGAGAGCATCTTTAAATATATGGCCCAAGTTTTTAAAAGCAATACATATCTGAAAATCTATCTATAGAGAAGAAATATCAACTAGATCTAACAGCATGCTGAATATAGTAATTCAAGCCTGTCCTCTTGGAATAAATGTGCCACTTCATATTTCTAGTGCTACAGAGATCCTAATGGGTTGGGTAACCAGTTTGCTGTAAACTAAATACTGTACTATGTATATCATTTTCCATTATATATATATATATATATATATATATATATATATATATATATATATATATATATATATATATATATATATATGGCTGACATTATTACATTTTGAATCTGCCTTAAACTTTGTCTGTTATATATCCAAATGACCCAAAGTAGGAAAAACTAGAAACGTAATTACAGGATACGAACACCCCTTTTAATATAGTTAAAAAGAAGAAACAATGATTCATGATACATCTTACAAACTTCTAAGTCAAGCTGGGATAACTCTTTTAAAAGTTAAATGGTGAAAATTGCTGAACTACTGTACATGCATGTCTTTTTGATATTTTTAACAGGTTAGACAAATTTTTTTTTTGAAAATGGGTACAGTCACATGAGTGAACATATACGGTAAAAGCATAATATTAATCATGCATTGTGTTTTAATTATCAATTCAGTGCACAAATGGTCACATTTAAACAAAGGCAAGCTAATAGTGTGTGTTATGTGACTATTGTTCATGGATATATTTATAATAAAGTTTTTCATCCTACTAAGAATATGCACTCAGTCAACTAAGCTTACTGTTATCACTAACTTTTGTAACCTTGACTGTTTTAATACCTGATGTACATAACCTGTATGTTTTAATACCATGTACATAACCTGCCTGCTTTAATATCATGTATATAACCTGTCTGCTTAAACATTATGTACATAACCTGTTTTAATACCATTTTTACAACCTGCATGTCATAATACCATGTACTTATACTGTCTGTTTTAATACTATGAACATGACTTGAACATAACCTATATTTTTTAATACCCAGTACATAGCCTTTCTATTTTAATACATACATAACCTGTGTTTTAATACCATGTACATAACCTGTCTGCTTTAACATTATATACATAACCTTTTTAATACCATTTTCACAACCTGTATGTTTTAATACCATGTACCTAACCTGTCTGTTATAATACCATGTACATAACCTGTCTGTTATAATACCATGTACATAACCTGTCTGTTATAATACCATGTACATAACCTGTCTGTTATAGTACCAAGTACATAACCTGTCTGTTATAATACCATGTACATAACCTGTCTGTTATAATACCATGTACATAACCTGTCTGTTATAATACCATGTACATAACCTGTCTGTTACTGTTATAATACCATGTACATAACCTGTCTGTTATAATACCATGTACATAACCTGTCTGTTATAATACCATGTACATAACCTGTCTGTTACTGTTATAGTACCATGTACATAACCTGTCTGTTATAATACCATGTACATAACCTGTCTGTTATAATACCATGTACATAACCTGTTTGTTATAGTACCAAGTACATAACCTGTCTGTTATAATACCATATACACAACCTGTCTGTTATAATACCATGTACATTACCTGTCTGTTATAATACCATGTACCTAACCTGTCTGTTATAATACCATGTACATAACCTGTCTGTTATAATACCATGTACATAACCTGTCTTATAATACCATGTACATAACCTGTCTGTTATAGTACCAAGTACATAACCTGTCTGTTATAATACCATGTACACAACCTGTCTGTTTTAATACCATGAACATGACTAGTTTTAATACCATGTACATAACCTATCTATTTTAATACCCAGTACATAGCCTTTCTATTTTAATACCATACATAACCTCTATGTTTAATATCATGTACATGAACTATCTGTTTTAATACCATGTATATAACCTTTCTATTTTAATACCATGTACATAACCTATCTGCTTTACCATCATATACATAAACTTTTTTAATACCATTAATATAATCTTTCTATTTTAATACTAAGTACAAAACCTGTTTTAGTACCATGTACATAACCTATTTTAATACCATGTGCTTAACCTTTCTATTTTAATACTAGTTGAATACCATGTACATAACCTGTTTTAATACTATGTACATGACCTATCTGTTTTAATACCATGTACATAACCTTTCCATTTTAATACCATGTACATAAACTTTCTATTTTAATACCATGTACATAACATATCTGCTTTAACATCATGTACATAACCTGTTTTGATATCATATACATAACCTATCTATTTTAATAAAATGTACATCACCTTTTTATTTTAATACCATGTACATAACCTTTCTATTTTAATACCATGTACATAACCTTTCTATTCTAATACCATGTACATAACCTCTGCTTTAATACCATATATATAACCTTTACATTTTAATAAGTTAAAAATGCTGCTAACTTTATTCATATATTCAGCTGAATACTATTCACAGTTGAATTCTGAAAATGGTCTACTTTAAATAATTTCTGAAATTAATGTTCAATTCATAGAGATAATATAAAGTTTAAGTCCATTTAATCAATTTAATTTAACTTGAGTTACTGACAAACATATATACTGTACTTATACTGCCAAATCTGAAAAATAATTGCATACATGTACATAAAGTGGTCACAAAAGGTAAGCACATATGTACAGAAGTGTATATAGAAAGTAATCTACATGTATACAAAAATATACAGAAAGCACATACATGTACATAAATGTACACAGAAAGTAAGCAATATATGTACACAAATTAATATAGAAAGTAACCACATACATGTACATATTCACAAGTGTCTACATAAAGTTTGGATAAGCATAACAAGTGTATAAAGAAAGTAAGCACATACATGTACACAAGTGTACACAGAGAGATAGAGAGAGCACATACCTGTACACAAATGTACATAGAAAGTAAGCACAGACATGTACATAAGTGAGCATAGAAAAAAACACACACATGTACTGCCTTCAAATATGTTTGTAATAAAAATTGAACATATATAGCAATGGATGCCAAAGTTAACTCACAAATCCAACAAAAAATGTTCTTGTCCAATAAATATTTTGATACTGATCATAACTAATCAATCTACTTGCATTGTTTAAATAATTCTATTTTAATTTCTTCATAAACATGTTGCTTTTTAAAATTGAGCATTTTTATATACATACAATTAAATTTAATCGTGAATTTTGTCAATAACTGGAATTATCTTGAATGAAATAGGGAGAATTCCTGAATCCAAAAATGCTTGAAAATGTTTTGGTCTAACCATTATTATCCAAAATTGGTATATAATGGTGAGTGATATATATATATATATATATATATATATATATATATATATATATATATATATATATATATATATATATATATATATATATATATATATATATACACATATATAAAGAATACAAATCATATGGCGAATAACAACCCTCTCAAGCGTACTGAATCCACCAAGGGATCACGTTTGTCAGGGATTAATTAAAATAGATGCAATAAACTGACGACGAACAGTACGAAACTAGTAACTAACTAGCCTAAGCACTTTCGACTCTTAATGAGTCTTTTTCAAAGGCAAATACAAAACATAGTTACGACAAACAAATAAACACAAAAACGTTGCGTTTGTAAAGATAGAAGATAGAAATGTAGAGGTTTACAAACGCAACGTTTTTGTGTTTATTTGTTTGTCGTAACTATGTTTTGTATTTGCCTTTGAAAAAGACTCATTAAGAGTCGAAAGTGCTTAGGCTAGTTAGTTACTAGTTTCGTACTGTTCGTCGTCAGTTTATTGCATCTATATATATATATATATATATATATATATATATATATATATATATATATATATATATATATATATATATATATAAAATATATGCACAGCACTGGAACTCACTTAGACTCTCATTCCAAAAATCCTAAGGGAAAACCCTAAATAAATATATAAAATTCCAAGCTGACAAGTGATTGTATCAAGGTATACTACTGCAGAGGTGAATCTCTACATAATTCTGTGTCAGGGTATATATTTATTATAATATAAAGCCCAAATTGAAGACTTATAAGTACAATTTAATGCTTTTAAGTCAGTACAGGATAGGATTAATAGCAAGTAACCTCATGTGAAACAGCAATTCAGACTGACTCCCAAATAACAACAATGTCAGATGCTCAAACAATCCCAATACCAGCCAAAAGGAAATGTAAAGTGACCATGCAAATAACAACTTGCACCCAAAGTAATCCTGCATTGCAAACAGGAGTACTCCCCTCTGAATCATGTGTCACACCTGCAAATGCAATAAGTGTACACCCATGGCCATCAGCTCAGAAAAGTCTGTTACATGCACCAACAATGGCACTTCCCAGTGCTCAGACAAATGTGTCAGCATCAGCTAAATTAATGTGCACAATGGAAACACCCAGTTCAACAACCCTTCCTTCAAGAGAATGTATCTGAAATACAAACCAGAGTCCAACACAAAAAATCACAAGCCAGAAAAGATAGGTCTCTAATAATTGGCTCATCAATATTGAAAAGTATAATACCAAGGAGACTTTTTAAAACAGATATACAGACTCTAAGAAGTGCAAAAATCAATAGCATCCCAGAAACAATAATGAATACTGACCTAACCAAATACAACCAAATTATTATTTTAGTAGGTGGAAATGATGCCAGTGATGGAAGGTCATTAAGCCAAATCAGAACAGATTTTGAAAGTTTGCTGTATGCTGCTAGGTACTGCAGTCCAGATACATGTAAAATAATCATATCAGGCTTACCACCTCAGTGGACACCTGGGTGAAAGAAGTCAATGATCTGATAATTGACCCATGTGAAGACTTCAACCTACATACATTCCTCAATACACATCTTTCTTTCTTCAGAACCAGAATATCAACCTAAGTCTCTACCACAGAGACAAAATTCATTTAAGCAGAAAAGGAACCTCTTATCTACTGAGAAATATCAACATGTATGCCCCCATTTTCTGACACTATAATGAAGAGTACTGTTTCTAATGTGGGGAAACTGGCCATAATAACACAGGTATGCCATCATGTAAAACAGATTGAGTGCTTCAGATGCCATAAATCTGGACACTAACAAAGACACTGTCAATCAATGTATCATACATACTAGGAAACCAAGATGAAAATGCCAATGCTTCATCCATAACAAATTAAAATTTACCTAGAGAGACTCTTGACTCTAACTATTTAATGGACACTGTTGTAAATGCAAATGTTAATGGATTTTCAGGGTCTGTATTTGACTTTGAAGATGCTAATATATATGAACATTTAAGTATGGAAGTAGAATGTAACAATGATAAAAGTATTATGGAGACAATCTCCGGGGGTAACCCATTGCATGACATACATATAATTGATATAAAACTAAATGCAAAAGGTTTTAACATAGGTCACTTAAATGTACAAGGTATAGTGGGAAAAATAGACCAAAATAAGTTAATTTTGTCTTCCAAGGAAAATAATATAGCTGTTTTAGGACTCACTGAAACCAAAATAAATGCTAACCACAATGATGATCTATTTCATTGTCAAGGCTATAATAAACCATTATACAGGGACAGAGAGACAGCAGGGGGAGGTCTTGTTGTATACATTATGGAAGAGGTAAATGTAGAAAGGCGACTTGACTTGAAGTCACAATAAATTGAGAGCATCTGGATGGAAATTTATCAAAATAATGCAAAATCATTTTTAGTTGATTTCATTTATAGGACACCTTCCTCTGAGGCAAAATGGAATGGTAACTTTTGAAACAAATGGAAAATGTTTTTGCTCAGGAGAAAGAAACATATACTCGGTGATATAAATAAGGACCTTCTCAATACTCAAATAAGGAAGAACTGGATGGAAGTTATTGAATCATTAGGCCTAGTACAGATGGTAAATGACCCCACTAGGGTAACAGAAAAATCAAGCACTCTTATTGATCACATTTATTTATACCAACATACCAGACAATGTAACTTGTGTTAACATACTAAAAGTTGGTCTTAGTGACCACTATCCTACTTTTTTGACAAGAAAGGTTAAATACAAGAGAAATAAGAAACATACACACAAAACTATCACTTACAGATCATTCAAAAATTTTAATGAATACAATTTCTCAATGACCTATATAAAGTTCCATGGAGTATGATCCAAAATTTGGATGACATAGATGAAGCTCTGAGGGTGTGGACTGAATTATTTATGGATGTAGTCTCTAAGCATGCACCACTGAAAGTACATCAAGTAAATAATGAAATCCAGCCTAATTGGCTTACAACTGAAATCCATGATGCTATGAAAACAAGAGACCAATTCAAGGCTATGGGAAACCATGCACAATATAAAGTATGGAGAAATAAAATAACAAGTATGATTAAAAAAGCTAAACAAAATTAGTATCAATCATTGCTTGAAAACAAAAAAATGACAAAAACTGCATTTGAAACGTCTTCAATGAACTCACTGGAGGAACACACAAAGATCAGATAAATAAAATTCACTCACTTCTGGTGAATGAGACCATAATCACTGATGACAATGACCTTGCAAATGTTTTCAATGATTTTTTTCACCAACATTACCACAAAGTTAAAAGAACCAGTGATTGAAAACAACTTTATTGAACTGAAAAAGTTCTGCAGCAGCAAAATCTCTAAGGAGGTATGTTTCTCTATCCCACCAGTATCAAAAAACTTTGTTAAGAAATGTCTCAGTGAACTTGATACTAACTAAGAAAGCTACAGGACTTGATCAGATTTGTCCATGACTCATTAAATCTTCTGTTTCTGCTATTTTAAATAGCATAACATTCATAATCAATTTAGGTATTGCAACCTCATCTGTCCCCAAAATATGGAAAACTGCAAAATTAACTCCTATTCACAAATCTGGTCCTAAGGATGATGCTGATAACTACTGGCCAATCACAATACTACCAAACTTGTCAAAATTTATTGAAAAGCATGTCTATGATTCATTCATATCATATTTAACCAAACACTTTCTGTTACACCTTAATCAATCAGGCTTTAGACAGAAACATTCATGTAAGACTGCCTTGATCTCCTTAACTGATAAATTGCTTCAAGCACTTGACCAAGGTAGAATAATAGGTTCTGTATTTGTAGATTTCAGGAAAGCTTTTGACATGGTGGATTATGAAATCCTTTTGAAGAAAATGAAATCTACCAATGTGATGAAAGCACAGTTATATGGTTTACTTCATACTTAAGTGAGAGAACACAACATATTTATATAAATAATGTTCTGTCTTAACCTGGAACAATTAGATGTGGAGTACCACAAGGCTCAATTCTGGGTCTGTTATTGTGTATTTTATTTATTAATGACCTACCACATGTACTAAAGGACTCAGTATCATCTATAGATCTCTATGCAGATGACACAACATTGTCAGACATCCAAAATACAAAGCATAATCTCAAAATTTCTCTACAGAATGCCCTAAACAAACTGGACATTACTGGTGCACATGCAATGGCAATTGGTGATTTACTGGTAAAACTAAAATATTACTTATCTCAAAAGAACAAAACTTGATAGTTATGAATTTGGTGTTTTGGTAGATAATAACCTATCATGGACTAAACATATCAAACATGTCAGTAACAAAGTCAATTCTAGTTTATGGCTTCTCAGTAGGATAAGACTATTTCTCCTGGAAAAGCACAGAAAACTATTTTATAACAGTTACATACAACCATATTTAGACTACTGTAATACAGTAGGGGGAAATTCAAATGATAAAAACTTAGCAAAGCTGGCACTTCTCCAAAAAAGAGCTTTTGAGTTAATATCAATCCAAAAAGAAAGCAAGGAAAATTAAGCTGGTAAGGTAAAAATATTATGTACAGGATAGCCAATAATAGTGCTCCTGAATATTTACAATCACTATTTAAGTATAGGCTACCCGGAAATACTCCCAACCTGCAATCAATGTCTACCAAACATTATAAAATTCCCAAACCAAATAAGGAATTATTTCAAAAAAGTTTCCAATACTCTGGAGCTTTGCTCTGGAACAGTATTCCAGTTGAGATTAGAAATGCCCACTCTATTTCCTTTTTCCAAACCCAGTAGAAACAGTGGCTTCAGAGATTGCAGCAAAAATAAGTACATTCCTTTTGAATGAGGGCCTCAAGGTAGATTAGTTTTTTGCTAATTGAGTTACCCTATTTAAATAAAGTCATAAAAATAATAATAATAATAATAATAATAATAATAATAATAATAATAATAATAATAATAATAATAATAATAATAATAATAATAATAATAATAATAATAATAATAAAAATAATAATAATAATAATAATAATAATAATAATAATAATAATAATAATAATAATAATAATAATAATAATAATAATAATAATAATAATAATAATAAAGTTAATAATATATTCTGGTTTGCATTATTATATTTTGTATTGTTTAAATATTCTGAGTTGTATCTTTCCACATTATTTACATGTATTTCTTAGTGAATTGGTAAAACATCACATGAATATTGCAACTTTATGTCTTTAGATTTACTTGTTAGTGGTGTCAGCTGTATAGTTATACTAAATTCCTGACTATATTTTCCCCTCTCTACATTTCCTTTTCACAAAGTTCATTTGATGACATACTGCTAAATATTATATTTGTAATAATAAACATCCCATATGTTACTATGTGGTTGTAATGACAGTTGCAAGAATTAACATCCCAGAAGTTATTGTGCCATAATAACTGCCATAAGTAATTACATCCCCCATGTTACCATGTGCCATAATGACAGCCTCAAGTATTAACAATCCTGAAGTTTTTGTGCCATAATGACAGCCACAAGTATTAACATCCAAGATGTTGCCATGTGCCATAATGACTGTTGCAAGAATTAACATCCCAGAAGTTATTGTGCCATAATAACAGCCAAAAGTAATTACCTCCCCCATGTTACCATGTGGCATAATGACAGCTGCAAGTATTAACAACCCAGAAGTTATTGTGCCATAATGACAACCGTAAGTATTAACATCCCCCATGGTACCATGTGCCATAATGACAGTTGCAAGTATTAACATCCCAGAAGTTACCATGGAACATTATAACAGCTGCAAGTATTAACACCCAAGATGTTACCATGTGCCAAAATGACTGCTGCAAGTTTTAAACATCCCACAAATTACCATGTGCCAAAAAATGGTAGCTGCCAGTATTAACGTTCCACAAGTTACCATGTGCCAAAATGATAGCTGCAAGTATTAACATGTCACAAGTTACCATGTGCCAAAATGATGGTATTAAAATCTCAGAACTTACAGTCTGCTATAATGACAGCTGCAAGTATTATCATCACATAAGTTACCATATGCCATAATACAGCTGCAAATTACCATATTCCATAATTACAATTATAAGTATTAACATCCCATAACTTACAATGTGCCATAAAGGCAGCTGCAAGTATTAACATCCAAGAAGTTAATGTGTACTGTACTATAATGCCAGCTGCAAGTATTGGCATCCAAGAAGTTAATGTGTACTGTACTATAATGCCAGCTGCAAGTGTTAACATCCAAGAAGTTAATGTGTACTGTACTATAATACCAGCTGCAAGTGTTAACATCCAAGAAGTTAATGTGTACTGTACTATAATACCAGCTGCAAGTGTTAACATCCAAGAAGTTAATATGTACTATACTATAATACCAGCTGCAAGTGTTAACATCCAAGAAGTTATTGTGTACTGTACTATAATACCAGCTGCAAGTGTTAACATCCAAGAAGTTATTGTGTACTGTACTATAATGCCAGCTGCAAGTGTTAACATCCAAGAAGTTATTGTGTACTGTACTATAATGCCAGCTGCAAGTGTTAACATCCAAGAAGTTATTGTGTACTGTACTATAATGCCAGCTGCAAGTATTGACATCCAAGAAGTTAATGTGTACTGTACTATAATGCCAGCTACAAGTGTTAACATCCAAGAAGTTATTGTGTACTGTACTATAATGCCAGCTGCAAGTGTTAACATCCAAGAAGTTAATGTGTACTGTACTATAATACCAGCTGCAAGTGTTAACATCCAAGAAGTTATTGTGTACTGTAC
The DNA here is from genome assembly GCA_016746295.1 of Potamilus streckersoni. Lineage (NCBI taxonomy): Eukaryota > Metazoa > Mollusca > Bivalvia > Unionida > Unionidae > Potamilus > Potamilus streckersoni. Next base: position 2,180,685 of record JAEAOA010002216.1, on the reverse strand, counting down.
TATAATGCAAGCTGCAAGTGTTAACATCCAAGAAGTTAATGTGTACTGTACTATAATACCAGCTGCAAGTGTTAACATCCAAGAAGTTAATGTGTACTATACTATAATACCAGCTGCAAGTGTTAACATCCAAGAAGTTATTGTGTACTGTACTATAATACCAGCTGCAAGTGTTAACATCCAAGAAGTTATTGTGTACTGTACTATAATGCCAGCTGCAAGTGTTAACATCCAAGAAGTTATTGTGTACTGTACTATAATGCCAGCTGCAAGTGTTAACATCCAAGAAGTTATTGTGTACTGTACTATAATGCCAGCTGCAAGTATTGACATCCAAGAAGTTAATGTGTACTGTACTATAATGCCAGCTACAAGTGTTAACATCCAAGAAGTTATTGTGTACTGTACTATAATGCCAGCTGCAAGTGTTAACATCCAAGAAGTTAATGTGTACTGTACTATAATACCAGCTGCAAGTGTTAACATCCAAGAAGTTATTGTGTACTGTACTATAATGCAAGCTGCAAGTATTAACATCCAAGAAGTTAATGTGTACTGTACTATAATGCCAGCTGCAAGTATTGGCATCCAAGAAGTTATTGTGTACTGTACTATAATGCCAGCTGCAAGTGTTAACATCCAAGAAGTTAATGTGTACTGTACTATAATGCCAGCTGCAAGTATTAACATCCAAGAAGTTATTGTGTACTGTACTATAATGCCAGCTGCAAGTGTTAACATCCAAGAAGTTATTGTGTACTGTACTATAATGCCAGCTGCAAGTATTAACATCCAAGAAGTTATTGTGTACTGTACTATAATGCAAGCTGCAAGTATTAACATCCAAGAAGTTATTGTGTACTGTACTATAATGCCAGCTGCAAGTGTTAACATCCAAGAAGTTATTGTGTACTGTACTTTAATGCCAGCTGCAAGTATTAGCATTCCTAAAATTACCAAATAACATAATGATGGATGCAGATATTAACATCAGAGAAGTTAGAATATACCATAATGACAGCTGAAAATACAGTAACCAGTTAACATAATGCACATTGCAATCGTGCTATGACAGCTGAATGAAAAACAAGACCCTGTGACTGTTGCATTACTGTTTCTAATTATGGTTCAGATCTATGGATCACATATCACCTACAAGCCTGCTGTGTCTCATCAGCAAATGTAAAGCTAGATAAATAATTATAATATTGTCTTTAATGTAAGACAATACAACTGCTCTTTCTTCCAGAGTATTAATTCTGTTTAAAGATAATTTTTTTATACAGACTGAGAAATTATTTTTCACCTTCAGTTCCCTATTCTTTTTGTGGGGCCTGAGTGGCTGAGTGGTCTAAAGCACTGCCATCTCACCTCTGTCTATGTGAGTTAGAGTCTAGGATTCAGTGAATGTATATATGTGAAAAAGCTTGCCAGTAGCTTCTCATGGGTTGGTGGTTCTTTCCGGTGATTTCCCGGTTTCTTCCTCCACCATTAATACTGGCCGCCGTGAATAGCCTATTGTGTGCTGAAAAATGGTGTTAAGCCCAACAACAACAACAACCATTCTTTTGCAATTTCAGCAAAGCTGTCTCTGGCTTTCATTTTTATGGAATATCTTTTAAGGTAATTATCAAATTAAGAAAAAAAAATTTATCAAGAACTAAGACAACTTTGAAGATGTTCAACTCTCCCACTTCACAAGTGATAAATCATACAGGCTACAGATTTTGGTATTTTGATATTCATGCATATAAAACCAGGGATCTACATTAGCATGATGGGTCCCTCATGAAATAAACAGGAAGCATTACAATGTGTACTGATTTTACTTCATGAATCTATCTTAGCCCCAAGGAAACAGTCATATAACTTGATGTACCCATACATACTCTAAACTTTTTTTATTACAATGCTAGTTTGGAAACGTTATATACTTTGCAAGACATTTTTGGTAACAACTAAGTTTAAGAATTATTACTGATTTGTCCAAAATTTTGTGTGGCAAATTCACCAAAATAGTTTATAAAAGACTACAAATATTTTCTCTTCCATTACAGCAAGTCAGTCCTAAAATATTTTATGCTGTTACAGAATGGATGTCTCAGACCCAATTGTTTCACTCTTTGGTGATCTCCATTACAGCAAGGCACATGTCAGTCGTAAATATTTTACTCCTATATATATATATATATCTATAAAGTGAGAGAGAGAGAGAGAGAGAGAGAGAGAGAGAGAGAGAGAGAGAGAGAGAGAGAGAGACAGTCTGAGTTGAATCTTTTCTTAAAATATGTCCTTATAAATCTGATGATATTGTAATACTTCAGTATGATATTCATTATATTATAAATTTCTGTATAATATGTATTTTTCCAAACAGGTTTATACTGGCAAAAGTAGCTCTAATACACAAAAAGGGTGATATTAATAACTATAGTCCTCTATCAGTTTTATTATCATTTTCAAAGTTATTAGAACGACGTAATTTGTAATGAATTTAAAAACTACATGGAATCTGTTAATTTACAAATACTAACAAAACAATCAGTCTTTCATGAAGAACTTTCAAGCCAGACTATGCTAAATAGAATGGATCAAGGTAACCTTGTAGGTACAGTGTTTCTTGGCTTTATAAATTAGACTTTTGACCTTGAAAATCACAAACTCCTGCTGGAAAAGCTCATTATATATCAAACTAACAATAAAAAATTACCTTGGTTTTAAACTGATCCTGATGGCAGACAATATAAGTTTCTATTTTCAGATAAGAAACTGATAAATTCAAGTGTTCCACAAAGACCATTTCTTAGAGCATGAATCCTTTTACTCCTATATATCAATGATTTACCATATCACATTCAGCTATCCACCACCAACATTTTCACAGATGATACAACATTATTTAAGACTGGATCAACTGATCATGAGACTACCACTAAATTAAAAGAAGATTTGGTAAAAATTAACTGGTGTGAGCACAATGGTATAACAAAATGCAGCCAAATCAAAAGTGACGATCATCAGAGGTAGGCAAACAAGAGTAAAAGCAAAGAAAGATGACTTCAATGTAATGAATAAAGGAATAGATATACAACATTCTGAAAATAACAAACTACTTGGCATCACATAGACAATATCTTGTGCTGGAAAATGCAACTTGATATGGACATTAAATAGTGATACAGAAAATCAAGAAAAATTACTGGAATTTCAAAAGAAAGTAGACTGAGTAATTCTTGATGCTGGTTTAGATAAACCATTAACAAATCTTTTAAAAACCCTAAAGTGGCTTCCATTTTTGCACAGAATTTAGTTTCAAAAAGGTTTACTAGTCTATAAATCCTTACATGGGTTGATTCCTGATTATCTTAAATGTAACTTTAACTGTATTGAAAATGCTCATATGCATGAACTAATATCCATTTCAAAAAACAATTCATATGTACCTTAACCAAATTATGAATTGTATAGGGTTTTTTTCTGGAGTGACGCTTGAATTCCATACCACCCTATATACAGTCAGTTGACTCATGTCATGCTTTTAAAAAGCTTCTTAGTCAACATCTCCAAAAAGTTCATTTGCTAATATTGGTCTCACATCTTCAAATAGTTCCTTCTCTCTCTCTCTCCAGTGTGACAGTGAATGTCAACCAGGGCATGTGTTGAATCAGAAAGACATGGGTATGTCTTAATTGCTTTGAGTCTGTAATATTCAAGACTCATGGCTGTTATTATTCTAATTGCAGTGCAATATGTTGTCATAGACAGCACTGACAACATCAGGGGTACACAACATACAGCATGCAGGCTACATGTTCATACTTAATGCATGTATATTCATGCTTTATTATAGATGCAAACCTTGTGCAATACATCTGTTTATTTACAATCAAGGTCATTTCTGACCCATGTAAATGTTTGAGTCATGCATCACTCGATTATATTATTCTAACTTGAATTATACCAACATTTTACTTCCAAAATTCTGTTCTAAACTTTGACTTCAGTGATGTTATTACTGTAATTACCATGATTGTTATGAATGTATGTCAAGAAAAGAATAGTCAAAATGCAAAGATGTTATTGAAAGTTGAAATAATGCAATTTAGAATGCTGACATATGTAATGTTTAATCTATGCACATGAAATCAGTCAAAAAGAATCTGAAGAGGACTTAAATTATATAAGTAAAGGAAATGCCACAGGGTTAAAGTTGATTTAAATTATTAATTTAATGAATACAGAATATGAAAATCATCTATGGCAGTCAACATTTTAAATTTACATGTATAAAGAAAAACACTCCTATGTTTTCATATTACCTTTTTAATATTTACAATCTAATGAATTCTCTGGCATACCAAATAATTTTTTTAAAATGAATTTATTCAAATTCTAAATTGAGAATCATTTCTGTGCAGCTCTAAATAAAACAGTACTTAATCATAGCTCAATTTCATTATATAATATCCCTGATGTCTTGGGGATCTGGAATAGTCCAAACATCACTTCCTATATGTTGTCCTGTGATCATCTTTCAATTGAGGATTTGAACTTTTAAAAAGAACGCAGCTTATTTCAAGCACTTGACTTCATAATGGAAGAATTTTAACATTTTTATAACCTGGTATTTGTTTTTTATACATTTTTGGGTAATATTTAAACTTAACTGGCAATATATAGCTTGAACTGTGTTGATGTGCTGTTAAACACAATATATGCATGCATTCATTCATTATATACTATTGATAGGTCTCAAATTAATTTTATTCTCTACCTTTATATATGACTCAGATATTATGGATTTAAAATGTATGACTGATATTGTGGATTTAAAAAGTATGACTAATATTGTGGATTTAAAATGTATGACTAATATTGTGGATTTAAAATGTATGACTGATATTGTGGATTTAAAATGTATGACTGATATTATGGATTTAAAATGTATGACTGATATTATGGATTTAAAATGTATGGCTGATATTATGGATTTAAAATGTCTGACTGATATTGTGGATTTAAAATGTATGACTGATATTATGGATTTAAAATGTATGACTGATATTATGGATTTAAAATGTATGACTGATATTGTGGATTTAAAATGTATGACTGATATTGTGAATTGAAAATGTATGACTGAGATATTATGGATTTAAAATGTATGACATATTATGGATTTAAAATGTTTAACTGATATTATGGATTTAAAATGTATGACTGATATAGTGGATTTAAAAGGTGTTACAGATACTGAGAACTTAAAATGTATGACTGATATCATGGATTTAAAATGTATGACTGATATCATGGATTAAAAATGTATGACTGATATCATGGATTTAAAATGTATGACTGATATATGGATTTAAAATGTATGACTGATATTATGGATTTAAAATGTATGACTGATATTATGGATTTAAAATGTATGACTGATATTATGGATTTAAAATGTATGACTGATATTGTGGATTTAAAATGTATGACTGATATTATGGATTTAAAATGTATGACTGATATTGTGGATTTAAAATGTATGACTGATATTATGGATTTAAAATGTATGACTGATATTCTGGATTTAAAATGTATGACTGATATATTGGATTTAAAATGTATGACTGATATTGTGGATTTAAAATGCATGGCTGATAATGTGGATTTAAAATGTATGACTGATATTGTGGATTTAAAATGTATGACTGATATTGTGAATTGAAAATGTATGACTGAGATATTATGGATTTAAAATGTATGACAGATATTATGGATTTAAAATGTATAACTGATATTATGGATTTAAAATGTATGACTGATATAGTGGATTTAAAAGGTGTTACAGATACTGAGAATTTAAAATGTATGACTGATATCATGGATTTAAAATGTATGACTGATACCATGGATTTAAAATGTATGACTGATATCATGGATTTAAAATGTATGACTGATATTATGGATTTAAAATGTATGATTGATATTATGGATTTAAAATGTATGACTGATATTAAGGATTTAAAATGTATGACTGATATTGTGGATTTAAAATGTTTGATTGATATTATGGATTTAAAATGTATGACTGATATTATGGATTTAAAATGTATAACTGATATTGTGGATTTAAAATGTATGACTGATATTGTGAATTTAAAATGCATGGCTGATAATGTGGATTTAAAATGTATGACTGATATTGTGGATTTAAAATATATGACTGATATTGTGAATTGAAAATGTATGACTGAGATATTATGGATTTAAAATGTATGACAGATATTATGGATTTAAAATGTTTAACTGATATTATGGATTTAAAATGTATGACTGATATAGTGGATTTGAAAGGTGTTACAGATACTGAGAACTTAAAATGTATGACTGATATCATGGATTTAAAATGTATGACTGATATCATGGATTTAAAATGTATGACTGATATCATGGATTTAAAATGTATGACTGATATATGGATTTAAAATGTATGACTGATATTATGGATTTAAAATGTATGACTGATATTATGGATTTAAAATGTATGACTGATATTATGGATTTAAAATGTATGACTGATATTATGGATTTAAAATGTATGACTGGTATTGTGGATTTAAAATGTATGACTGATATTATGGATTTAAAATGTATGACTGATATTATGGATTTAAAATGTATGACTGATATTGTGAATTTAAAATGTATGACTGATATTATGGATTTAAAATGTATGACTGATATTATGGATTTAAAATGTATGACTGATATTATGGATTTAAAATGTATGACTGATATTGTGGATTTAAAATGTATGACTGATATTGTGAATTTAAAATGTATGACTGATATTATGGATTTAAAATGTATGACTGATATTCTGGATTTAAAATGTATGACTGATATTTTGGATTTAAAATGTATGACTGATATTGTGGATTAAAAATGCATGGCTGATAATGTGGATTTAAAATGTATGACTGATATTGTGAATTGAAAATGAACGACTGAGATATTATGGATTTAAAATGTTTGACAGATATTATGGATTTAAAATGTATAACTGATATTATGGATTTAAAATGTATGACTGATATAGTGGATTTAAAAGGTGTTATAGATACTGAGAATTTAAAATGTATGACTGATATCATGGATTTAAAATGTATGACTGATATTTTGGATTTAAAATGTATATGACTGATATTATGGATTTAAAATGTATGACTGATATTATGGATTTAAAATGTGTGACTGATATTATGGATTTAAAATGTATGAGTGATATTATGGATTTAAAATGTATGACTGATATTGTTGATTTTAAAATGTATGATTGATATTGTGGATTTAAAATGTATGACTGATATTATGGATTTAAAATGTATGACTGATATTATGGATTTAAAATGTATGACTGATATTGTGAATTTAAAATGTATGACTGATATTATGGATTTAAAATGTATGACTGATATTATGGATTTAAAATGTATGACTGATATTATGGATTTAAAATGTATGACTGATATAGTGGATTTGAAAGGTGTTACAGATACTGAGAACTTAAAATGTATGACTGATATCATGGATTTAAAATGTATGACTGATATCATGGATTTAAAATGTATCACTGATATCATGGATTTAAAATGTATGACTGATATATGGATTTAAAATGTATGACTGATATTATGGATTTAAAATGTATGACTGATATTATGGATTTAAAATGTATGACTGATATTATGGATTTAAAATGTATGACTGATATTATGGATTTAAAATGTATGACTGATATTGTGGATTTAAAATGTATGACTGATATTATGGATTTAAAATGTATGACTGATATTATGGATTTAAAATGTATGACTGATATTGTGAATTTAAAATGTATGACTGATATTATGGATTTAAAATGTATGACTGATATTATGGATTTAAAATGTATGACTGATATTATGGATTTAAAATGTATGACTGATATTGTGGATTTAAAATGTATGACTGATATTGTGAATTTAAAATGTATGACTGATATTATGGATTTAAAATGTATGACTGATATTCTGGATTTAAAATGTGTGACTGATATTTTGGATTTAAAATGTATGACTGATATTGTGGATTAAAAATGCATGGCTGATAATGTGGATTTAAAATGTATGACTGATATTGTGAATTGAAAATGTACGACTGAGATATTATGGATTTAAAATGTTTGACAGATATTATGGATTTAAAATGTATAACTGATATTATGGATTTAAAATGTATGACTGATATAGTGGATTTAAAAGGTGTTATAGATACTGAGAATTTAAAATGTATGACTGATATCATGGATTTAAAATGTATGACTGATATTTTGGATTTAAAATGTATATGACTGATATTATGGATTTAAAATGTATGACTGATATTATGGATTTAAAATGTGTGACTGATATTATGGATTTAAAATGTATGACTGATATTATGGATTTAAAATGTATGACTGATATTGTTGATTTTAAAATGTATGACTGATATTGTGGATTTAAAATGTATGACTGATATTGTGAATTTAAAATGTATGACTGATATTGTGAATTTAAAATGTATGACTGATATTATGGATTTAAAATGTATGACTGATACTGTAAATTTAAAATGTATGACTCATATTGTGAATTTAAAATGTGTGACTGATATTGTAGATTTAAAATGTATCTAGTGCATGCTTTACTAGAAAACCAATTTATAAAACTCTAAATACTGTACATATACACTCACTTATAAAATTAAAACTACAAACATTAAAGGCCATAATCTGCCTTTTCATAATGCACTGACAGATTAGAGTCTATGTTTTTTCTCCCTGCTGTAAACTGCATAAATCCAGATTTGTTATCAAATTTATATGCAACAGCAAATTTTGTTTTATGCAGTTTACAACTGGACTCAACTTTTAAGTGAGTATATATGGGAGATCAACATGTAATTCTGTTCATTAAAAATCTTCTATAAGTGCTTTGATTATGGTCACTGAGGCAGCACCATCCAGACATCTGATAGGATTGACAATTAGGCCCTCTTACAACAAATTACTTATGAATAGCAGACTGCTGCTAATAACTTGTTTACTATATACTGAACAATATTTAAATCAATTATTTTAAGTTACCTGGCTCAAATCCAGTACTCATTCTACATATGTGTACTAAGGGATTCTTCAACCCTCAAGCTTTTGAATGCCACTGTTACCTAACTGACTACTTTGTATGTGTTGTAAAAATTTATTCATTTGAGCTAACTAAACACACATTCTCTGCAAAAAGAATAACCAAAACCTGGATCATACAAATTCTTTCCTGTTTCCTGTAAATATAAGGTGACTGAAGCTATCCAAATTTCCTATCCAAAAATGTATTGCATGCTTTGGAAGATATTTTATGTGCATATAGTGGGAAATAAGAGAAGCATCTCAACTTTAAAAATATTCAGATTACATTTAATTAACTATTTTACTTGATTTCAAAATTTGATGTTGGAACTTAATGATAAATGTTACTTGAATTAGCACTGTGTAAATATAATGTATCTTATAAACAGCTTTTTTATGCTGCCTATGAAGAGAAACTAATCAATTATTTCAGCTAAAAGACTTGATTCAAGTATCCTTATGTAACATGACAGCTGCAATAAAATGTGAGAAATCCTAAACCTTTCTTCTTCCATATATAATATATGACTACTCCAAAACCTTTTAAGCAACTACTTCCTCTTTAAGCATTGAAAAAATGTGTGGCATTGAAAAGGCAGCATACTGTGGTATGCCAAAAATCCACATTTTTCTTGTAGACCATGTAAGATTTTATCTTCCTAAAAGAACAACTGTTCAAAAAAGTAAGTTGTGGCAGGAATTATTCCATTTTTCCCTGTCTGGAATTCTGACTGCATAAAATAAAAACTTGTTTCATGCTTTTTCTGCAATTCTGAGCAAATAGCTGAAAACTTTACTGTCATTCAAAATTGTAAAATGTCCCAAGCAAACAAATATGAGATTTGTGCAACCCTGTTTTCACATGTACCTCTGAAACTTAAACATATTTTACTACTGGGAGTCCTGGATGCCTAGTCTTCAGAAATAAAGGTCCTGAAAGGAAAACTGGTGGTCCAGGTGAGAAAAGAGACAAACCAGAAGTGGACATAATATCATTACATTAAAGATTAATCTGAAATTTTCACCATCATAAATCTGATTGACTGCAATTATTACTACCCTTTGGTTTACTTTCTCACTCTATCTTCTTCACTTCTGAATAAGATATCACTTTCTTTCTGCAAGCTAGATTGAGTTTATTATTATAATTTACTAGGGAAGAAAAAATCATTTTTAAAACATATAGGTCCATGGCTAGTTATTGATGGTCCACTGTATGCAACAGTGCTCAAAGAAATGTATTTCTGATAAAGGCTCAATGAATGCCTTCTAAAGAAGCTCAAGCCATGACTAAAATTATAGTAGCCCTGATTTTATTCCCATTTTTCCAAAAGGGCCCTATTAACATTATTTTTGGCACAATGATTAAATTTCTGCATATTAAAGATTAAAACAATAAACGAAAATAAAAAAACTCATGTGTTTGCCTCTCAATATATTTCACATAAAGCCATGTGTTTGCCTCTAAATATATTTCACATAAAGCCATGTGTTCCTCCAATGCTAAAAGAATATTTCAGAAACAGGTAGAGGGCAAGTTGCATTTTTATAAAATCACTTGCCCTAATTTAAAATCTATTTCCTCAAGAAGGATGTATTTATTTACTATTATTTAGTCACACGTACCTACTATGTCTAGACAAATTAATTTGTCAGTCCTTTATAATTGTGATATTAGCTGCTGAACCATTGTTTACATTCTGTTGAAAGTGGCTCATGTCTAAAAAGGTTTCCAACAATTTCATAATTCCTGCATGCCCAATGTGGCATAAAACTATACTCTTGCAATTTCTGACTGAATGCAATCAGGCCAATTTTTCAACACAATTAGTATCTAGGTATAGTATTTAGTAATTCTGGAGTAATTTTATTTTTTGAACACTGCAACAATCTCAATGTTTCTAAATTGAAAACAGAAATGAGGTTGAAGAGTCCTTGATCTATTTTTAATATCAATCAGTAAAACATGTAGCTAAAAGTGACAGTACTGTAGAAGTGTCATAATTACAACAAAAAATAAACAATGTATCAATAAAGTCAGTACCTACTAACTCTTTGAGATAACTAATTTAAATATAAATATGACATCTGTTTATTTGGGGTAAAAACCCATAGTTTTGGTGGGTTTTATAAGTTGTTAACCTCCTGGCTCACTACTCAATATAATTAACCAGTAATACTTTACCAAATCAGCATCAGTATGGGGCAAATTATTATTATTTATGCTGTACAAGTGAGTGCTAGAGTGAAATGCAAAGAACATAAATAGTACTGTTCCCCATTCATAGGTCACTGGCTTCACTTTGTACACACAAAGCTTATAGCTTTTGATTTATCTAACCTGACAATGTTTATAATGTGATGGGATTCACATATTGTGTCTAACAGGGAATTGAGTATGTCTTTCACAGATTGATATGGAGAACTTTTTTTATAAAGATCTTTCAACTACTGAAGATGACTGCCATTGGCTTGTTTACTTATCCCTATTTCTATTCCACTTGTAGTAAATATATTGGGTCATTCTGTGAGTTTCCTTCTATTTTCAATGACATTTGAATTCCATCACTTGGAAATATGTGGCACTCCCTATTTTATCCCTTATGGCAGCAGTGTGTACAATTATCTACTGATTTATACATTTAAGATGTAGTACTAGTAGGTTTATAGGTGACCAGTGGGGACTGTATTCAAGTTACAAATTGTTATTATACATCTGCAAAGTGCATGCTTTAATTTTCTGAAATTACTGATTAATTATTCCATCATGCACTCATTAACACAGGAAAGCAAACGATAAACTTGTTAGTATATTGCCAGCTACCAAAAATATGGTAGATAAAAAACTTTGTCCTATTGAAAACTAAATATTATCTCAATATTTTCCAATCGACTGAGACTCTTTCTATGTATTTAATTAAATATGTTTAAAAATATATTACTAAGTTTATACCAGTAATTCATGTTAATTAATACACGACAAGAAAAGAGGTGATGGATAAATTACTGGCAATTAAAGTCTGTACTTAACAAAGAGGGAAATAAAGAAAAGAAAGAAAATAAAAGTGATGTTTCCAACAAACGTCATAACTGAATTTATAAATTGGAAAATACAGAATCTATCTCTTTAATAGCATAATCATAAAAGATGGACAAATACACTATCAAACATATAAAGAAGTGCAGAGAATTCTCCAAAGAACTGGGCATTGTTTATGGCAAAGTTGGCATCATTTACAATATTTCCCTTAACACAGCTGAGGAAATAGCTGATAAACAAATGGGTACATCTAATTCCATCAGATGGTAAATTATTGTATTTCATGTATGATTCATAGTAATCATGACACCAGAGTATTTCAAAATTTCTAACTGACTCTCCATCTACAGTTAATTTCAGGGTACCTGTATACTAAAACTATTCCAACACTGTATTATCTCAGGATCTATATTACTGTGGCAGACAGGATTTTCCAATTAGGTTTGGACATGAGCCATCCAGTGGTTGTTTACAGATATAAAGTACATAGCACAAATTCCTCAAGAAAGTTAACATTTTTGATCAATTGAAAAACAAGATCAGTTGAAAAATAATGAACATCATTTTTTGTAAGGTGAATGAAATTCAATTAATCATCATATAGAAAACTCTGATTGAATTTGCTATACCAACATTGGCTTTGATTATGAAATAAACTCAGTTTATTGTCTGATATTTGATGATTATAGGTCATGTACCAATGATGACATAGTTAAGATCTTAATTTCATTCATTCATGGACCAAAATTTGACCAAATATTTCTTATGATGATGCTTCTCATATGTAAATAAAAATATAATAACTGTTACACTTTCTTGAAATTAGTAATATTTAAATAATAATAATAATAATAATAATACTAATAATAATAATAATAATAATTATTATTATTATTATTATTATTATTATTATTATTATCATTATTATAGTTTTGTATATATTTATATTTATATTTTTGCGCACATTGCATTTAAATTTGAAATAAAGTTAAATAATATTTGTTTTTAAATTGTGATGTTGTTATTTATGGATTTCCATTTTAATTGCATTTGTGTGTTCAATTTGTTCATTTGATCCTTTTGTTTTTTTTATGAAAATATTCTGCCAGAGCAAGATTGGACATTCTTTCTCATAGGTAAGTTGCAATTTATGTTTGTTATAATATGTGCATGCTACCATACCTAAGTTACACAAACACCACAATAATATACAGTTGTTCAACCATGATACATTATTCTGGGGTCAGCCACCATATGCTGTTTTATTTACATATTTGACCTTCAATTGACAAAGATATTTTTGTAGGAATAGAAAGAGGGAAATCAGAAACTTTACTGATTATAAGTAAGCAGCGATTGCAAAACAGTTTTAATATATACCAATAATAATATTAAGTACCATGATAAACAGTGTTATGGGCTAGATATCAACCTACTGCTTTATGCATACTCCTCAAAAGACATTGAAATTTTGAGTGCTGATTACATAACCAATGGCTTACAATAAATTCTAGGCATAAAGAAGATCTATTTGATTGGAATTTTTAGCCTTCTCCCCAATTTCAAATTGGTGATATTGGTTGGGTGGTTGCAACACCGCTGTACTGGCTCCTCGTAGTGATGTTTGTGTATGAACATTAATATATTTTTGTTTATCTAGCGCTCATACATTGCCATGATAAAGGAACAAAATTTAAGTCCACAATATATATATATATATATATATATATATATATATATATATATATATATATATATATATATATTTATATATATATATATATTTATATATATATATATATATTTGTAAATTATGTGTAGTAAGGAGACGCAGAGAAATATATACCTTCACATCCCATAAGTATTTCCCTGCGGACTGGATTACAGCCAAGAGCAGTAATTGCTCTTGTGTGAGTGTCCGTCCGCACATAATGCTTTTCCATTGCCATTTTCCTTTATAATTAGTTTTCACTAGTATATTTCACTAAACAATAAAATACAATTTCTAAAATTTGTCTTGAAATTCATTCTTGTAACTATCCACTAAATTCCATGTCATTTAAGCCTAAATTTTCCTGTCCCTAAAACTGGGTGCTCGTTTGCCGCCATACTATTTATCTTGGAGACCGCGCATGCGTGTCATAACAAGAGCATTTTTGACGGTGTGACTAAAAGACGAAATGGAAAGAAAAAAAAATGAACGCAATGAATGTAAAATACTCAAAGGATATCGATAAATTGTATATTAACACTGCATCGTCAGTAAATTGAACAAAAAATAATAACTTAAAATTTATTTTATATGACAGATAATTTTTTCTCAAATAATATTTCACTTAAATGTGACCAACAAGCTGGGCAATGGAAATCATAAATAAAAACCACAACATGAATATATTGAGAATATACTTACTTATAATCGTATTTCTTAATATACTTCAGAGCGAGATCATAAGATAATATGGCTCAACAGCGTTTTCCGATTTTCATACCACATCAGACCGATGACTCATATGATACACATTTTCAATGAAATTAATAATTTAAAAATAATATAATATGTAGCGATCTTTCACTATTTAAAATGAACTATAAGATCCCAAGGGCAGCAGACACTGTCCACTCTACACCATGTTAGATTAACAAATGAGAATATTAGTATTTAATGCAACAACTGTACTGTAAAAATGAGATAATCTTGGTTGCTTCAACAGTTTTGCTACCATAACTTTTTAACTTCTGAAATGTCCATTGCATATAATGAGTTATATTGCATAGTGGGTGGATCTTTGATTGAATTTGCACAAATATTTAAAATAAGTATTTAATTTTTTTATTTCATTTTATAGACAAAAATCATATTTAATTTTAAAAAAGTGACGGAAAATGTCAATATACGATCAGTAAACATTATTTGTAAGTTAACGTATTATAGAAAGTGACAAAATTTTCTGATATATTATTATGCCTGCATTAGTCTGGTGTGTTCTTCTTTCCTTCCTTTTGCGTCGTTTCCCCAAGCAGATTTAATAATATCTGCATAAAATGATAATAAATCACTGCATAAATTACAGAAATTCGTATCTGTCAGTAATAAATGGAAAAACTATTGATATCATGGGTTGATTAGAAAAATGGGAGAGGGTTTTATCAATAGTTTCCCAATCTGACTAACACAATCGAGTGTCTATGCTTTGACCATAATTGTGTGCTCTGTAGCAGCAGGGAGGGTGAACAGACCACCTTTTTAGAGCAATCCGTTTTCGAAAATAATACTTCATACAAAAATGAACAGACAAGCTTCAATAACGCAAAACCGAGACCTTTAACCGGGTTGTACTAACTCGAGGCCTCTACATGGCTGGTGCTTTAAAAAACAAATATATAAAAAATTAAAAAATTTTCTCTTGATGCTTGCGTATCCAATTTTATGATTCTTCGTTTACCGACCCCGGGACATTTACTGCTGCTCGTCCACCCCACCTTGTAGCGACGCGGTTAGGTGGTGTAATTAAATCATTTTTATATCAATAATAACACCCAATCTTACGCTAGCTATGAAATCTAGAACAGCTATACTAGATCGACAGCGACTAAAGGCAATTAACAAATATCCGCCCCCCCCCCCCCATCCGTGATTCCGAGAAGCAACAACTAAAATAGTCTGGTCCCCTGCTTAGTACACTCCCTGCATATTAAGCAGGGGACCAGACTAACATCTTTTATACACGACAAACATCCGGCTAAAAAAAAAAAATAAAAACTTTAATCGGAAACGATACCTTTGGATGGATTCTGGAAGAATATTACTGACTCGAACCAAAGACAAGAACAATCAGAAACATATTATTTATATAAAAAAACAATGGTACACGCATAACTAATTTATTTGAGCAGTTACTACTGTTTTCGTAAATATAGCAGATAATGCAGAAGGGAGATTTTCGGCTCTTAAATAAAGATAAAATTGTTTTTCCTCATTTTCAAGTTGAAATAGATATAAGCCATCACATTTAGATTCATTTAACCAAATAACTTTTTAATGTTTATAAATGAAAAAAGAAGTTTTACTTTTTAAATTAATATCTTTGAAAAACGTTCTGAAACTTTTATAAATCATGCCAGTATGGCTAACTTTCAACATTATTAAACAATAATGTATATAACGCATTCCTGTGACTTTTACTGACATGTCATGCAAATAGTTTTATTTACGTTGTATTCAGCAAATAAATATTGTGTAAAGAGTTATTAATGAGTAAAAATAAATTAATACTCTACTTTCACAGTTGAATGTTTATGTTTGGGAGTAAAATCTCTAGCCAATGTAGAGATTTGTTTTACTTCCATTCTACTCTCTTACTCTCTGAAAACTAAGTAACGTTAATATGTCACGTATTATACATATCATATCGAGTGATTTCTAAATTGAAATTTGATTATATGAACACACATTTTATTTTATTCTCTAGAATGATATTAATTCGGTAAATTGGAAATGTCAACAAAAATGCTTTGAGTATGACAGCAATGATCAAACACTTTTTGCAAATTGATGGTCGGATGATCTATTATTATTTGCAATTAAATTTTGGATCAGGATATCGGTGAAATTATGAAAAATATCTTAATTTAAAATCTTAACTGTCATATTTAAATCTATTGCAAAACTTAATACTTTTTACCATTATGTGAATCTGCTCATTATCTGGTTCAAATCAACCTGCAGCCATTTAATAGCAACCCTGCAATGCGTTTCTATTCCAATTTCTGGTAAAAATGAAGTTTTCAGAGATCAATGAGTCAAGTTTATTAACTAGCAAACTGATGTACATCTTCACACAGAATATGTTTGAAATTTAAAAAATGTGGGCACTACAGAATTGTTGGCAAAAAATATATATGCATTTTATTTCAAAAGGAGGCCAAAAAATTGACAATGTGGATGGATATTCAGTGATGGATTTAATTGTGATTCTAGCTACTAGTGAATCTCTTTTCGAGTTAAAACAGAACGCTTTGCAATTAGAAACAATGAAATGATATCACTTCAAGCAAAATTAACCACCTATTTACCAAAATTACACTCTCTATGAAACATTTTAAAAACACTCATGGATATTATTGGGAAGTGCATAGTAAGAAATCTTGACATCAAGGTATACTCAAGGCAGTATTACCAAATTTGGTTGAAAAACAAAAGACAAAAACAAACAAAACAAAGAACTGAGGAGTGTTAATGAAGAAATGCTGATATCCACTCACGTGTCCTTCTTCAAACCAATAGACCAGATCTGATATAGCTTGTATGCTTTTAGATGGTCAATAAAAGGTATAATCCATCGCCAACACCAGTACACCTGGAGTAGCAAACATGGTATTAACTTGTACGTAAGACCATGCCGAGGCAATGAAGTTAAAAATCATTTAACATAAATATGACAGCACTGAACCAGGTTGTTCTAGAGAGAATCTACCCACTCCAAAAAACCAACTATGCCATCATATGGAGTAGGAATTGATATGCAACAATACTGTTTAAGATGCACTAATACACAAAGTTTCATCGGTGGCAGGTTGAACGAAGTTCATTTAATATAAATATTTAACAGGATTAATAAGGGGAGAGAGAGAGGAAGGAAGGGAGAGAAGGAGGCAGGGAGAGAGGGCGGGAGGGAGAAAGGAAGGGAGAGAGATTAAACATAACTAGAATAGTTGTAAGTAGCAAATTAAAAGCTGATTCTAGCTCAACTTATAATCCTATAACTTTACTTGTGTATCTAGACTTTGTTTGTAACAGATGTTGCATAAGGTAATGTAATCAATACTCTTCCTACAAGCTAGCCATATCTAACAGATGTCGCCTAATCAATATCAAACTAGCCTTGTGTAAGGTAGTGTAAAAATCAATATTCACATCATCCAAAGACAGGTAATGTTTTAGTCATTACTGTAACGTTACGTAGAGACGTGTCAGACTCAATCACGTGAGTTTCTAGAATGTTCTAGAAAACTCCCACACAGATTTTTTTAGTATAAAAGGCAGGTATAATTTTCGTCTTAGGCACGTTCAAGCGGACTCTTCACTAGGCTATCAGGTAAGTGATATTATTTTATACCTCATTACCAACTATTAATGTATGTTTCAATCGTTGATATTAGAAATATTTCATTATCATGGTGATAGAGAATAAACTTTACTTTACCACAGACACAACGACGGGACTAAAAAAAAGTCTTTAATTTGAGGTTTGCTTAGAGGATATTTTTGTCGATAAAATATACCTTTGACCGATCGAGATCAATGGTAAGTTTAGTACATTTTTGTTGACTGATCGGATCATGAAATGTTTTAATTTCCGCTAGCAACTTTTAATACCATTGCTCGAGGTAAAATTGAAATATCAGCCGTTATCAGATTTGATGACCGAAAGTTTTAACTTGTCACGAGTACCCCTAAAACATCTACTTGATGTTTCATTTTTGATTTCAACTGTCAATTGTTTGCCGTCTATCATTAGATATTTAATCTTGCTATAAAGTCCAGTGTATTTATGGTCTGGCAATGTCCAACCGCCTTTTGGTTTCGGCAGTTTGCCAATTACTTTATGTATATCTATACCTGTTCCAATGATTTATCTGTTATTACGTTGGCAGTATGGGACAATTTTGTTTTGCTAGAGACAAATCTCTATCAGAATCGCACTTGCATATCATTGTATATTTTAGTCGTCTACAAAATTAACCTCCATGACAACATTATGATAACCAGCTCCCAGCGATGTTTTCTTTAAAAACATACTTATTCTTTTTCCGCATATTGCACAAATACTCTTCAGCATCGTCCTGTTCTGTTTTTTTCTGTTGTTTCATTTATATTTTCTGTTTTAGTTTTACATTTGAGACAATATGTTGACATTATATCTTTGTAAGTTTAGATAAAATTAATTGCAATCGCATCATTAGCGTGAGAAGGTTGCTTATCAAACTGTAAAATAAACTTTAGAAAAATCGGGATTTGCATTCATCTATCGGACGAACATTATACAATAATATCCGCAAGCAGGAATTCCAACAAGCTGAAGTTGATTTGACGAATAATGTACTTTTTATATTTTTTGTTTATAAATTTTTGATTGCGTCGCTTGGAGGAAGTCCGAACGAGTCATAATAATTACTGTCATAAACTGCTACCCAATGCGTGCCGTATCCGTCATTGAATTTTTGTAAATTTACCACACATGAACCTGCAGCTGAAACACCTTTGGTGTTGAGTTCATCTTTGGAATAAATTTGATATCCAGGAACTGCTTTTAACTTATCAATTATATCAAAATTATTTGCGGGGTGATCATGTTCCCGGTAAACCACCTTCGTTGCTATCGCTGTTATTTATGCAGCACTTAAATTTAAATTTAAAGTTTTTTTTTACGATCATACTTGTTTACTTGATTTTTTCTCAGCATTTTGTTAAAATACCCTTAGAAATATCAGGGTTGATATTTAATGATTCCTGTCTTCGATTTGCAGCAGCAGCTGCTAATTTTTTTATCTTGACCATCAGTCAAATATATTTCTTTTACAATATATTTTGTGATCTTATTATTAAAGTTACAGATTAAACTTGAACTGTCATTTTACCTCCAACAGAGTCTATCGTAACGAATCTATCGTTGGTCACTTAATGCGAATACTTACAATGAAACTAGTGGAACTGCTCCGAGTGTCCAGGCAATTTCAATATCAGCTGTGCTGTCTACAATTTGCTCACTATGTCTACTAAGATTAAAATGAAATATCGGATGTGTATGAAATTCCTCTGCTGATATCTGAGATCCATCTTCAACATCTTAATATTTTTGCATTGCGTCAAGCAGATACATGTAAGGACGAGTAATATTTTTGTTAGCGTCATCTGAAAATTGCATTCTATCGCTCGTCCTGGATATTGCTTCGAATTTATTCTAGCATATATTCGTCTAACATCAGCGTGGCTAAATATCGCATTATTTTGTTGTTGATTACCAGGTCACCCCTGCTGTTGAAATACAACGAATAATTGTCTCGGCAGTTGTTCGCTTGATGTTATTGTGACCCGGCACGTGTAGTCGGTAGTATTTGGAAATGCTGTTTGATATATTTTATGCTGCTGAAAATAAATTATGTTTGTATGTTTCTCAAGCATATTATTTAATTATGTCATTATGGTGATCGACGGAGTTATACGTGGCATCCACAACGCAAGTTTGTTTATGATAAACTGTATATCAGTCCCTCCAGATCTAAACAGGCAATCACTTTGTTCTGCTCGATCTAAAATAAGCGTTTTACTCCACAAAATGCTTTATCATGATCGCGACACAATCCGAAAATCATACTTAGTACAAGCATCATTATAATTTGACGTGATCCTGCTGCAAGTTCTTATCGCCTAGCAAAACCTTGATTATAACGTGGATTTTTTTACATCAATACTGTCATTAGCTAAAGTAAGCATTGCATTACTGTCTGCAGCTACACCTGGTAAAACTATACCAAGATTATTGCAAGCTGCAGTAATGGAAACTCTTATAGCGTCTGCGTTAGCATTCTCAGCCGGTGA
This sequence comes from Potamilus streckersoni, assembly GCA_016746295.1. Lineage (NCBI taxonomy): Eukaryota > Metazoa > Mollusca > Bivalvia > Unionida > Unionidae > Potamilus > Potamilus streckersoni. The sequence goes on along the minus strand of JAEAOA010002216.1, from coordinate 2,159,838 downwards.
GGCTATACAAAGAGCAGCAGCATTAGCAATAAGAACATTTCTCACATTAGCAGCGCTTGCAGCGGCATTAGCTCCAGTTAATATAACACCTCTTCTGAAAAGTTCGGTTGATTCAGATATACCCCGTCCAGTATCTTTAAACCACATCATATTTGTTGCAGTTGATCTCGAGTAATCATCGGAAAACGAAATATTTAAAACTGTACTTGCAACTTGTAGATGACTTGAAATATCTTCTATAGTTTTATTGGCCATTTGATATCTAGCACTTTTGAATAAACACCAGCCGTTATTTATGAGATACTTCCAATTCAGCTGCAATTTCAGCAGATGAATTGGCTACTGTTATAATCTGACCGCGAACTTCTAACATATACTTATGTAGCAGTATAAATACGTCCTCGTCTCTGGTACTAAATGTTCTAATACCAGCTTTATTTGGTTCATTAGAATTTTCATCCAGATACTCAACATACTCAAATTCTGTTACATTGTCATCAATTTCATGAGTTTTTGTTAAATCAAGATAATTTTTAGGACATTTTTTATTTATTAGATTATATAAAATTTTATTGCCGCACTGTTACTTTAGATATTAATTTTTGTATGATCTGCTCGCCTTTTGGTGATAAGTTATTTCGTTGTTGTTATCATAGCTTGTCGAGTTTCTTTTGTTGGAACGATTTCTGAGATGGCTTGTTTTATCTCAGATGCAGTCGGCAATCCATGTTGTAAATCTCCTTTTATTTTATCAGCTATTTTTTGCCCTAACGCAGTCCCAGCGGCAGATGCAGCTCCAGTTGCAAAAGCTTTACTTGAGTCAAGAGCAATTGGTGCAACTTTACGCGCATTTCCCAGAATATTTTCAATAACTTTAGTGATTATAATCCCAAAAAATCCTCCTATTATTTTTCTGATATTTTTTTCTGTTTCATTATATCTGATGCACAATTTTTTATTAAATATTTTGGAAAATATGTTTGCTGTTCGCATAGGTGTAGTTAATATGTAAAAACTTCATTATTTAAATCCAACTGTTTTCCAGACTAATCTGTCGTTTGCATTATTATACTTGATATTTCATTTTCAACACTTAACGGATAATAAATAATATGACGAGGAGTAATTTGCATGAGAGAACCTAGTGGAACTCCTGGCAAAAAACTGTAAATAGTTTGACCCTTGCTACCTTTTGACTTGTAGGAGCTAGAAGCAATATAGCAATTTATTAATAGTGTATTTACTTCTGTTATATTTACTGGCAGTTCACTGTCGTACGTAATAGCCTGATCAAGAGCACTATAATTTTTTTTTCAGTAAACCCCATCAGCTGTGCAATACTTCTTTCTCTTGGTTCTAAACAGATTAACATATTTCTCAGTGTTATTCTAGCTCGTAACGTGTTATAATTCGCTGCCTACTCAAAATTATCAGCCACCGCCAGCTTTTGTTATGTGCTCTTTGATTGTCTTGTTCAGATCAGCAATGTTATAAGCTCCTTGTTGAATTTTTAATTTTTTGTAATAGATGTTGGAGATGCTATAACCGGAGTAAATGAAATATCATCATTTACATCAGTTTTCACGTTAGCCATTGCATTCCAACAAGTACAAGAAATTAATCCAATTTGATACTGTTTTGCAGAATCAAGTTCTATTGGCGGATTATAATGCACAGAAAAGTTTGTGCTATTTGCTGTCGTTTGACTCTAGTCGAATAATAGTGTTAACATTTTTTATATTAAATCATCTTACAAAATTAAGTCGCGGTGTAAAGTTTCATACTCGTCAGATGTTAATGTAAGTTATCTGCTCGATCTTAGATGATCAAGTATAGCAATGATGTCATTATCAATTTCAACACTAACATTACCAGCTTATATTAATGATATTAATAACATTAACCTATCATTTCAGCAGTTGAAGTAAATATTTGTACACCTCCAGTTTTTTCCAGTTTCCTCTGGAGATATAACTATTGGTTCTTCAATCTTTTCTGGTACTCTATTTAAATCTATTTCTTTTGCTATGATACGCAAAACATTATTGTGAAGATCATACTTTTTTCATTGATTATTTGATTAATTTCTTTGATATAAAGATTGACGATAATACTTTTTCGGTATTTTTTAATAGCGTCGTATTTTCTATTTTCCGTCACTACCAAATCAACCCGTTTCTTATTTTTCTCCGATACTATCATCAACTGTACAATTTTTTCGTCAGTATTATAATCGTTTTTAAAATTACATGTACTCTCGAATCGTTAAATTTATATATTTCTTTAATCCACTTCAAATTGTGATAAAGCTATTGGATAAGATTTTTCAATTTTTTTTTCTCAATATATAACAATTCCAATCGGATAAACTAATAATCTTTTTAATAATCTTTGTAAAAGTGGATTATTTAATAGCCGTCCTAGTTCAGCTTGTCTCGCAGCAAGGTCAGCAATATGTTTTACAAGTTCTCTACCTAACTTTACATTTTCTTCATCAAATCGTCTAATAATTTTTGCAGCAGCTGCTGCTTCTTGTTGTTTAACTAATCCAAGTAAACCTGTTTCCTGCAGTTTCTTAAGTTCTTCTGATAGTGGTTTAGTTTCAGGTTGCTTTCCAAGTAGTGCTTCAGTAACTGGTTTGAAAATCGTAGCTGTTGTTTCTGCAGTAGTTACTTGTCAACGTCGTGCTTGCTGTACTTTTTGCTTAAGCATTGCATGAGATTGAGAGATTGTTGTAGATTTTCTGTTTTCTATATTTTGCTCGTATGCCCATAATTATTATATATAAATTTTATAAAACTGAAACGCCTTACTGCAAGTAAATGTCAATACAACAGCGAAACATTTTAGTTGGATCATGTGTTAAGTTTATCAAATAAGAAAAAATTATATTTATCCTATGTAGCTTTATGATAAAGTTCGATAAATTTATCTTTTGTTACGACACCGCATTGCTTGTTCGCAATATTTCTAACATCAACATTGTTCAATCCTAAAAATAATATAAAACAACCAGTATTTCGCCGAATAAATCTGTCAACATTATAAAAATTTGAGCGAGATAAATATAATTACACTTTTTTTATTTCGTGATAGTGAAAACTACGATCTTATTTTATTCAACTCCATGTTATTTAGCGGAATATCGTCAAAAACTACTATCTTGTGTTCAGATGAATCAAGTTGATTAACTGGAATAGGATCTTCAGGCTGCCTAATTATAAAAAAAATCTTCACCAGCCTAAAGATCATTACGAAGTTTGTCATTATATTCGCTTAGTAGCTAGTACTTATCTTGCTGTTGTTTGTGTAAATATAAACTCTATCGTAGTTAAAATTATCACCGAGAAGCAAGTTCATAGGCAAATTTGTTTTTCCCGATCCAGTTCGCCCAACAATAAGATAATGGCAATCAGGAAGTTCATTGTTATGTTTATGCTTCATCAGCCTCTCTGTAAAGTTTAATATCGATGATTTTGCCATCGTTGTTATATAATTTTATATAAGACAGTAAAATAATGAGCTACTATACAAAATTTGGAAAATTATCAAGGTTATGAAGTTGAATTATCCAAGAATGCAACTCTTGACCAGCTCAGAAATGAAATCAATAATTTATTAAATGCTGCAAGTGTGGATTAAAATGAAATCGTCGTTTTCCAGGACAAATATAAACATTTAAAGTCAAGTTATGTACAACTGTCAGATATACTTGTACGAAATCCTACTGCAGTTGCTAATAATATTACTTTCAATAATCAAGGTAAAATACAAGATTCTGGTACATTGATAAATGATTATGCTAGAAAAGCTGGTGATTTATTTACTGGGAACATTATAAATGAACCAGAACAAGATTATACGCCTTGGAAACCCAACTGCAATTAATGATGCTGCAACAAAGAAATACATCGACGATCAAGAATCAAAGTACGTGTCGGTGCGCGGTGGTATGATGTATGCATTTCTCAGCATGAACAATAATGGCATCAGTGATCTTAGAACACCAGAGTCTGATTTTGATGCTGCAACGAAGAAATATGTCGATGATAAGGAAGTTCCAATCAACAATGAAATAAACACACTCAAAACTGACTTTACCAATCACATAGGCACGTTTTTAAATTTTCGCAGAAACATAAACAGAACCAATAATTTTTGGGAGTCCACCAACTGTTGATATTACACTTGCTAATATTAACAAAAAAATAATGATATTATCAGTGGAATTCCAGATATTGTTCAAAAAACGAGCATGATTAAAATTCCTCAAAGACAAATTAAAAATATTGCCTACACAATTGCATCTGAATCAGGAACATGGACACTACAAAATAACTCTATCAAATACACCGCATAGTGTGCATAGATCATCTGTGTTTAGTTGTACAAAGTTTAGTATATGTACCAAATATCTATGAAGCCACCCAAATATTGATTTATCTGGAGTTGTGTCTATAGTTTTAGATTAATATGCTGAAGATTTTTTTATTTGAACCGTCTTATAAATATTTAATTGCAACATCTTATTGGTGGTGTCTGGAATTCTTAGCTGAAACATCGCAATTAGCTACTTAATCAAACCTGGAACTATGTAAATAAACATTATAATGAAAAAAAAATATAATTGATTTCAATCATATTTCAAAAGATTTTCCAGAAAAAGATATGGACGCATTAATACAATACTACAAATATTATCACAAAAAAATTTAGTGTGTGAAAAAATGTTACAAATACTATAACAAAATACTTTGAGTAATATCATATTTACAGTTGTTATTGACCAGCTCTGGTATAATTTTAAGTGGAGTATCATTAAATCCGTTTGTGCCAATCATATCTGGCGTTGGTGTTTTTCTTACAACAGCATATAAAAAGTTTGAACATTGACTTGCGACTAACAAAAATCGATGCATAGCAGCCAATATCACATATAAAAAAATTACTTGATCAGATTCGATCTTACCTGCAAGGTATAAATATGATATGGATTATTTAATATGCGAGTTTCGTATTACTGACAGTATGCTACCAGATATTTTACTAATGAGAGTCAGCAAGTATGAAAATGATTATCAAACAAGTATGAAATATTATCTAAACTTAATGAGTATCACCTGATCTGACCTGGTGAAGACGTCTCTTGAAAGTGCCTAAGAAGGAAATTTTATCTGCCTTTTATACTGAAAAATATGTGGGAGTTTTCTAGAACATTCTAGAAAATGACGTGATTGAGTCTGACACATCTCTATGTGACGTTGTAGCAATGACTAAAACATTACCAGGCTTTGGATGATGTGAATATTGATTTTCACACTACCTTACACAAGGCCAGGCTGATATTGATTAGGCGACATCTGTTAGATATGCCTAAATCATAGGGAGTGTATTGATTACATTACCTTATGAAACCTCTGTTACACAGTCTAGGTACACAAGTAAAGTTATAGAATTATATCTGTCTTTGGGTTTTAGGATAGAGAGAGGGGTAATTTGTATAGGTTATAAGATCGGGTGAGGGTAATAAGAGGTGCTTGATCTAGAATCAGCCTTTAATCTTTCTACTTTGTATGCCATTTAATTACTTGATGATTTTTACAGATTCTGATCACTATGTGATAAGCAAAATTTACTATAACACAAAATTCATCATAAAATAAATAAACTTCTTATACAATTTTTAATCATTTCACTTGGTTAAGAATGGATTCACTCGTAGCAGTACACACAGGAACCCAGAGTAGCATATTAAATTCAGCTAATATACATTTGAGAGAGGTTAAGATTCATTAGTTATAGTTAAATATATTGTTTATCCAAGCAATTCAAGTGTATTGATCTAATTGCAAATCTCTGAAATGGAACCATTTTCATGGAAGACAAGTTACTTAATATGATCAAGGCATTATTGAGGTATACTAACAAGCTAAGTTTTATCAAAATCCATATAGTCTACTATGTTCACAAATATGTACTAACAGATTGATGCAGGATACTGATACCATCACATACTGATACCACTGACTGACCTGAAGGCTTATAGAAACAACTATTCAGCTTATAAAATGAACAATTAAGTTTAATTTTAATATTTATTGAAAATATGAGGTTTTACTCACATCTGACAAAATGTTATATTCATGATTGGGCAATTAAATATCATTCATTCAAGAAAAACATCCAGCTGTGCCTTTCATAATTCTGTTTATGACTTACACAATTTTGTAAAGTTACAAATTTAACAATAACATAAATCTAACCATACAGTATGAGTTTCTTCATGACATTCCTTTTCTAAAATGACCATAAAAACAAGTTTATAAATTTACAAATAAATAATTTAAAGTTGAACAAAATATACTGTATGGCTTTGGAACTCGTATTTAAGAACTGAATGTATAAGCAGTATTTTAGTTTTAATGGCAAATGAGGCAAAATTATCATTGATTAATGTCAAATTATATTCATGCCATACCAACAAGCAGATAAACCAATTTCTGGCAGTGTTTCCAAAATTTTGCAGTCCAAGTCATACAACAGAGTTTGACCACCTAAACTTTCTCTATATCAATAATAAAGAAACTGTCAGATTTATTAAATAAAGTCTATGTCAATAAAGATGACAATGAAGAAAATTAGAGCTGAATGGCAAGTGAAAAACATTAATACTATAAATGGTACATCAAATGCCCAACATATCAAGTAGCTTTGTGGAAACCATTTGTCTTCAGTTAACTTCCAATGTAAAGACCCAATTAAGCCATTTCAAAAGTTTGGTCAAGGTTTTAAGCGTAACAATTTTTAAAAATGGAAACCATATTCCTTCACTGTGACCTCTGCATTAGACTTTTGACCCTGTAACCCCATAATGAATAAGGTGTCTTCATTCTCTCAAATGCAAGCCATCCTGAAGTTGGTTAAGGTGGGTTATCAAAACCTCAATATGCACAATTTTTTCCCATATTAGAGCCACCCTCCCCTTGATTGATTTCTGACCCTAAAATCAATATAAATCTTATTTAAAAAAAACAATCCATTTACAAAGCATGGTAAACATATATAGAATACAGGAAATGTTATCTTGCGGAAACACTTTTTCTTTTCTGCAGTCCATGTGAACTTGACCTTTAACTTTTTTTAACTAAAATAAAAGTGTTTCTTCCTTGCCCCAAATGCAAGCTATGTACAAAGTGTATTTAGCAAAGAAATTGGAAAAAGGATGTAAGTACAGTTGGACATCATGATGACATGACATGTCCTGCTATATGGTGGATGATAGCATGACATGTCCTGCTATATGGTGGATGTATAAAGAAAAACCCTACATGTGTAAATACATATTCAGATAAAAGAGCAACTGACAATATACAGACTGGTACTGTGAAAAATACCAGAGTAACTTGAGTCTGAAAATTAATTCACAGTGACCTAGTTTTGGCATGACTGAGATAACCTTTTTGGGATTCCTTCACATGCCAAGGTACAGAAGTTTAAACTAGCATTTAGCAAATGGATAGTCAAAAAAAAAAAAAAAGCGTCTAAGTGTGAACATATGATAAAATGAGTTTTGAGATATGGTACGGTTCTACAACAAGATTAAGCATTCACCTTGCTATTTTCTCATATCAGTAAAATAGTGTACAAGCTATTGGGAATTAACTAACAGATAGATAAAAATAAAAAAAACTAGAATGAATGTATGATAATATTGACCCTGTGCTGGTATTATTGAATTCCTTTCCTCAATATGTATCAGCAAATTTTTTTAAAAAATGAAAAATTGTCAACAGTATTGAATCTGTCATGATCAAATAGAAAAGTCACTCAAGCGTAAAAAAATTAAATTTAACTGACCTGCATTTGTGATAGACAAGCAACTTTCTTTGTGATATAGTCACATACCAATTTTCACTTGTGCTGGTGAAATACAGTTCACAATATTGAAGAGTTACTTCAACAAGATGCATACACAAGATTTTTCACGTGCATAGTTGAGACAGAGTCCAAGATATTGCATGTGTAATAAATGATCAAGTGAAAATATAAATAAATAAAAATGTGACTTGGGCATGAAATCTAGTAAAAGAAAGTTGTTGCCTTATATTTAAAGGTTTAGTCATTTTTGTCAATTTTCTTGAGTATATGTGAAATGGTGTCCAAGATGTTGAGTGTCTAAACAGCTTAAAATACAGAAGTCAGTCAAGCATGAAAATTAGGTCAAAATGATATCATTTTTATATGATAGAGTTACTCTTCCCAAGATGCATCCACATACAACTTTCATTAGTGTTGATATAATAGGGCCAAGATATTAAGGGTGTAATGAATCAACTTGCAAAAGAACACACATAGACAAATACTATATCCCATTCAAATGCACCAACAAGGGGTAAAAACAAGCAAAGCTCTAGTGCTGTCCAGTCAAAAGATCATACATTTTTGAATATGTTTCTTTAATGGGATTACAAATCTGAAAGTGACTTAAAATCACTCATACACCTAAACAACTAAATAATCATTTTTTGGCAAATAAACTTTTATGTACCTAACCAAAGTTTTTATACAGAAAACCCCATGCCAACTGCATAGCTACTTTAAATATGACATTTAATGCACTGTCAGTCATGGTCAAACCTGAAACTTACTCTTTTGTAGTCATGCAACACAATGATCAATTCTAATTACTTCTTGTACACTCATGGTACAAAACCAAACTATATTTAACTTGTGAGAACAAAGTCATAATATCATTACACATTACAGAGGATCACAGTCTTCCTGACCACACCCGTGTTTCATAAAAATCCTGTAAAAACGTACTGAATGCATATTGTCACACATAAAACCAGGTGATGTAAATCTACTACTTTACCTTTCTACTTTGCATTATTTGATTTCCCCAAAATATATGTATTTATAAATATTAGGTCTCAGTGATGTGAACCTCCTGTCAATGCCAAGATAACAGTATGGCACCCGATAGACGCATCTTTATTATATATAACTAAATATTCCAACATCATTTATGGATGAATGCACAGCTTAATAAACAGATCTGAATAATTCAATGCCTTGATTTACTCACACCACTACTAAACTAAAACCTGATATTATTGTTCAAATACAGTACATTCTATCTTCTCAAACTAGAGATGAATGCCTCATCACTTGACCATATTGTATTAACCCCTGGGGTTAAAAATTCACTTGCTCAACTTGAAAATGATAAGTGAATATTTCCAACAGTCAAGGGGGCCCCGAGTGGCCGAGTGGTCTAAAGCTCTGTCCGTTACAGATCACTGCGATCTCACCTCTGTCTGCGTCTAGGATTCAGCTAATGTAGATATGTGAGAAAGCTTGCCAGTAGCTTCTCGTGGGTCGGTGGTTCTTTCCGGTGATTTCCCGGTTTCTTCCTCCACCATTAATACTGGCCACCATGAATAGCGTATTGTGTGCTGAAAAATGGCGTTAAGCCCAACAACAACCAACAGTCAAATGAATTTTTGATAATGAGTGCCAATTTTGAGCTAGCCAATTTTTCTCTCTAACGAAAAGGATATGATCATGAGAATATTGCTTATATTATTCAATAAATGACCAAAATTTCAACCAGAAAGTTGTTTTCAATTTATTTTGATCAAGCTCATTCAAGTGCTTGCCATTACACCAATATTTATTAACACTTGTCTAAGGGAGAGCAGACTGGTCTCCTAACTGGTGCTGGAAATGTCACAGAATAAGTTCTAGAAACCATTCTTTCATATCATCAAATTCAGGCCAAGAGCATCATTAAAATTTTGTTTTCTTTAATCGCTGGTTAAGCGTTTATTCTGGGCCAGTGTAGTTTTATACATTTTTCAACCTCTGATACATGCATGAGAAACTAAATGTTGTCCCCAATGCATGACATTTTGTTCAAAGTGACTAATATCTGGTGGGATGGCATTCTACTCTGACACCAAGACACATAAAGTTGCATGATTCTAAGATCAGCAATGAATGAAAAACTGACCAAGGCACAAAATTTATCAATATTTGTTGGATAGACAGGGAGGACAGATGGTCATGGCTGCCATTATACATTATGCCCCTTCCATGTTAACTACATGCCACAGAAACAAAGTTTCTGAAAGTGATTAAGGCAACATTTAATAAGTTCATGTCAAGTGAAGAAATAGTTCCAATTATATATATATATATATATATATATATATATATATATATATATATATATATACCAGTGCCATCCAAACAATCATTTATCTGCTGATAATAGACTAACATGCATGCTGAAATTGTAGAAAGTTGTCTGATAACTTATCAGTTAAAAACATAAGAACAAAGGAATAAAAAAAGTCTTCAGCCTACAAAACCATCCCTTGTGCTACACGATTTAATAATTATTAAATGCAAGTAAATTTAGTTATAACTGCCTAATATACATTCATGAGCATTCTGGACCTATGTGAAAACAAGAATGGGCATAAGAATGACATAAGATATGTCAAATGAAATTCAAATGTTCAAATACTTAAAAAACAAAGCTGTTATTGCTGCTTAAGGATGCTTTAATGGAGAGCATCTACTGCTCATTCTGAATGGCACTTATGGGATGGGAGTTGGGATGGGGAAGGGTTTTGGGTTTGGTTGGTGTGTCCTCCATAGAAAACTTGGTTAAATGCATCTAGAACTTACTGCTCATTTCTAGAAATGGAAAAATTTTATGATTGTAATGCTGAATTATCATCTTCTATCAAATAAATCACCTCCACCATCTTCACATCGATCACAAATATTGCCCTAATTTTATTCTTCTGAAGACTGACTATTACAGCATACAATAAAAATGTTTAAAAAAAAGTTATTTGCCAGACGTGCCATCAATTCGTTACACAAAAATGCATCAAAATATCACTTGTCACATCATGATTTTAAATGGTCATTGTTCAGGCACAGTTACATTTTTTGTGAACATTGCATCACTTAGTTTTTCAAAGGGATTTTGTCTTTTCCTGAAAATTCATGCATGACAATCACCTTCAAGGTGTTTTTCTGCAGCTAAGACAGATCTAGGTTGCTCTACATTACCAGGAGTATCCCAGTTGTTGTTGCATCCTAGCTTTAGCACAATTTTTCCAATTCCTTCTTATAAATCAACAACAAAAAAAAAATGTAATGAAGTAGCATACATTAAGAACAAAATGCTGCAACTAAATGAAGGCCAGCCATCTAGGTGCATTATGTTACACTGTCATGGGAAACTTAAAATAGTGATTGTTGACAGCACTCAATATGTCCAGTTGCCACTGTGGAATAAGAAATTATTGAACTGCCTCTAACTGGCCAAGTGACTTACACCACAGTGATGCCAATGATGATGAAAACTATACATATGAGGTGCACGAAAGTTCAAGAACAGTTGATTTGAGTCTCTATCTCAAAAAGCTTTGGTTATCCATCTTCTTTTGGTGGTGTGAACCATCCTGGAACAGAAAAATGTATGGGTTTCAATAAAAAAAAACAAACAATAAAGCAGCTAGAAGTTAGAAAAATAGCAGGAGATAATGGGGGTAAAAACCTCCCTTTTGGTGGTACAGAAGTCAATGTCCCCATGTCAGGTAGTTAGGAGGCATGCTTGTCCCACACTGACACACCTATAAGTTGTATTTGTGTTAGTCTGTGACCACAGTGATTAAATATGATTGTTTTATCTTGATGAGAAAATGTGACATTTTTTAAAAAGATTTTGTAAATTATAAAATTTTGCATAAAATTTCTGGGGATATTTAGTGATTATCTTGTGGGTTACATGATATTACAAATGACAGTTATGATGACAAATATATTGAACAACTGCAATAAATGGAATCTCTTAATTACTTAATAATAATAATAATAATAATAACCATCTTTAATAATAATAATAACCATCTTTAATAATAATAATAACCATCTTTAATAATAATAATAACCAAGGGAAAATACAAGTAGCCTGGAGACAGAATAAGGCAAATAAGCAAATGTTACATTTTGTAAAAGACACTCAATCTAAAACCAATAATAAAATTAATAAACTTAAGAAAAGAATGCAATGTGGTGTGGGTGAAACCATTTGCAGATAATACTGTAAGCTTACATTAAAATAACCTATGTTCTGAAACTGTTACATATAGCTAAATTTCAGTCATTTCAAAAAGAACATAAGTAACTAGACTTGCTTTCAATGTTTAATATCTGTCACAAATTGTAGGTCATATTCTATGTTTCTCATATACTTTTACCTGTTGCGTTTAGGTCAAACCGTATGCAAAATGTCTAATGTGATCATCTGCTGGTATCATTTTATAATCAGATTCACAATATATATACAAAATGTACTAAGTTATTCAAGCACTGTGCTAAAGCTGCAATTACAAGCACAAATCAATTTTTGGGAATTTCTATTCTGAATATTTTTAAAACATTTTTTCTAATGACTCATTTATATAATGCACTAAACATTTAATATACTGGGCTGAAACAGCTCTAATAGATTCACAAATCAATTTCAGAAAATTATTTTTAATTTAGTTCTTTTTTCCATGTTGGTGGGTGGTGTGATAGGGTAGGCAATGAAAAACAAAGATGATTGACTAGAAATATATTGTGGGGTGCTCTGAGAAATGCCTCGGATCTCTTTTGTGATTGGTGATCTGACATGTTTCTTGCACCAGAAATTGTGACTGATCCCTCTCAGTATGGACTTGTATGTAATTTCCATAATTTGAGAGGGCAATGCTAAACCCGTAACTTCATGCAACTTATCAAATTCTAATATATCTTTTTCCTACAAACTCTGTAAGATGCAAACTTCAATTTTATCATCACATCATATAACTCACCATTCTTTTCATGTATTTGCACCAAGGATTTGAAAGACTGTTGAGCTCTGGCTAAACTGTACTGACTCTACAATAAGAAATGACAATAAAAAGAAAAGATTCAAAAGATTCAATTTACACAATTACACAATAGCAATGCAGTGACTTTTCAAGGGTCTGTCACATATATGTCATGCACACCAAATGCTATGTTGAAACAAAAGTTATAAATGGATGTTTTCTGGAAAACAATTTTTTTAAAGTCACTAAAGAAAACCAGACAAACCTGAAATGTCACCTAAACAATAAATTAAAAAAAGTCACCAACTAAAAAACTTTTAATCCATAAATGTGACAATAAGAGAGTTCTAACAAAGGCAATGAATATGCGGGTGACATATCTGGGAATAGATTTTGTACTCACTACACAGCATATACACTGCTCCCATTGTTTAATGGCAGTGGCATTGTCTGCAATGCAGCATTAACCTTTATATTCACAAATTTTTTTAAAAAATGAGATTATGTAGATAAGCTGTTGACAGCTATCGCAAAATAAATTGATAAATGAAACTCCTTTCATTACTGTTTACTTGTAAAGAGAAGCTATTATTAAAGTGGCCCGAGTTTATTCACCATCATGATAATTACAGAAAGTCACCAGACCCCGACACTAAAAAGGTTCATTAAAAATTATACAAAAATCTACATTAGGTCTATGGGATAACCACTCCACACTGAAACATTCTTCAAAGGATTTCTCCTGAATTCTGGTAACAAGATTATTTTGGTACAAATCCCCTAACAATTATGTGTAAAACATTTTCTAACAAAATTTCGCAATGCCCTAAAAATCTACTAAGGATTAAACAAATATGAACAAAATATGCCTGCCAAATTTTATTTGTCTAACTCATGCTGATTTTGTTTATGACCCATATTCATGTCTCCTGATTTACATTGTGCAACTTTAACTCTCATGAGAAATACTGGTCAGAGGCTGTAGTATAAATATTTACCTGGATGCAGTTTGCAGAGCAAGTTTTCCCCTTGCAAATTACTCATAGTTGAATGGCTGCATCATTTAAAAATTGTTGAACATAGGCAATCAGTTGTGTTAATGCCTTAGGCAAACATCAGGTTAAATGGAGGCCTAAGGGAAAAAGGTATCTGAGGTAAAAGCTAGAGAACAATGTCTCCAACATTCCAGTGAGGGGACTTTTATGCTCAAATTCTATTCTCGTGGTAACTGCACCAACCTAAATTGATATGAGCACAAAACTCATTAGGGTCTTGGGTTAGTTCTTTATCCACAGAGTAAATAATAAACACACTAGGGATCACAGAGCTTGAACAGAGATATTATTTCTTCCTTCTTTTCATCACAGAATGTAAAAAGATTGATATCAAATCAAGAGCTTGGGTCACTTCAGATACCACACAATGCCTTACCAGGTCCTGAAGATGCCATGGAGGTGAATGCTTAAATGATGAAAAAGTTTCACAATTGCTTTTTGATGTATATAATTACACTGGAATGAATTGGATAGAATGAGAATACCCTTCTGAGACATGGACTCCTGCCACAACTGGAATGCATTCACAATGGCCATCATCTCTAGAAGATGGAATCGGTACACAATTAATAAAATCCGGTTCAGTACCCACGAATGTAGTCCCAGTCTATTTTTAGATCACTTTTTCCGGTCTAAATTTAGTGGTGATACTAGAGTCAGATTTTGGCATTCTTGGTAAGGATTTAAAGGCAATTGTTTATTCTTTAAAATGTGAGCTTATGGTGTGGTTGTCTGTGTGTATTTCGGCGACAGTGCACATTGAGTAATAAGGTCATGGTGATGATCCGGAAGTGAATTCTGTGTTCCGTTGCCTGGTGTTTTGTTTACAATTCAGCCTCTCAAAAAAATGCAGGTCAACCCTTGACAAGAACTAAACCGTAAAGTCATCTTTGAAGGTATTTTAGATTAACATGATTTGTATTGATTGTCACACAGTGGAAAGTTCAGTACTGAGAAACAAATGTAGAGAATATATAGTGAAATTAATTGTGTACTATGTCCTGTCAGTAAAAACTTGAAACTGATATAAAATTTTTATTATTAATGACATACACATGAAATTTTAATAGGTTATGTATATTGACTTTAAAAATATAAAAATGAAATTAAAAATAAAAAAATAATTTTAATTTTAAAAATTTAAATGAAATTTAAAAAAACAATTAAAAAATAAAAATTTTCCACCAAGTATACACATATATAATATTTTTTGGGAATGATATTAAAGGATATCAGCATATATATACTCCTACACCATATACAAGCTCAAATGATGGATATTTGTCAAATTTGATCAGAGAAAATATCTTTATTAGTCAAAATGAGACCCTCATTTAAAATACATGAAGACAAAATTCTACTTTGCTTTGTACCTTTAGGTCATTGAAACTATTTATTTGGGGTTCAAACAGCTAATTTATGTGTTTATGATGGGGTGACTTCCTGAGTAACACATATCTGCTTGTATAGCTATCAGTAATTGTTTATAACCATAGTTATAGGGTATTTAGTGAGAGGACAGAGATGAAGACTTTATACTAGAACCTGTTCAAGTTCTCTACAAAATCATATTAAGCTGTCAGAGAATGAAATACAGGTCAGAGGGGTAAAATATACTTTACCCAGGTATATTTACCATTGCATGTAAGAAAACAGCAAAATGATGTAAGTTGAACACAGAATACATTCCATTTTATTGTTCAGTTTCTTTAAGATGTTGATTGATGTAGTGCGACATTGTAGCCTAGATGATATTATGGGAATTCTCATGATCCATTTTGCTTTATGCATTATTAATGACTAATAATATTTGTTATCTGACACTTTAAAGATTACATAAGTAATATTCAAACAGATTATTTGAATTTAACTTTCTACAACTGATCCTAACATGGTTACATAGCTGACATGAACAAATATGCATATATTTTGTAATGTTTGGAATCAAAAGTTGACATTGTTAGGCTGACATGGTACCTATAGTGAATCTGTAAGGCTCAGTTTTGATTGTGTGCACTTAAAATATCCCAAGATGTTATTTTCATCATGAATATGCCTCTGTATGGTAACACATTTCAATTTAGTACTTTGACAGAGGGCGGTATTGCAGCATCAGCTGATATTTCATTCCATTGAATCATTGAATCATTGAACTTAAAACCTTGGTAGCCAAGACTCTTAAAAATAGACTAAAAGTATTCAAACAGATTATTTGAATCATGTTTGCACATGTGATTTTAACAAGTACATTGCATATGTCCCACACATGCAAATATCCATCCTTGTTTACAAGTTTTCGGGATGCATATTTCACATTTAGTTGATGATATAGGATCTATTGGTACCTATAGTTGATCTGTGTGGCCAGATTTTGCTATATTCACTCACAATATCTAAAATTGTTTTTTCCTTCATGAATAGGATTGCATATAGTAATAAATTTTAATTTGGTACATTGTCATTTGACTTTCCACTATACTGGTATGTATCAATGTTTGCATCAATGATCAAACCTCACCATTCCAACATTGCCTTAAACTTTATGATACATACTCTACCTGATTAGTTATTTAACCTGTAAATGGCTAAATATGCTTGTAGAAACTTCATCTATTTTTAGGATGCATTTGTCACTTTAATACATGCCCATTGCTTCACATCTTTGAGTGTCACTCTATCAAGTTTACCTTTTTTAACCATATTTGCAACCTGAATGTTATATTGAAATCACCATATCTAACACATTTTAACTTCATTTGCCTACATCTTCCTTTTTTTTAGAATTAAGTGAAACATGTTATATATTTTCAGGTCTAGTCTGGTATCTGAAACAAAGTATTAGAGTTGGATCAATTTGGAAGCTCTCCAGTAGTCCAATGGTGATAGCAAGGTCTCATAAGGACATGTGCAGTGTGCTGCTATAAGTGACCAAGATGAGTTCATATCAGTACACTGATATACAGCATCTCAAAGACATGGCTTAGATCTTCATGAGAGAGATTCGCATCTTTTTTCAGTAAGGTGAAACTGTATTTTCATATTGCATTGTTGACTTTTGTAGTTATCGGCATTAAAATGGAATGCATATTTGCTATAAAACATGGTAGTGGTCCCATCAAAACTTTAAATTTGAGTGGGATATTAGTTATACAAACAACTGTCCAAGTACCTGAAACAATAAATGTGGAACATAGTACCTGTCATTGTTTCTTTAGTATGTACACCTATATGCATCTGGATAGGCATATTGTAATTTGCTGTCAAAATCACTGTGAGCTATCATGCTTCAGTACCCCTGGGATTAATATTATCAGTTGTACAGACCTAAACTACCATTTGTTTTAAAGACCATTCATTAATCAACATTGCTGCCTTAAATTTGTCAAACTGAATGTCATAACTTGTATGAAAATTTATTTTTTGTAAAATAAAAAGTTTTTAAAATTTATATATTTTTTAAAATTTTCATTAAAATTTAATATATCAATATTTTTTAATTTCAAGACTATTTTCAGACAGGCCTTATCAAGTATTACAATTAGGTTTTTACTGCATTGAAAAATTCCTATAATTAAGGAAGATATAGCAAATTTAGTTTTGGTTTCTTAAGAACAATTGGACCTCAAATTGCACCCTATAGAACACCAGCACTACACACTTTCTGACAGCTGTCACATGTCTTGCTTGCAAGGAAATTTCAAAAGACTTTATGTATGAAGTTGAAACAGTAGTGGCATGCAAAATAAAATGCAAATATAAAAGTTTGACAAAAACATTGACCCTTTCAGGAATCGGTACACAATTAATAAAATCCGGTTCAGTACCCACGAATGTAGTCCCAGTCTATTTTTAGATCACTTTTTCCGGTCTAAATTTAGTGGTGATACTAGAGTCAGATTTTGGCATTCTTGGTAAGGATTTAAAGGCAATTGTTTATTCTTTAAAATGTAAGCTTATGGTGTGGTTGTCTGTGTGTATTTCGGCGACAGTGCACATTGAGTAATAAGGTCATGGTGATGATCTGGAAGTGAATTCTGTGTTCCGTTGCCTGGTGTTTTGTTTACAATTCAGCCTCTCAAAAAAATGCAGGTCAACCCTTGACAAGAACTAAACCGTAAAGTCATCTTTGAAGGTATTTTAGATTAACATATGATTTGTATTGATTGTCACACAGTGGAAAGTTCAGTACTGAGAAACAAATGTAGAGAATATATAGTGAAATTAATTGTGTACTATGTCCAGATGCATTATAATGAATGCTCCTAAAGGGACATCACCCTGATGACTTTTTGTAATCAGGCATAGAGGTTGAGAGCCCAGCCAGCAAAGCAGATTTGATTCCTGGATGTAGAAATCGCAGAATATCTACCATATGCCAGGTGAAATTCTTTCATTTACCAAGATGGGTATTTGTACATCCTGAAATTAGGATCACTTGATCCAGTTGACAAATCTTCAATTGACCATGGGACAAATGAATCATCAACAATGGTCTCATAAATAAGTTGATGCAATTATTTCACAGAATAGTAGACACACTGTCAATTATGTTTTCAAGTGAGAAATACTCTGTTCACAATTGTTCTAAACTCCATAATGAAGTAGATAAATGTTCAGAAGGGAGGATATTATATTTGTCCTTGCTGTCAAAGAAATCGAGAATTGGCATGAGTGATACAATGGATCTGATGTCTTGATCTTTTTAAAACTCGCCTAGTAATTCTAAAGAATGTTGTTCATGTAGTCATGGGCAAGAAGGTGAAGTGTGACCCGACTCTGTTAATAATTCTCATCTAGGTACAGGGATAATGTTCACATAAAAAAGAAGTGGTACACCATATCCCTTAATGCAGAATATCACATCTTGAATATCTAATCTTTGATTAGTATGTCCGCCATGGATGAGAGAATGGTTGTGGGTTGGAACTGAGGCCAAGCATACCAAAGATAAAAATGATGCAAGCAGCTGCCTTGCTTGGCACTCAGCATTAAGAGGTTATTGTTTTAGGACTGGTTGGCCTGGTGTCAGGATAATGTGACTGGGTGTGGCATGATGCTCAGTGATAGACATCACTATAAACTGACACACTGCTGACACCATAGTGATATGACTGAAAAATTAATAAATCTACATTAAAATTCCAAAACATACACACTGTATGGTGTTGGGAACTAATCTTGGTTTCTTTATTCAGAACAATGATGTCTGAATTAAAAAGTTAAGAGTTGGCCTTCGGCACCATGAATGGTCTGGAATTAAACCCCAAAGAAATTATGTTTTAAACAATCTCTACTGCCATTTTTGTGTGGATCTCATGCTGCAGTGCAACAATTATGAATGCGTCCCCTTTGGAAGTTGAAGCAAAGGGAGAGGGAACGGCACTGGATATAATCTGAGGCCTTCCAAGAAAATTTTCAAAGACCCAGATATTATCTGGGAAAAGTCTTTCCCATTTCATCAAAAAGTGTTCAAGTCATCCCACCACCAAACCATGATTTATGAAGAAGGCAACATGGAACTGGTATTATTTTCTGAGGGATATATGCTGATCAGGAGCACAAAAAATTTGATGGAAGCAACCCATTTCTCCCCCATTTTGTCTGTTGCCATTGGAAACCATGTATTTTTGTCAGAGAAAAGGAACTGCAGGTCTGCTTTCAAATTTTATGTGCCCTGGATGACGGTGAGGCATGGAGGTCTTTTCAATTTTTCTGGTCTGAGCTTTAGGACATTGGGTTGGTGCAAGGTTTGCATCTATGCAAATTTGATTCCAAATTTCTTCTATGTAACCATAAATCAGCAGATTAGAGGACCGATTGCAATTAACTGTTGCTTTAGGTGATCTTAAAGAAAGCCAGATATGGGGAGAAAAGTATCTTTTCTGCAAGCTTAAGTTCAATGATCCTATTCAAGAACTAAGATCATGTTGTCCTGCTCTGTACAGAATGTGCACTAACTAACTATGGGACAGACCCCCCCATGTTAAGGCTAGACTGCGTTTAGAATGCTAACTACATCCATAGATACTAAGATGAGCATTCTTATACTGGAACAACATTCTGAACCAATTGTTATATTGTTAAGTGGAGAAAGAACTTCTGTCCCATATAAACTGTTTTGACATTCGCAGGTCTGAAATGTCTGTTAACAGTTGGAATTTCTGCTTGAAACACAAGCGTATATATCTCATAGAAAATCTTGGTAAAATTTATTGCAAATTGTTGTTGCAAAAAGAAAGGTCTGTTTAAACTTGGGTCTTGAAGCTGCCTCTCTAAAGAATGTAATAAATTTGCAGATATGGCAACTGTATGAATGTTGGTCTTTCTTAACAGAAAGACAGATGCAAGAACTTTGTAACTTGCCAATGATGGCACTGATGGCAGACAACTAAATTTAAGGTAGCAAAATCCAGAAACCTTGGGTCCTCTCTGAATATCATCAGACTGAGTTTGGAAGATGTCATTTGTTAGTGTTTAGGGCTGAAAAAATATGACCTACCAGACTAAACATTTTTGAAGTATGATAAGTAACATTTTCCAAGGTCCTAGTCTGTGAAAATTACTTTGTTTTTTCCCTAGAAGCATAATTAATGTTGGAATCAAACTCCATCTATTCTTTCACATCCTGTGATACTACAGGTAGTGGCTTATATAGATAACTGTTGCATGAGTACATTTTCTATTAATGATCGAATGCTTGTGCATATAAAATACCTTGACAATAACTAAACTAATTTAAAGCAAAACCCTTTGAAGAATTAACATTGTTTCTTTTTTTTTTTAACATGGATGAAACTATATATATTTCTTTTAAGTTAAAATGTAGGTGGGAGAACTGAATTTTCTGAAACCACTTGATCAGCCTTAGTGTGCATCCTCAAACACAGCCACAGAGGGTCATAATGACACTTACAATGTCTGTGACATGGCTGTTAAAGCTAAACAAGAACAATGGTGAACTAGACTGAGATTCAGCCAAGCTGCGACACTAATCTTCACTATGAATTGTTGATAGTCAGAGAATAGTAATGAGCATCCAGGAAAACAATATTGTCATAGATGGTACTGTGTTGTGACAGAGCTGTGTTTAGTGTTGTAGCTGTCTTGTGTTGGTCTGCAATACCTGTGGGAGGCTGCTGCTGGACAAAGGTCATTCATTCTTTGATTCTGGTACCAGGAACAGAAAACAAGTCATAGCCAATGCTGGGAAGGCATTTTTGTTTGACGGAAACCATCTCTTTCATGGGGATGGAGAATACTGGGAACCAGATCACCATACCAGTCCTGCAATCACAGGTCTAGGCTGAGGCTGCAATGGAAGCGGTGTTGACAGTAGCAGATTACTATCTGATGCCAAATTCCACAATAGTTCCCCCAGGACAGATCACCATGACCAGTACTGGGATGTATTTGGATATCAATCAATGGTCCAGACAAGTCACCAAACCATGCTGACAACATAAGTACTGCTATGAAGACTTGTTATGGTTGTGGAGGCATGGACAGAGCTGGAGCTGCATGTGATGATGTAACTTACTTAATTTTCTTCTGGACTACTGTGCTGTCTGCTTGCAAGGTCTCTGCTAATGAGCTTTTAACTGAGACAGCAATACTGTTTGACATTTTCTGGCCATGTAGATATGTTGCTGTATGACTGTGAAAGGCACCAGATGAAATCAGTCTTGCAAGGTTTCCAGAAAGAGCATGCTTCATAGCTTGCATGATATGGAAGAATTTGATGGAAATCCTTCTATCCAAGCAAAAATTACACGTATGAATTTCACAGACTAACAGATGACTTATGGCATTTTTTTTGGTAGAAGGACACTTTGGATGGCTCAATCTGAAAGGCAATGGAACTACTCCTGATGTATCATGACTGGGTAATATATCAAAGACAATGGAACTACTCCTAATGTATTACGACTGGGTAATATATCAAAGACAATGGAACTACTCCTAATGTATTATGACTGGGTAATATATCAAAAACAATGGAACTACTCCTAATGTATTACGCCTGGGTAATATATCAAAGACAATGGAACTACTCCTGATGTATTATGACTGGGTAATATATCAAAGGCAATGGAACTACTCCTAATGTATTACGACTGGGTAATATATCAAAGACAATGGAACTACTCCTAATGTATCATGACTGGGTAATATACCAAAGACAATGGAACTGGGTAATATATCAAAGATGATGGAACTACTCCTAATGTATCATGACTGGGTAATATATCAAAGACAATGGAACTACTCCTAATGTATCACGACTGGGTAATATATCAAAGACAATGGAACTACTCCAAATGTATTACGACTGGGTAATATATCAAAGACAATGGAACTACTCCTAATGTATTACGACTGGGTAATATATCAAAGACAATGGAACTACTCCTAATGTATTACAACTGGGTAATATATCAAAGACAATGGAACTACTCCAAATGTATTACGACTGGGTAATATATCAAAGACAATGGAACTACTCCTGATGTATCATGACTGGGTAATATATCAAAGAAAATAGAACTACTCCTAATGTATCACGACTGGGTAATATATCAAAGACAATGGAACTACTCCTAATGTATCACGACTGGGTAATATATCAAAGACAATGGAACTACTCCTAATGTATCATGACTGGGTAATATATCAAAGACAATGGAACTACTCCTAATGTATTACGCCTGGGTAATATATCAAAGGCAATGGAACTACTCCTAATGTATTAAGACTGGGTAATATATCAAAGACAATGGAACTACTCCTGATGTATTATGACTGGGTAATATATCAAAGGCAATGGAACTACTCCTGATGTATTATGACTGGGTAATATATCAAAGGCAATGGAACTACTCCTGATGTATTATGATTGGGTAATATATCAAAGACGATGGAACTACTCCTAATGTATTACAACTGGGTAATATATCAAAGACAATGGAACTACTCCTAATGTATTACGACTGGGTAATATATCAAAGACAATGGAACTACTCCTGATGTATCATGACTGGGTAATATATCAAAGACAATGGAACTACTCCTGATGTATCATGACTGGGTAATATATCAAAGACAATGGAACTACTCCTGATGTATTATGACTGGGTAATATATCAAAGACAATGGAACTACTCCTAATGTATTACGACTGGGTAATATATCAAAGACAATGGAACTACTCCTAATGTATCACGACTGGGTAATATATCAAAGACGATGGAACTACTCCTAATGTATCACGACTGGGTAATATATCAAAGACAAAACTGGCATTTAAAATACCAGAAACTTTGGACCAACTCTTGGTAAATTATTGTCAAGTTGGTTTAATTTGCCGGTCTCTTCTTTTTAGATACCTTGTTTACTAGGCAAATACAAATACCCCCCCCTTTGGCCAAGTTCACTAATGCATAAAAAAGTCAACAAACAAGTTCACAGTCACCAGAACTGATAGTATTCACTTAACCTATGATCTGTTTGCATTCCTTTATAGATTTAAAAATGAAAAGCATCCAGGATATATATAATGCACAAAACTAGTCAGTTCATTCATCAATGTATAATTTTATAACCTGATTGTGACCAGGTGGTCCCTAACATGGTGACCTTCTGTGAACTTAAAACAAAACAGCTTTTTTACTCCTGAATTTGTGCAAGCAAGACTTTTTTCTCAGATGAGATGTGATGCAGTTTTCCGTCTTTGATAAGCTCTGAATAATTCTTTAAATGTTCATAAGTTTGAAAATACATCCCTTAGAACACAAATATTATAGAAGTTATACTTTTTTTTAATTCAGTTCTTCCATTGGGTTGGTAATCTAAACAAGATGACAATGTCAGGGGCCACCATGCACCAAGCACAGAAATCATAAATTGAGGAATGAAGTTTCCTATCCTTGATACTTTTCATTTTTAAAATTAGTAGTGAGATACAAACAAATAGAAGGGCAGACCTGCCAACCTCGACGAGTTCGTCTCATTAAGGCAGTTGAGTTTTTTCCGTAAGTTTGACCAGTTTTCAGTAAGGTGTAAAAAGATATCAAAAACTGCTACTGTAAAGCTCGAAAACATAATTAAAAGTTCGGTATTCAAAACATGCAGCGAAAATAAACATTATCTTCAACTGAAGAGATTGTAAGTTATTTACCACACATTATTTACCACTAGTACATTTTCACAAACTTAATTTCCAACCCCTATGCAGCTCAATGGCTTGTTGCTGTCTCTCAATGAGACGTAATTTTTATCTTTACCTACTGCATGACAAAATCATATCTCCCGCCATGAGTCATATTCAAATTGACATATGATATCCAAAAAACGTAATGGTCTCCATTCCATCTTTTATTCACAAGAATTTGAAGATTTTTTTTATTCTTCGGTGTTGATTATTAACACTTTTTAAGAGGCTTATTTTCCTTTTTGTCTTAAACATGCATCGGATGCTGGATGCCATTTTTAAACAAATTCTATAATCAACAGTTGGATCATGCAGACGCTTGACATGAACAAATACTGGCAGTATAAAGCGTCTGTGTTGCTGCTGTAAAATTAGTCTGGTTCCCTGATGAATTTAACTAATTCTGATATGAAACCCGGATCCAAATGAAACATGGATGAACTTTTTTGCTTTTATGCCGTAAATCCGTATTTTAAGGGTAATTTTTGTAAGTCTTACAGCAAAATTGTAAGTGTTGGCAGGTCTGCAAGGGTAAGTGATCACTATAGTCTGGTCATGGAACCTGCTCCTTTGGGGGCCCAGAGTGACCAAGTGATCTAATGCGCTTTCCATTATGAATCACTGCCATCTCAACTCTGTCTGCGTAGGTTAGAGTCTGAGATTCGGCAAATGTGGATATGTGAGGAGAAAACTTGCCAGTAGCTTCTCATGGGTCAGTGGTTCTTTCCAATGATTTCCCGGTTTCTTCCACCACCATTAATACTGTCTGCCATGTATATGTATGTGCTGAAAAATGGCGTTAAGCCCCACAACAACAACAACCACTCATATGTAAAAGGTTTAAAAAACTGCATAAAAATGGGGAGGAAAAATAGAGCTGCAATAGTCTGAAACTAATCACATTTTGATCTTGTGCAATCGTGCACACACAGACAAAAAAAATTATTTGTATATATCATGTCCTTTTTAATAAAGGTAACAACTTTATGTTGATAAGCCAAATTCCCAAAACTTCAAAACTGTGTCAAATCAAATGATCAATTTGTTACAAGATCCCCAAAACAATCAAGTCAATGACATATTTCCAAATATGTCTAACAAATTCACATGTTTACCTCACATGAATTTTGCTTACTAGTCTATGCAAAGTTTCTATCAAAATAGTCAAATTTGAAAATAAAGTTAATATTTGGTCTTGTTGATTTGCTCAATAGTTTATGTTGTTGTGCTTATATGGTAATCATGGATAGCAAAAAACCAAGACACCTTTCCTTTGGAGATAAGATGAATAAATAGTGACTAGATAGTACACAAAATTGGAATGCATAAACCAACAAGTGCACAAAATCTATTTATACCTCCCATGCATCTGCAGCAGGAGACTATAAAAGAATCACAAAAGCAAGTTTAAAGTATGTACATAAACACGCTCATAGAACTTTGCTTATATTCATGTGTTTGAGAGAGAGAGAGAGAGAGAGAGAGAGAGAGAGAGAGAGAGAGAGAGAGAGAGAGAGAGAGAGAGAGAGAGAGAGAGAGAGAGAGAGAGAGAGAGATGTACCTTTGTACCACCAAACTGTATTCTGGCTTTACCCTTTACAAGGGTAGCCGATATCTGTAAAATAACTGATTCCAAACTATAGGCACTACTCCAACCCTAAGGGAAAAAAAAAAAACAGGAAAAAATTTTTTTTATATTTATAAACTTCAGTTTTGGATGCAAAACAAGTAAATAAAAAGACCAAGTGCCTCATCACTATCACTTCTTTATTAAAAAAATGTTTTATGCTTACAGCTTTTTATAAACAGTAAATAGTTGGACTTGAAATTTAAGATCTAAATATTTATCAAATTTTCTTCCTCTGGGACCTTCAATTAAAAAAGTAACAAATCAATAATACAGAAGCTAATTATTATAACTCTAGGTGGGCAGTGAAATTTGATGTTGTTGTGTTGCCATTTTTCAGCACATGATAGGCTATACATGGCAGCCAGCTTTCTCACATATCCACATTCCCTGAATCCTAGACTTGAACCAACGCAGACAGGTGAGATGGCAGTGATCTGTAACGGACAGTGCTTTAGACCACTCAGGGGCCCTTTAGTGAAATTTGATTCCGAAGGCAAATAAGCTTACTGAAACAACATATAAAACCCGTTTAATTATTCTTGTTAGCCAAAAAAATTCAATCAGAACCAGTTCCATGTTGTCAGTAATATATTCCTCATGTAATAAGAACAGTTTACATTCTATGACAGTATATTCAATCAATATAAACTATTCTACTAGCACATGTCCAGATGTTTTGTACATGTTCAAAATGATAGTACTGGATGCATCAGAAGACTCATATACAGCCATATAAATGAATGAACTGAACTGACCACAATTAGCACACTACATGCAAAGGTAGCCATTACTGAATCATGCTTTTCATACTTTATCCACTAAAAATACCAGGTGAAATAGTCCTTAAAATAAATATGATCTTACTACTGTTACCTTTGAATGAAATTAAACATAATCTGGTCACAACACTCAGAGAAACCAGAAATTATTTATACTTCTTGGTCGTTTCTCTTCGTTGACGGTCAGAAAATTGATCCCAGAAAAATACACATATTTGGTTAATGAAGGTATTTAAATTTGGAAGTGGTCCATATGAAAAGAATATTGGGTAATTTATTTTCATATTTATTTAAGGTCAACAATACCATATAGAATTTTGAAATAATGAACATTCTGAATGAAACAACAAAATAATGAACATATCTGTGTAAACATAAAAAAAACAAATATGTTTGGGGGGTTTTCCAGGTTCTTCCTCCACCATTTATACTGGCCAACATGTATAGCCTATTCTGTGCTGAAAAATGGCATTAAACCCTATAACAACAACAACAAATCACAGACGATGATACAAAACAATCATCAATATCAAAGGATATCTTTCAAAACAGAAACATCTTATTACAATTTCTGTCTATAAATAAGAATTTTCCAAGTGTTTTTAGATACAAAACAGATTACATGAGCTACTTGTTTTTTCAAACACAAGCAATAATAATAAGCATATGATTCTATTCTCTTACGGCATATACATGCCTTTAAGCGGAGTCCAACTGCAAAAGTGCACAGACCAGGATCTGTCATCATATAATACACTGCCAGACCGGAAAATATCCAGTTTGTTAGGAATAATTAGTGTAATAAACCACATAATACTCTGATTCTGACAGCACTCTATGGTCTATGTTGACTGCAGTTGGCCTCAACTTAAATACAAGTATATACAGTATATAAAGAATGTATGTTAACCTGCTATTCTGTTGTGGACATTACTCATAGTGAAGTTGTGATATAAATATGATGTAACATTTGAAACTTATTGATGAATACACCAATGTTGTGATTTGTGATAGAGATAATATATTCAACCTTTCACTGACCTGTTTTGTAAGTAATTCCATACATATAGCACCACCACCCAAAACATAGCCTCCTTGTATCACTGGATGAATCACTCTTACAAAAGGAGGTTCAAATGGAAAATTATCCTGTTAAGAAAAGATAAGAAAATTCAATGTTAGTATATTATGGTTTATTGAGTATTATGTATCATTAGTGGCCTCATTGGCTATGTGCGCATATGAATATGTGTAACTTATGCATGAAATTTTTTCTTGAATATTAACAAAGATCAAGAAGCTCCTTCCTGGGGCCTATTTAAAGAATATCAAATTTTTAACGGCCAAATATGTTCTTATCAAGGAAACAAGTCAGCAACTACAAATTTTAATTGCCTATAGCAAACTGTAAGAATTACAATAGTGCCAATTGTTGTTGTCAAGAAAACAATGGAAAATGATAACTCTCTATAAACATTATCGCAATTACAATCATGCCAACACAGTTCATGATCAGTTACCATGTATGGATGCAAGTTACTGAACTTACACTGTATTCCTTGAATTACAGCTTAACAATTAAAACCGACTTACTTTAAATGTACAGTTCAATAAAATATGGTCCTTTCCATCCTTTTCTTTATATGCTTGTAGGTCGGCGTGCAGGGCACTATCTGGATCTACTCTAAAAGAAAAAATGATCTTTTTCCTTCAAAAAGTAGTTATTTCTTTAACTGCCATGTGAATTCATTTTTTTGAGGTATCAAAATTTTAAATAAATGTAATAAATAAAAAGACATCTTTATCAGTATTTAATTTGGTAGATGGACTATGTGGATGTCAGTCGGGTCATAAGGATTAAATAAGTTAACTGGTAGATGCAGGAAGGGGTACATCTGTTGTCCCAGAAGAATCATTGTTCATTGTAGCCACAACAAAATGCATGAAAATGAATTGGTACACCAAGAAAAATTGCGAGTTCCTAATATTTTCTATTTCAATATGGTTACATCTTCATTAGCCAAGGTTCTGATGTGCAACCCTATCTACACCTTGGTGGATCGATCAGATATTATAGTGCTTTGGGTCTGTGAATTTCACTGTATACAGCAGTAAGCCACCAAATCCAATCAAAATCAAAATGTTCAAATTTGAATTGTTTCTGCATGATTGAGGCAAGGGGAGAAAATAGAATGATAAATGTGCAATTTTCCACTGCTGGGTTGTGTTTGTACAAATACATCCTTTCTCTCAAATACACCTGTAATGGCTTCTCTCTCGTATGTAGTCATGTTTCTGATGTCAAACATAAATTATCCTTTTGAAGTCAATTACCTCCACTAGTTTCACCACTGTTACAGGCTATTGAAAAGTTGGCATTACATACCAAGGGAGACAAATCCAGAAATCCAATAGATATCACTATCGCAAAACATTAAAATATCTGACCAATCAGCCAAGGTCTAGATAGGATTAACATATAAAAACCTTGGCTGGAAAAGATTATCTGCTTACATCTGTGTTGAACTGTCATCAGGAATACTAACTAGTGCTACAGTATATCCAAAAGTGCAATGCCACAAATCTTAAAAATTGATGAAAGCAGCTCTTTTTTATTTTTTTTTTTTACACACAAGTTTCAATAATTTTGTTACTTTAACACTAAAACTATGCAGTTCCTTGAGCCCTTGAATGTTCATGGTTTTATAATGTGAACTGTTGGCACCCTAGGAAATTAGCTAGAAATTGTTACTACCCTGCAGGGATGACCTTCCTTGAATAATCATGTTCCACTGGTGCCATGCCATAATTTGCAATTGTATATTTTTTTGTAAGGATAATAAAAGATTTGTCCAGAGAAAAAGTAAATGTTTTATAAAACTAAAGAAAATGTTCAAAACATATTGCTGAAATAGTTCATGACCAGAATTTAGTTTTGAAGTTGGAACTTGTATACCTCTGCAAGGAAAACGCATTTATCAAGCTACGAGTTTTAACATTATAAGGGCCTTGATCCTTTGTGGTTATTCAATGTATACTGTCTGCATTAAAAGAGAAAAGAACTATTTACAGTATGAAAATAGTAAATCTTGAATAATAGAAACTGTCCCCATCCAATTTTAAAGTAACCTGAATTAATACACTGCAAGATGCAGCACCAGGAACCACTCACAATGCCATTTGAAACTAGCTGTAGCTACAAAATAATGACAAAATAAAGTGGAAACTGAGCCTAAATATACCATCACAATATTTGACATTACTTGGTAATATTTTGCTAATATTACAGCTCAGCTCATTTATGTTGCCATATGCTTCCTTTCCCAAAGTGGGTCAACAAAACATATCTTCATGTAATCAAGAATCTTGGTTCAAATGGAGGCACTATACAGAAAATATTTAAGTCACCTGTATTTTAATAAAAATGCATCAGAAAAAGGTAGAGTAATATTTCTGGTGAATAAAAAAGCACAGTGCACATAAAAATAGCAGACATTTGGTAAAGAAAAATTGGAATAGGAATTACTCTTCTGTTGGACAGTCTGACCAAAGGTCCAAAAAATAAGAAACGATTCATGATATCTGGACAAAGAATCAAATATGCTGAATGAAGGTTTTTGTCTTCACAATTAGTGCAATTTACATAGGAAAAAAAAAATGCACTCAAGGAACCTGAATCTCCTAAAAACCTCATATATATATATATATATATATATATATATATATATATATATATATATATATAATCCTGGAGCTGATTTTTCATGAGAAACTGACCTAACTTGATCAGGCACTGATGCATGAAATACAGGTCACAGTAGCCTACTTCGGTAACTTCTTATACTAACCAAAATGCAACCACATACAAATTTGACTGACAGTGGCTGGGGCATGAAATATAGTTCATAGTTATCTAATTCAATTAGGAAGTTACTGTACTTAGTATTGAAAAATTCCCAAAGTTTGATAACTCTGGGGCTAAAAGTGCCCAATGCTACAAAAATGATACTTAAATACACATCTGAAGCGGTCACTGAAGCATGAAATATTGATCACAGTGACCTACTTTTGGCACAAGGGTGTTATACTTCACAAGGCTTATTTACATTGAAAACTACATGACCCTAAGACTTACAGTATTGAAGAAACTGACCTAAATACAAAACTTAAATGAAATTTTGGTCACACTGACATTCTTATACTACAGTCAACAAGCCGCATAACTTATGGTTAAAGTGGAAACTGAGCTGAATGCAAAGCAATACCAAGGTGTGATCGACAGACATTGGTAACACTAAATACCCTTTCCACATTGTTTATAGAAATAAAAAGCACTTATGTTTATCTTATGGTTTCAAAGCTAAGCTTTTAAAAGGATTTGTAAAGAGCAGTGGGGAATTCTCATCACAACAGCATTACTACATTTCCACATATGAATCTAATAAGACTAAAATGTGAAAGGTCTGTAAAAATGATTTTTCTCACTTAAGTATGCTTTTATTAACAAAAAATAGAAATTCAAAGAATTATGTGCAATCTAACATTGAATAATTATGTGCAATCAACATTGAATAATTATGTGCAATCAACATTGAATAATTATGTGCAATCAACATTGAATAATTATGTGCAATCAACATTGAATAATTATGTGCAATCAACATTGAATAATTATGTGCAATCAACATTGAATAATTATGTGCAATCAACATTGAATAATTATGTGCAATCAACATTGAATAATTATGTGCAATTAACATTGAATAATTATGTGCAATCAACATTGAATAATTATGTGCAATCAACATTGAATAATTATGTGCAATCTAACATTGAATAATTATGTGCAATCAACATTGAATAATTATGTGCAATCAACATTGAATAATTATGTGCAATCAACATTGAATAATTATGTGCAAACAACATTGAATAATTATGTGCAATCTAACATTGAATAATTATGTGCAATCAACATTGAATAATTTTGATACTTACTTTTTTAACTTTATGTTCCATTCATATAAACAATCGTTGACTAGTTCTACGGAATAAATACCTGCAAAAAATATTTTAAGTCCATATTATTCATTTGCTATGTGGATTTTCCAGGACCCTTTTCCAGAAACATGCCTTTTATTTTAATACTTTGACAATGAGCTCAATCTTTGGTTGGACAGACATAGCACAAATGCCAAAGTTACAGCTATGATTAACTTCTGCCAAGTACCTGGTCAAGTGCTGGGTCTTAGCATGTACCCAATTAACAGTCCTACCCACTTATATTGACATCACTTATGTCGATCTGCCAATTTCAATAAAAAAGCAGAGTCCCAGTCCCTTGGTCTATCATTACAACCAAAATGGTCATGCTTATGTTGACATCAAGATAAAAAATAAATGTATATGTCAACAGAAGCCCTTGGTCCCAGCTAGAACAAATCCTTTGTTTTCTAATCATTTATGTTGACAAGCTGCCAGTTCTAACCCATACTTTGTTCAACAATTTTTTGATCTTGCAGCTAGGCTTTAATGTTTCTGTCTAATCATTTATGTCAACAAGCAGCCAGTTCTGACCTGTACTTTATTCAACAATTACTTTCTCTTGCCCCCAGCCTTTAATATTGCAGTTGGATAATAAAAACAAGCTCTTGTTTAGTCCTATAAGTTGGACTCTAGCAGTGACTTAAATAAAAGCAATAAAATCTGAACAATTCTTGCATTTTCCAAAGTGATTCATGATTAAAACAAGTTTATTGTGCTGTGAAAGTTTTCTTTTTAACTTTATTTAAAATTTACAATCTTTGGAAACTAAATAAATGGCGGTTAAGGAAGCTGAGGGTGGGGCATCTTGCAAAAATATCTGTGAAAATATTCTCTAATAATTAAATTTTATTGTAATTTTATGCACTGATTATGCTATATATAATAATTTCAATTACATTCATATGTATTTGTCATTAAAATCTTTTACTGCTACATGTATTTGTATTTTGAAAGAATTCATAACTTGTTATCTCCAGGACTTATTTTAAATGTATACCACTTGAGCTGACATTGTTACAATATTGTTTTTTATTCTTTTAATACCTTGCTGGCATGTGTTAATGTATACAATATTATGCCATCATGATGACTTCTGTAACTAAATAGATATATTGTTTAACCCAACTTGCTGACAGGTTTTCATTTTCCTATGAATATCCCCATCCCCTTGGTAGCCTCAACAAGATAGGAACCCACTGGCCAAAATACAAGCCAATTGAAATACATATACTTGAAGCATGTAAATAACAACTATGCAGCCATGTGCTAATGCCGACAATGAATATCATAGTGAATGTTTTTCATCTCAGGATGTGACCAAGTAATATTTCATTGTTGATTTTATTACACAAAGGTAACCAAAATGTAATTTTTCAATATACAAGTGTATTTCACACTGGTTTAGTCTTCATGTATTAAATATTTCCATTGCTTGTTTTCTGAAAGTGAAAATGCTACTCACTGACAACAGGTCATCCTTTACTGACGAATTTAACTTGTATCTTTTTTCAGACCCCCACCAACACTTATCTTGACATCCATCTATGTTGTCAATATTTCCTTGGGCCAGAGGATGTCAACATAAATGGGTAGGACTGTACAACAGATAATTAAGGACGAAAGAGCATGTAATCACCTTTTTTATCAGACACATCCACTTGCTAGCTTATGATGCTGACACACTTAAATTACTCATTCAACAGATTTGTAAGGTATGGGGTTCAGTAATCTATTGTCAAATACACTAATCTCAGATTAGCATTAATTTTGAACACTAGTATATGATTTAGTGACATGTCAGGACAATACTAGCTACATTAGTCCAAATTAAAGGACAAGTTGTAAAACAGTTAAGATCAAGAACAGCAAACTTTAGGAAGATAAAGCCTTCCAAATAAAAGTGAACAAATAGGACCACAAGATAAAAGATAATGATGCTAAAATTCTGTAAAAGTATACAAAAAAAAGAAATGTAAAAATACAAAATATATGTAAATGTTTAAAATATATGTAAGCTGAAAGTGAAAGAAGAAATATCTGAAATTAAATAATCATACATTAAATCATACCTGTGAAATCTAAGAAGACATACTCAATAAGGTGGTTCATCATTTTCCATAAATTAGACCAGTTTTACAGTAAGGTGTAACAAAATATGCAATCTCAATATTTATTTTATTTCTTCCAAACTGTTCAAATTTATTAAGAGATTTATTTTCCCTTCTGCCCTAAATGCATATTGCCTGCTGGATGTCATATTCAGAAAACAAATAAACAGCAGCTTGATCTTGAAGATGTTCTGCATCACAAAATATGTATTGTTTAAAGCACCTGAGATAGTTGTGTAAACTGCAGTTCTCTAACCAACTCCAATGATTCTAATATAAAATCCTGATCCAAATCAAACACAAACATGCCAGTATCCAGATTTTACTGCATTTCCATAATTTGTGCTCATAACATACACACTAATAGTGCTTTACTAAAACCACTAAGATTTACAGCATCACCTACCTTTTTTATAACTTTCAGATTTATATATTTCTCTTAACTCTTTCATAAGCCTATCACTTGCATGTACTGAACCTGTTACAGAACCCTGTAATTATAAAAAAAAAATTAACATTATCAGAAGAACAAAACATCTATACATAATTATCTGATATTTAAAGTGTTATAAATTTACATCAGCTTCAAATATTCCATTTCAATTTACCTTTGTGGGTTGGAATGCTACATCTTTGTCCCCAATGAGGAAATTTTGGGGTTCTTCTTATAGCACACCCCCCACTAATTTAATAAAACTATAGCAATGGCATGCTACCTCATCTAGTATCAACCAATGGCATGTGCCATTTGATGCACTAAATATCACATTTTGCCTACTATTCCTTTTTTATTAAAAAAAAAAGTATGGCAATAACAATTCTAAATTAAAAAAGTGTCATTTTGTATTTATCACATTTTGTATTACCTAATATAAATTCCAAGGGTTTGGAGAAAAACTGAAAGAGTATCTCAAAAAATACAAGGACCTATGAAGAATAAAGCCAAACGTAAAAAAAAGTTTCCAAAGCAACCTGCCAAATTAAGGAATTTTCAAGGTTGCAAAAGAAAAAATAAAGGAGTTTCCAATGCTGACTGTCAAATTA
The DNA here is from genome assembly GCA_016746295.1 of Potamilus streckersoni. Lineage (NCBI taxonomy): Eukaryota > Metazoa > Mollusca > Bivalvia > Unionida > Unionidae > Potamilus > Potamilus streckersoni. The sequence continues at coordinate 2,125,085 of JAEAOA010002216.1, read as the reverse complement.
AAGATTTTTCAAGGTTGCAAGAAACAATTCCTTCCCTCCTTCCCAATAACAAAAAATATAAATAGCCTAAAACAGTCACACCACTTGTTATAACATTCACATTTTGTCTTCTTCACTGACATGGGCTTGACACTGAAATTCAAAAACACTTACTTATTGACAATTGAACTTTTTTTTTTACCTTAATTCAAATCAGATTAAAGGTTGAATAAAGGCTTCAAAAAATACCTTAGTGGGTTTAACACCACTTCCATGATTTCATGGTAGCATTAAAGAAGGTGCCATTAAAACTTTAATCTAGCCTTGTCACAAAACTTATAGGAATTAAGATTAATCTTGTTCCAAAGTTTATATATATATATATATATATATATATATATATATATATATATATATATATATATATATATATAGTCCTAAAACAAATAATGATTGAGAATTGAGAATTATTTAATGTCACCAATTTGAACAATATTCCTTAAGCAGCAAAACAAATGTTTAAAGATGATAAAGTTATCATTCACTCTATTATTAAAAATCTACAATGAAGAAATATTAAAAATTGTTTAGATAAAATTACAAATCTGAATCTTAATATTTCAGATTGTTTTTCTAATTCGCCTCTAAAAGTTAAATGATTGGCATCATTACATGTCAATATCGACATGCTTGTCTGTTTCTACATTAAAATGTAAAAGAGATTCCAAATTTATTATTAATAATATCCGATTCTTAACCAATCAATGTTTGGTTAAGAAACAATGTAAAAATATTTCACCTTTAAGTAGTCATCCCTTTGGTTCTGCTTCAACCTTTCCAATACAGCAAGATTCTCTGTACTAATTCCATCTATCTCCACTTTGGGTTTCGGCTCACTAGAAAATATTGAACATGCTGTATTAAGAGAAAACTTACATTTATAACAGAAATGCCTCCAATTAAGCTGGAATAAAATATCTGATCATAAAGAGCTGATATTATTGATATAATTAACTGATCTTATACTGACATACATGTGAAATTTTTATATTCTTTTACTCAAGGATAAATACACATGGTGACAATCAGTTTGGAAAGGAAAGTTTGGGGCAATTTTTAAAAAATATAGCCATGCAATCTAAATTTTCATTTTCAAGATATACTCGATTCAAGACTTATTCCGACTGTAAAAAAAAGTCAGCTGCACCTGAAAATCATGTTTAAATTTTTTAAATATTTGTTGAAGAAAATTATGTTTTTAAAATCTTTCCATTTATTTTCAAATAATACAAAGTTTCAAAGAAAAGTGATAACACTTTAATTATTTACGAGACCTGAAAACCAACAGGTGTAAAATAATGCAAACAATTTTTGCAACACATATTTAGTAGCATATAGAGTTAACATAACAAAAATTTTAAGCACCTATCAGGTCTGCAATTCAATTACCAGCAAACTGTATAAATCACATATAAGGCAGAAAGAGCTAATTTAAAAAAAATATATATTTCTAAATACTATTCAAATTGTCTGATAAGACCAAATTTTATATTTACGGCATTTTATATGAAAAAAAATAATGGTAATGGAATTAGTTTTAGTAACATAAATACGGTAATGGAATTACAGATAGATCTAATACACACTTTGTTATGTCACTGGCCAAAACACTCTAATTATGTAAATATTTATATAAATGCCTGAATAAGCTGAAATAACAGTTACCATTCTTTTTAAAGTACACCTTTATCTAGCAATGACAAGCAGCAGCCTTCAAGCAACAAGAGTTTGTTAAGACCAATCCACACCAAATTGTACTGGTTTGAATTTTGCTGAGAATTACAAAATAAAAAGCCTGAATAAAATCCAGTCAGCATATTGCGCTTACAATTAGGTTTCTCAGTTTACTTATGTGCCTGGGAGCAGAGACAATACCATTCTTTTGTGATTGTTCTAATTGACTAACCCATGACAAGTATGCTGTATGCATATTCCTGGATATGATTCTGCAACATCTTAAAAATAAGTGTATGTATCTGAAGAAGTTATGTTCTCAGATGGATGTTCTGGCCAATTTACATAGAAGTTTGTTTTCAGTCACTAGACATGTAAGAAAAACTTTTCTGCTACAAGTCATGACAAAGGTGCATTAGATGGGATAGGTGGTGAAGTTAGATGAATTGTATGGCATCAAGTACTTGTTGGTATAGATGAAGTGCAGAATTCACAAAATTTATGAAAGATGTATGGGCATAATAAGGCACAAAGATACAGCCGATTTATTGCCTAACCCTTTACCTTATACAAGAGCCTTTTGACGCCTCTACTCCATTCACATATAAGCGCGTTTTGACACCTCTACTCGATTTGCATATAAACGCCTTTTGACACCTGCTGTACACATCAGCCATTCTGACGGGTCATAGTAGTGCCACCTTTGGGGGAAAACCCCTATTAGATACTACATTTATTGGTGTGAATAACCATTAGGTCAGATCACATGGTAAATGTTTATACTCTGGTCGAAATCTGCTATCTAAAGTAACAGGGCCATATTCTCCACTATCCAAAATGGCGGCCACGGATATCATTAAAGTACTTACTAGAGTTTTCACGATTAGAATCACAACTATGAAAGCTTCAATAACTGAGGTAAAGACTTTGATACTGATGTAGGAAGCCATTAGTTTTTACAAATTATCAAATTTAGCTGCTTTAGTGATGTAGACGCAAAGAACTTGTAAATTTTGAGTATGAGAAATGGCAGCTAAGGTTGGTCATGCGGCCTCACTGGCTTGACAGTGAACGAGATCTCTCAAGAATTTAAGGCACAAAAAATTCTTCTATGAAAAATAATTATAAAGCCTTAATGACCAGATTTTACTCTTACATCGTTCCAAACATAGTGAATGTGTAACAAAAATGTAAAATGGTTAAAATCAATATTAAACATAGCATACACTTCACTGCTTAACAGGCTCATGCATATGTAGCAGAATAGGTAAGAAGTATTCTATTTATAGTGCACTGCACTGGGTAACTTTGCTACATGCGTAGCTAAGGGCTAAAAAGTCATACACTCCATGAGGGAAAGGGTTAAATGAATTCATAGAGCAGAACATTACCATTACCATAGACAGTGGATCAATATTTAAGGAATTCCAGGGCAAAGTCTGTCAATCATGTCCCAGCACTGCAACCGAATGGAGCCAAAATATGAACCACCATATTATCTAATGTGGCAGAAATATATAATAATGTTACTGGAAAAACTTCTGAGGATCAAGTCTTCCCAAACGACCTTTCAGAAAATCAAAACTCAGTTTCAGATAAATTAATTTTGTTCATGGGTACCAATAAAATAAGCAGGAATGGTGTCAGTGAAATTCTATGTTTGCCTGATATTGGAGAAACACCAAGGTGAAGGCTATGTCAAGTTTGTCAAAAAGAAAACCAGCAGTGAATGCTTTATTTGGCCTAAAAAGGAAGATGTAGAATATAAAGTGCACATTTTGTAAAACCTTGTGGACTGGCATTTGCTACAGACTTCAATAAATATCAAATTCAATAACTGACGTAAGTTTAATATAATGTAATGGCTGTTTCATTAACATTTTCACTGTTGAATTTGTTACTATTGACCTAAAGCAGCCAGTTTTGTACATTTGACGCTTTGTTCTACCATATATTTAAGAAAAGATTTAATAATTTGCAGAGGATGTTTTCAGTTTAATGTGAGTCACTGCAACATTCGTAGGGTTTAATTACATTATAGAAAATATTAAACAGGTACAATCTTTGCCAAGCTGATGTTGTTGTTGTTGCTGGGGAGTTTAATACCATTTTTCACTACACGATAGGCTATACTAGGCGGCCAGTATTAATGGTGGAGGAAGAAACCAGGAAATCACTGGAAAGAACCACCAACCCAAGAGAGGCTAATGACAAGCTTTCTCACATATCCACATTTGCAAAATCCTATTCTCAAACCCACGCAGACAGAGGTGAGATGGTAGTGCTCCGTAACAGACTGAGCTTTATACCACTCTGGGCCCCTGCCAAGCTGATGTAAAAGTTGTATCAGAACATTAACATTTTCAGTAAATTTATGTTTAAACATGATTTTTATTTTCTAAATTGGCAAATTAATGTTATTGAATGTTGTAATTCCTTTACCAATGCTTAAATTTAATATTGCACAGATCTGTTAACAATACTATTATGTACTATATGTCATCACTGGACACATTTATTGCCTACAACACAGTACTTACACCATACATTCAGAGAACTGTTATGAATTTCAACATGCCCTTATATCTTTGTTTATATTATGTAATACTGTAACTATAGCTATTAGGTTTATAATAATCTATATTATTATGCCAATGAAAATAATCAATGGTTCCATTATCTTTCTGTAAGATATTTCTATGAGCAGAAGCACTATTTGATGCATTTCTTTTCCTAAAATGTAATTCCGTTACAGTGAAATTGCCCTCTATTAAATAATTTCTTAACATTTAATACCAGCTTTGTAGTAAGAACAGAGATCAACAATTTGGAACATGTTTATGGCCTTAACAAATCATTTCAATTATTTCCATTTATGTTGGAACAACAAATGGTTTTAATAAACAAATGTGCCTCACAACAGTACCTGAAAAAAATGACCTAAATGTCAAACCTAAGTAAGGTGTAATGAAAAGATGAATGAGAATAACACCATATGCCCCTAGTATTGCCATGGTGTGGCATAAATTGTGCTCCTTCCTGCTTTTGACAAATATTTTGTATGAATGAATATTATAAATCATAAAGTCTGACACTGCTAAGTCCTGCAGGTGAATATATCCAGAGGAAATGCATGGATGGCTAACTCGAAAAATTAGTTGTCTTCCTCATTCTTTCAATCAACCCAGTGTTGTCTATATCCCAATTTAGGCAGATGCAGGACCATGCACTCTCATGGGGGGAACCTGCCCTAAATGTGGGCTGCCCTATTTTAAATTTCATGGTTTTACCCTGCATTAAGTAACAATTACAAGACATTTAAAAGATGGCCACTGTGGTGGCAATATTGGATTTGCGAGTACCACTTTTATGCAGGAACAACTAGACCTCATAATAAATCTCCTGAAAGTCAATATGACTTGCAGTACAGGAGGATAACAAGATTTACAATAATGGCTCTTGTGGCCATATTGGATATCTTGGTGCCATCATTTTCATTCAAGACCACCAAGACCATGGATGAACATGTGTAATCTTTCATAGCAATCCACCAAGTAGTTTAGCTGCAGCTATGATAACAATAATGAATATTTGCATTTTGACGATGGACAAACACTATCCCACAAATTCTTCTGGTCTATGACCAAAAGAGCTAAAATCAGAAAAACCTTGAAATGCATTCTTCACAGAAATGACTCAATGGAAAATTGAGCATCTTGACATGAAGTCTTTTCAAATTTCCTCAAATGATGCTGGACCCACCATCACTAAAAACAGAAACAACTTTAAACAACTTCTTTGAAGAACTACTTGACAGCATTTAACCAAAATGTTAGCATACTGGCATAAGACTCAAATTCATTCCGATGATTCTGACCAGGCATCAAATATGACCACCATTACTAAAATTGAACAACCTTGAAAAATTGACCAAAACAATCTGACCAAATTTTTTGGAAAGCATGCTGACATGAAGGTCCTTGTTCCAATCCACTGTAAAAAAAATGCTACCATTACATTAATTAGAAAAAAAAACTTAACTAATTTCTAAAACTGCACTCAAAAGATGTTGACCAAATCTGACAGAAAGCACCCTGACACAGATGTGCTTCAACTTGGTAAAAGTGATGTTGAATCACAATACAATGTAAAATTACTAAAAATAGACAAATCTAAATCTAACTACTTTTCCAACCAAGTGTACCAGGCATTAAAATCTTTTGATTTGGTGCCTATGATGCAGATCCACTCAAAAATTGGCCACCGTTACTAAAAATAAAAACTTCAAAGAACTGCTCATGAAAATATATCATTTGATATGTTGTTGTTGTTGTTGTTGTTGGGCTTAACGCCATTTTTCAGCACACAATAGGCTATTCATGGCGGCCAGTATTTATGGTGGAGGAAGAAACCGGGAAATCACCGGAAAGAACCACCGACCCACGAGAAGCTACTGGCAAGCTTTCTCACATATCCACATTAGCTGAAACCTAGACTCGAACATACACAGACAGAGGTGAGATGGCAGTGATCATTTGACATAAAACAGTTTTCAAATAATACAAAAAATGCCACATTGTTATTAAATATGACCACCATACCTAAATATATAAACTACACTGTATGACTTCCAAAAACCACCTAAAAAGAATTGACCAATTGGAAAGCATCTGGCCAATAATGCCAATCCACCATCAAATATGGTTCCTGGAACAAATAATGTAACAAATTTTAATTACTTGATCCAACAAGTTTCTTGACAGAATATGACTAAATCAGACATAAAGCATCATAGCCTGAAAACAAATAAAATTTGACAAACTGACAGAAAACCTCCTTGCACAGAGACCTTTAAATATTTGAAAAATGATGTCAACATAGCTGTTAACCCTCCAGACTCCCAATTAGTAATTAGCAAAAATAGGGATAAAAATTAGTGAATTTTGACAAATTCTGAAGTGATCTTTGGGTCTGAGAATATTGGTGTTGGAAAATGTTTAGCAATGAATCCAGCTGATAAAGATAGACTGTTCAACAAGAAAACTCACGACGTTTCAAGGTGTGTGTGGCTTGCAGATTTCCATCAAAGGCTTAAAATATTTCAGAGCTGAAATCTGCCAGAGTTCTTAATTTTCCTAACCTCTAAGTTATGTGCTTTTTGCTACCAATGTGCTTCCTCACATCATCTCTGTCACCATGCCTAATGCTAAAATTCGTGGCACATTGTGTGCAAAAAGCATGATGTATATTGGTGTTTGATGGATGAATGCACAGCCAACTTTTGGTATAATCCAAACTTAACTTCACTTTTTGTGCAATACATTTAATTTTCCTTGGTGGTGAAGATATTTTCAGTATCAATGCTGAATGTTAATTCAAATCAGTATTAGTGGTACATTCATGGAATAATTCTGGTGAGGCCCCAGTTTCTCTCAAATGCTTTTGTAAAACTACTTTTATACATATAGATTAAAATACAGTAAAATACTTGCTAAAGGGCCAACTGTATCAATTGGCTATAGTACTACTAATATCACAACTAGCAATACTGGACCATTTTGGCAACTACTGATATCATGTCTAGCACTTAACGGGAAATCGGTTAGTTTATTAAAGATTTTAAAAAATTGATAATTGGGGAATTCGTGATGTTTTAGCATGCGGTGAGAATCCGTGAATCGCTGAAAAAAGTTGTGAAATTCACACCAAAATTGGGAAGGCTGACAGCTATGTATCAGCATATCATCAAATATAGATATTAGCATAATCAAAACTAGAGAAACATTAAAACAAATGTTTCTATAACATATCCAATCAACAGCACTGGAAGAAATCTCAACAGAAAGCATCCTACTGATCCAGATTTTTATTGGTGGAAATTGCTCACATTTAGGCTACAGGGCCAGTGTCACACAAGTAATTATCTATCCATTTATACTTCTTGTTTGTAATGGTGGACGTATCTGATGGCAAAATGGCTATACTTCTAAAACAAAGACATCTATGTCAGGATGGCTTCTGTCAAATTCTACTGAGTAGTTTTTGAGCTGAGTCATCTAAAGGTCTTTCTAATTTTCGTAAAGGTGACCATATCTTATGGCAGATCAGCATCATTTGTAAAACGTTGACTTCCAGGATTCTTTGTCAAGTTTTGTCAGACTTTATTCATTTTTGGAGAAGCCCTTTAAAGATTTTACTGCACTTTTAAAAATAAGGATAGTGACATTTCATGGCAGATTGACATAAATTGACAAATTTGAACATTAATAATGCTTTTTGTCAATTTCAGTCAAATTCAATTCCACAGTTTTGGTTAAGAAATCATATAAATATAATTTTATCCTTAGTAATGGTATATCTGACTGGATTAACATCGACCAGACCAACCTGAAAGGTCATTATACCAGGATGCTTTATGTCAAGTGTGATCAAATTATGGTCAGAAAGTTTGGAAAATTAATTAAAAGGGTTTTCTATTGTTCTGAAACAGTGACTTTTGGTTTATTAATGGTGGCCATATCTGGAGGTGGATTGTCATGATTTGACAAGAAATGAAAGGACTCAGTCTTGAGTTGCATAGGGTGTCATCTTCTTGGCAAGGTCTTGCAAAAGAGAAATAACAACTCCATGGATTTGACATTCTGGTCTTTCTGCCAGCCCAAAGTCTTGTGCTTCTATTGACAAGACAGAAATAACTGGTTTTGTACATAGAGTAAGCCTCACCATTCCATCCCTAAAGTGCCACTCTCCAATGATCTGGACAAAATATTTATTAATATAAAGTGTGCACATGTCTTCACTGATGACTCAAAATGGGTTAGATTACATGTAACATACTTTGGGTTTTCTTCTTCCATCTCATAGTGGAATTCATCATCATCCTCACTATCCGAACTGTGGTCTACAGGAACCATTCCCTGCAAGAAAAAAGATAATACAAACCTTGCAAGGACAATCAAAAATTTTAGAAATGAACTAAACAGATAGCAAGTTTGAAAATGTGTCACAAAATAACACTGATTATCTTGTATCATGAATGCAGGAACAATTTTAAACCTTAGTTATTGATAAGAATAAATATATAAATTCAATCAAGAATCCATGCTTTAATGAGTTCATTTGATCATCTTAGTTCACTGAGCTTTGATAATCCTCTGACTTTTCTCTAAAATGGAGGTTATATTTTTCTTTACAAGAGATATCCACATGTTCTGCACTGCATTAGGAAAATGAAAGCAATGTGTAATTTTTTATGCAGGTAAAACAAGATATTCTTCTACCATGACCTACACAAAATAATGGGAAATAACTCTTACAATCAGCCACAATGGATATCATAATTTACCAATATTGCAATCAGTTGCAATTCTTTTTGTGGACAATTTCTGCTCTGACCAAAATTTTCAAGCAGGTATATGTAGCTTCTAAAAATTCCTTGCTAATATGATGCTTTTATGACAATGATAACATAATTCTTTTAAAATCATTTATTGTAGTGTTTTTCAAAGATTGATACTTTGCACATATTATCTACATGTCTCTCTTTAATGAACAAACCACACTTCCTACAGCATAAAATTACATTGTATGGCAATGCCTCAATCAAATATCCACTGTTTTTGTAAATATATTTCTGCACATATAGCAATAATATTGTGATAATTTTTTCATTAGTATAATGTGAAACTGGTCAATTCTCATAATTATCAAGGGATTTATATTTTTGTGGTAATATTGCAACTACAGTAATAACCTTATTATAGGATGATTTTACTAGTCATTTTATGTAGTCTAGGATATCCCTGACTGAAATGTTGAAAATTGTTGTTAATGAACAACCACATGCTATGACTGAAACAACTATGAATAACCAAGAAAGATAAAATGAATCAAAGAAATTTAAGCTACAGTAGATTCATTTATGCAATTCCTGTTGTACCATCCCTCCTATAAAAGGGAGGGCAAGTAGTTTGCTTCTCCTGTGTGTGGATGCTACAGTTAGAAGAAAGTTGGTTTTATGTACAAGATTTTCAAATGAAGCCTCACTCAAGGTTCATAAAGGATATTGTCAAAGTCTATGTACAATAAAACTAAGATAGGTACTGCATGTAAAATAAAATAATTGTAATGAGGTCAAGTCCTCCTAATTTTGCATAAATGTTTTTAAGTAGTATGCAAAGTAAACCAAGTCATACTCTTTATCATAGTCCTTAGTTCTGCAATAACATACAAGATCACCATATTAATATCCATATAAGTTAATGTTAAAAGCAGATCAAAATTTGATCAGAGATACTGGTTCCAGAAGATTAACTAGCCCATCCAATCAGACACAAGATCACCACATTACTATGTGTAGATCTGGATCATTTCTGAAGTCATCAAAGATCTTTATGGTATAAGCACAAATTCAAAGTTTTATTAAATCTCATCAGATATTAGGGCTTCCAGAGTGGTAACAAACTAGGCCAATCAGATGCAAGATTATCTCGTTCACCTGCATGGATTATGCTCATTAATGAATCATCCAAGGGTATGATGATATAAACCCACTGGGAGTTTTTGCAAAACATAATCAGAAATATGGCTTCCAGAGGATTAATAAGCTCAGCCATTCAGAAACAAGATTACCTCATTATTCATATGGATATTCTGCATTATTAAAATCAACCAAGTTCTTAATGATGTAAGTTGTATGGTTTAATGCCTTTTTACACCACATAATAAGCTATACATGGCAGGTACATAACTAGTGGAGGAAGAACCCTGAAAATCTCCAGGAAGAACCTACACACAAGAAGCTACAGAAAGAATTTCTCACATTAGCCGAGCCTGAGACTTAAACCCATGCAGACAGACGAGAGATGGCAGTGATCTGGAATTGTTAGTGCTTTAGACCACTCAGGGTCCCTAATGATTCCCTTTCTAATGATATAAGCATATATTCCAAGTGATGAAAGGTGTGTGTGCACGCACATGTGAGAGATTTGGATTTTTAATGTAACTTTAACAATTTTTCAGACATATAGCTATGATGTCTGCATTGGGGCAGTTTACAGTGATGTCTAGCAGTGGGGAATTATGCCACAGATATGTATCAACCGGTCCCATCATGACATGTAGCAAGATGTCCCACCCACATTATCCTGACACCATGCCAGCCAGTCCTAACATTAACTTCTTAATGCTGAGCACCAAACAAGACAGCTGAAAGTAACTTTTTATAAGTCTCTGGTATGTCTAGCCACTAGGCCACTGGATGGGTTCTCCAAGGTTGATAAAAGTCTGATCAGAAATTTGGCCTTCAGAGTACAAGATCAGGCAGTCAGAAGCAAGATCATAATGTTAATATGTATAAATGCCAACCCTCTGAGAGCTGTAAATGTAACCATTACTACTATAATTGGCAAAAAATCACAATATACACATAAAAAATGTAATTGATACATTACATGCCAGAATTACAGCATGTATGAAAAAGATACATTTTTATTAAATGAATCTGTAAGGCAAAGTTCACTTTTGAAGAGACACATCTGTTTTCTTGGGTCATATACAGTTGCTAAAAAAGGCAAAGATGGAAACTACTCTTATGCTATTCTGTAATGCAATCACAATTTTAAGAATATCAGTAAAATTAAAGAGAAGATAATAGAAATGATAAAAACAACTTTTTATTGATTTTTTTTATTTTTAAGTTTTTAATGTAGCAAAAAGTGTAATCAATATAATGTCCAGCTGAAAACATAATTTGGCAAAAAAAGTCATAATGATTACTCCCAAAGCATACTGGTTGGCATGTATGCAATGAGTCTTACTGAAAATGGACCAAAAATATGGACTCCAGAGTGGTAGCAAGCAATTGCTAACATAAGGACATAATGCAGAATGGCATTTTGTTGTCACAAGCCACGGCAAGAGCCTCTGTGATGGCATTGGTAGTGAATTGCCTAGTAGCTTGTGCCAGCTCGCAAGCAACAGTAGAAGATCAGATGGTAAAGATGCACCTGTTATAAAGAGCCACTAACAGGAAAAGGCAAAACTGGCCATTGTACAGGTGACCACTGTAAACAGGTTCACCTATTAAAATTGGTTTTTGAACACATATCATGTATTGAATATAGTTAGTCATTATTGTTATTAAGATAATTTTATGTGTAGCACAACAAATTCGTAAGTACATGTATATTTTGTTCTCTCCAAAATTTATGTTCTACAGAAGATTACTGTATCCTATTTGATTTAATCCATCTTAGAAATGAAATCAACCAACTTCAAAATATACACCTTTGTTTGTCCATGCAATATCAAGATTAGTCAGTTGCTCAACTCACCAAAATCAAAAAACAGTTGGCTTATGTGAGAAACCTGCAATAAACAGAAAATCAAAAGAAGGTTTATATGGATATTCATTGTGAATCACGAACCAAATTTTCAGCTGCCATTTCATAGGTGTTTTTAATACTGATATCTTGTACACTGTCAGCATGCCTGGAGTTATATGTGTAATAGAGATAAGAAATGTTTGCATACTGATTCAAATGATATTTCTTTATCAAGATTCTAAACAAAGCCTTCATCATGAAGCATGTATTCAGTCTGCACAGATGAAACAGTCAATGTAGATATGCTCTAGTGACCACTTTCTGCAGGTAGAAACTATTATTTGGATATGAAATAGCTGGTTACTGACTGTAACACACAGGACATTTATAGAGAAAATTTAAAAGGAGGGATTAGAACAGCTGTTGTGAACAGGTGATAGCTGAGAAATAGTGATCATTAGGACAAGTTTGACTATTCTGTAACAACAACTATGAAAGAAAAACCTTAACCATCAAGATGACTCAACATGTCTATCTATATAAAGCATTTATTTATCAATACCAATTTTGTAACTTCCACTTATTTTCATATGATTGCTAAAGAAATATTAAGGAAAAGAAACAAAACTATAACAAAAATTCCATATGAACTGAAGTAACGACCAGAGTAAAATATATTTCAGTCAATGAACAAAATATTGATTTCCTCCCAAGGTTCCAACATTGACAATTAATTAATGGTGGTTATCACAGTTTGCATTTTGCAATTTTATGTCCAGGGAACAAAATTCAGAAAGTGGTTTGTTCATGGCTGTTGTTTGAGTTGCCAGCTTTGTAAGATTTCAATTAGGGCATACGTGCACAGTATGGTTTCTAAGTGACACAATATATATCGTGCACAGCCGTCTCAGCGTTGGGACACCTCACAGGGTACATTAAAAGTGGTAACATTCAATGAATATTTTAAGAACAATACAGAATTGCCATATTTGCCAAAAGGTTTCCTATTTGAATGCTGAAATATTCAATTAAACACTAGCAATAAGCAGTCATGACATAAAAGCAGCATAAAGACTAAGTAGGTACACTTACTCTTTCCTCCACTTTGTGATCAAGCAAGTCCAGTTCCTTTGGTAACTCAAGACCATGTCTCCTACACAACTCAGTCAAAAGCATCTTAATCTGCGGGATAATCTGCAAGGAAGACATAATTAATTGTAAATCTTTAAGTTGCTATGTATGTATCTCTTGCATTCTAATGTAATCTAAGGGCTGTTCCAGTAAAACAAATATCTACCAGAGGAGAAGGCACTTTTAAATTCAACCAACCCACAATAAAAGCAATTTTAAAAAATTACGACCCAATGTCTGCTGCATTTTAATCGAAAAATATCACCCCCTACAGAAGCATATTATTTTACCTAATTTCTAGCTTGTGGTTAGAGGGTGGTAGAAGTGATTTTAATTTTGGGTTGGAGACTGATGCGATTTAAAAGTCTGCTGATGGAAGGTAATCTATACTGAATTCTTAGATATATATAATCTAGTTCACATTTGTACCCATTGTTTGTAATCAATCATCTTTTGTCCTTTCGTCTGTTAGCCAAGTATGTTTCTTGACTTGTCAGAAATAAACAAAACTTTAAACGTGAACGTGATGCTGCATTATTTATGCCTGCTTGTACACTATATAATTTCTTGTCTTTAAAATATATCTCCTTCAATGATATGTCTTATTTTTATGCTTTGTTGCATGGCTGATATACAAAAGGAAAGAAATATAGCATGCCAAAGCACAGTTTCAACAGCCTGATCAATTTCATCATCAATATCATCATCATTGATCAGATTTCTGCTATAATCAGGCCACAATAAATTAGTGCCTTAATATTCATCCCAACCACCCAATGGATGTAGTTTAAATATTTGATACAATGACTGTCTCTGTCCTGAAAATATTTTTTTTAAAATCTAAAACTCATCTTGAATTAGATTTCAAAAATGGATGAAATTTGAGGAATAATTATTTTGGGCCCAGTGTATTTTTAAGATCAACCTCATTGTTGTCAACTGTCCCTTATCAGCAGCAGCAGCATCACAGGTTCTAACATGGCAGAATGATGTAAGATGTTTTGTGATTGCCTTGTCTTTTATGTTTCTTCAGTAGTAAAATTGGCTGCTGTATATAGATTCTGTTGTACTGAAAATGGTGTAAAAGCCATAATGATCTACCTACAACCTGAGGTCTTGTCTCTGAATGATGTTGGGAGAAAACTAAAACATCAAATAAACTGATGAATGGCTCCAGCAGCAGCAGAAGTAACAGTTTATCACTTATGCCACAAATGCATGAATATATCATTTTCGACCATAATAAATGTCTTCAAACCTATGAATATTGTCAGTTGTTTTTCTAAATTCCATCTAATGAACAGACATCACTGTCATGTCCTGCCTTTTCTGACAACTGCCATCTATACTGGTTTGAGTTACTGTACCAATACAATATGTATTTGTGAAAACTTGCTAACTGCCATCTATACTGGTTTGAGTTGCTGCACGCCAAAAACTATCAGATTTTTTAAAATCATCTTCAATCTTCCGTATCAGCTGCCATATATAGGCTACAAAGAACTGAAAATGGCATTAACCCCAAATCATGTACAACTCCTGTTTCAAACAACACTTATAAAATAAAGAATACAAACTGCAATGAAACTACAATTTTTTATGAAAGCCTAAAATCAAATAAATAGGAACTTCTTTTACAAATTTTAACATTTTCTTTCTGTATGTTTAATTCAAATTGTCTGCAACATACAACGCTTGACTAATGCATCAACTTCCTTCTCTGACAAATTCTTTCTGGCAATCTCTTTGTGCACTTCTGGCAATAAATCTGTCTTTAACTTTCTAAATGGGTGTTCTTGTACCCCTACCATGTGTGCTAAACATACTTCAACTGCTTTATATTAAGAACAAGCAAATGCAATACCTTTAAATTTCTAACTTATTTTCTTTTCTCAGTTTTAAGTTTTTCCTTCTTTCAAATGATTAAGCTATATTTGTATATCTTCACAACTTACACCTAAAAGTTTGCTGATACTTTGCTTCACCTTCCTATTTAAGCGAAAGAATGGCCGTTAATGTGTCATGATAGGAAAGGTAATGAAATCCTGGCAGACGAGACATATCCAAGATTGGTTGCATTTCATATCTCTTAACAGGGAAACCTCTCTAACTATCATCTGTTCTGTATGTTACAAAAGCATAATGCATTTGAGTATTTGTGTTCATTGAAATTTGATAAGCATTCGTTGCCTTATCTTTTAAAAGTCCATATTTTTCAAAAGGGTTTTCCCCATATTGGTCCACTTGACTTTATAACAAAATTATTTTCCATTTGATAGGATGCATACTTATCAAGAAAATTCTTTATTACAGATTCAAAATTTGGGTTGAATACCAGTCCACTGTTTTAGGTGCAACACATGCATCTTTTTGAATGATGAATAAAATGTGCCATCAATTCTTTTTACTGATTCTTTGGATGCTGACATATTTTCCTAGAATTTGTCTAAATCAAATGTGCCCTGTTCATTATACTCTTTCTCATGAATTCTTTTTGATGTGATGATTCCACACTGACTTAATGCTCTGTTTTCTGCTGTGTGAAGTCTCTCTACAAAAGGATATTTTGAATCTCCTTCAGCAAAGCTCTGCACTTTGAATCTGTCCAAATTGAGCAACCATCTAATAAGTACTAAACAAAAGTGTGTCATTTTATTTCATGGACATTCAACTCCACCTCCATCAATCAAAACAAACAAATGAGAAACAAATGAGTCAAAAAGTGACTTGTATTTTATCTAAAGTACAGGGGTTCATTCATGTGTCTAAATGCAGTTGAGGATTCAAAATAGTTGATTTTAATTAATAAGGTTCCACTTCCCAGTACACAAGTTTTGGTAATGCTAACAGAACCGATGCGAGAAATGACACATTCTTCTTGCAGCTGCAACACTTTAACAAACTGATATGCTGTAATTGATCAAGTTTTTTTTCCCAATCATGATTATAATATCTTATTCGCTTCAAAGATTTTGATGGAAGCTGAATAACCTTTACATCTGTATGAACCAAGGCATTATCATCTTGCTAAAACACAACCTGTTACTAAATTCTTTTATAGATAACTGTAATGCATGCATAGCACAGTGACTCTTTATAGAGGATCAACTTTTGTCTCAGAATTGATCTACAAAGTCAAATTTCAGGGTTCACAGCCTACCTTCATGATGCGATTTTTGCTTGGAATGTTTTGGATTGAAAGTTTTGTGTGTATGTGCAAGCAGCAGACAAAGATATAGGTATTCCAAAAACTTGTAACAGAGAAACAGCCCATGGCATGTCCAGCTATGACTTTTTGTTTACAAACAGTGTTTCATAAATTAGACATGGAATTGTTTGTAATCCCTGGCCTGCACTATCAAATAATGAGAGCAAACAAGCTGCTGACATTGGATATTTTTCTACTAGTATTAGTCTACCAGAACCTTCTTCATGAACCAATATATCTTTCTTTCTCCTTTTGCTTTTATAATTTGTTTCACATGTTTGTTTAGTTTCAGTCCATTTCTCCAAGCTAGACATTTCAACTTCATTGCATTTAATGCCATACTTTTCAAAGACAACTCCACCTACTTTATGTTTATTCAAGTGAGTTCTGCTAGTCAATTTTGTAAGGATAAAGCCTCACAAGTTTTTTTGTCTTTTTCTATTGTTGTTGGATCAATTAAATCATTCAATTTTGATGCAATTTCTGCTTTTACTATCTGATCATGGTTAGGCTACCTTAGGTTATCAATCAGTTTTTTCATTCAACACCTTGTAATATTTTAGTCAAATAAGCCACTGATCCATATTTACCTGCTGTATACACTAGAATGACAGGCAAGTTGTCAAGCATAAAATCTTGAGCAACATTGCTCTTGTAGCCTAAAATGGGATGCTTTACATTATATTTATGTTTACTAGCTTCACTGTATATAGACCATGCATGTTTCAATTGCACACAAATATC
Source organism: Potamilus streckersoni (assembly GCA_016746295.1). Lineage (NCBI taxonomy): Eukaryota > Metazoa > Mollusca > Bivalvia > Unionida > Unionidae > Potamilus > Potamilus streckersoni. Next base: position 2,107,964 of record JAEAOA010002216.1, on the reverse strand, counting down.
ACGTTCAATGGCATCATCAACAAGAAGTGATTTTTGATGTTATTCAGTTTCTTTTAGATTGTTCACTACTTCGTCCAAGATAAATTACAAGTATTACTGTCATACCACATACTGTTTTTGCTTGCCATTTTACTCCTATTATCTCTCTGTGCATTTAAATTTTTCATTTGTCTCTTTGATTTCAGAATATCTGCATTAGTATAGCACAAAGAGGATAAACCTGATTTATTTAGTTATTTTTGCAATATCTCCATCAGTTTGTTCATCATTCACTCACTTTTTGTTGTAGGTATTTCAATGTTTTCTACTGTCTCCCCAGATGTAGTTATTTCAATACTATCTTCTTGAAACCATAAGAACAGCTCCCACACAGGTCTCTTAAATTTTCACTTTTGTAATTATGCCACCATTTTTATAAATGTCCTTTGCTATGGCTGGGATGAAATCATCTTTATAATATGCATTCAGAGTTCTCTTCACTTGTGCTCTCAATTGCATTTGTCTGTTATTAGCTTTACCATATCTGACGGCCAATAAAGTGATACTTTTTTACCAGAACATCAATAGCTTCATCTTATACTTTGAATTGACTCATATGGATTTTGTCATTCTAATTGCTTTATTGTATGTCAAATACATTTTAGTTACATTTAATGATCCAGTCCAGAAAGGTAACTGAGTTACAGATAAAATAAAATTCATGATGCTGTGTTGAACGAAGTGAAAAAGACAAATCCAAAGTACTGATCTGGCATCGTCTTATACTAAGCCTCAACGATGAAGGATGGAAAATTTACAAAATCTGCTTATGTTACTTATACTTTTCATTAACTTATAGGCCAGCAAATACAGTATTATCATTTTCATCAAAATTAAGTTTCCTGATAAATGAAAACAGATTTTGGCATTTTATTTTTATCAAAGTAATTTTCTACACTCATTTAAGAGCATCTACTGAGTGCAGTACTCTACTTTAAATCATATATAGTGAAGTTGCACTTTATTAGCTGTATAAGTAATGTTATCACTTATTGGATAGTATTGTCCAACACAAACTCTTTGAAAGCTTTCATTATTATCATTACATCAATCATTATTAATTTATACCCTATTACAACAATGGACATCATTTAATCACAGATGCTTACATATAAATTCAACTGAACACTAATTTCTTTGAAGTCCTCACATCAGAGAAAGATTAACTGTCAGTCATTCTGGCTTCATGCATGTATAGTTATGTCTAGCCTTTAGCTATCTGGAGAGTGGACACTGCTGACTAAAATTATATAAAGGGAAGCATCCTGGGGGAAAATGATGCATGTTATGTGGATGCAGGACACAGAAAAACTGTGCATCCTCTGGGAATTTCCCATGTAACCTAACCCTGAAGTTCAGGTCCTTGTGAACCTCAAGATAACTGCTGTATGCTGAAACTACCTTACATTATTAAAAAATGACAAAATTGTCTGGACTGCCACCACAATAGCCATAATGGATGTAAAAAATGGTCACCATTTTCATATCAGAGCAACTAGATATGCTAAGAAACCCCATTATATCAAAAAGACCATTCAGATGAATCGTGATAACAAGACTTTAATGATCGCTGTCATACTGAATGTAAAATTGGCAACATATTTCTTTAGGTCCAACTAAATCAGATCTTTTGGTGAAAACCCTATGTTGATATGACCATCTACTGAGGCGAACAAATAAGATTTTCAAGATGGATGACATGGTGGCCATAGTAGATAGCAGATCAACATTATTTTCATTTAGAATCAATCGGACACCATAATAGACATACATGCCAACCCCCAAGAGGTGTAACTGTAATTAATGCTATGATAAGTTGCAAAAACAGCATTATTTGGCAGTGAAAAGTGTAATCTATATATTAAATGGCAGAATTACTCGACAAAAATGGCAAAATCCACATGGATTAGAACCAGAACACAAAAACAAAATATACTGAAAAATTATTTATATTCAGCACCCACTTCCACTAGTTTGCATATGTCACTTTTCACTGAATGATCATTAACTTAAATTCTACAATGATCATGATCAGGTGCTCAGTGCCGTATCATTCTCGTATTCTTTCAAAATTTGTAAAGTGGTTTTGATTTGTTCTTTTTACTGATCTGACATGTTTATAAGCTTGAAAAGATCCATCTGCTAATACATTTTCCATCATATTATATCCACAACTTGCACTATAAAGTATTTCACTTAACATCTGGTGCCATTTTCTTTAAATAGTTTATTAATGAAATGAGTCTGTTAGAAAGAGTTCACGTTTGAAGAAATTTGTTGTTTTCTTGGAAATGGATCATAGACAGCTGCCATAAACAACAAATAAGTAAAGTTGTCCTATGCTATTCTTATGCAGCCATCACCTTTTTAAAACTATTGTCAAATTTATATTAGTGGAATTAAACAGATGATAATAAAAATAATTAAAAAACTTTTTATTGTTTTATTTTTATATTTTTAAACATCAAAATACATATACAGTATGACACTCTATGTAATTTGGTGAAAAAAGTGCAATGGCTGGCATGTATATATCAAGTCTTCCAATGTAAATCTAAATATCAATGTGACATTACGCTTAGGAATAGTGATAAGATTTTCAAGACAACTGCAGTAATGTTCCCACTGGATGTCCAGTAAGAATAATTATATTTAGGGTCAACAAGACGTTGTAAGACTTACTGAAAACACAGACAATATTTTCAAGATACAATGGAAGCAATCATGTTGTATGTATGAGGGGCACTATTTTTTCTTTAGTACAAACTTGATCTTGGGATGAATGTACGTGAAAATTTTCACAGTGCACCTACAGGTAGTTTAGAAGGAACATCAATAACAAGTGCCAATGGATGAACAGATGAGGGACAACAAATCATTCTATAAACTCTTCTGTTTTGTAGCAATGATAGCTGCAAAATGACTACAAAGTGCAGTTAATTATCGCAATAATATATGATTATTTTTACACAATGTAAAAAGAAATATTCTTGTCAAATTAATTATTTTCATTACTTTCTCTTCCTCAAGCCTATTTCCTTGAGTATATAAAATATACATTTTCAATCCATTCTAAGCCAAATTGGGTTGAATATTTTCACTTATACAATCCCTTAGTAAGTGTTTGATTTCTGAATGTCTCTTTTTCCGGGTTTGTCTGGATTAGAACCATGCACTACATCTGATATACAGCACTGAAGGCAGATATATTACAGTCTTTATGAAGGCAAATGCTGGAACTTATGTAATATTCACCACTTGCTTAGAGTCTTTTTAGCACTTCGATATGCATGTAGCAAAGTTACCCAGTGCAGTCCACTACACATAGACCTGTTAAGCAGTGAAGTGTATGTTACATTAACTGCAATTTTAACCATTTTAAGTTTTTGGTACACATATATTATGTATGGAAAGATTTAAGAGTAAATTATGGTCGTTATAGCTGTATAATTATTTTTAACTAAAGAATTTGTATGTGCTTTAAAATCTTGAGAGAACTCATTAGCCATCAAATCAGTGAAGCCGAGTGATTAACCATAGCGACAATTTTCATACTCAAAATTTACAAGTTTTTTGTCTTCGTCTACATCACTAAATCAGTTGAATTTGATAATTTATAAAAACTAATGGCTTCCTACATCAGTGTCAGAGTCTTTACCTAAATTATTAAAGTTTTCATAGTTGTGATTCTACCCGAGCAAGTGTCAAATGGAGAATACGAGACATGTACAATCTACATACTTTAAATAGCAGATTTTGACCAGAGAATCAACTGTGACCAGGTGATCTGACGTAATGATCATTCCCATCAATGAATGTAGTATCTAATAGGTGGTTTTCCTAAAAAGGTGGCACTATGAAAACCTGCTCAAAATGGCTACTGTTTACGGAGTTGCCAAAAGGCGCCTATATGGGCATCCGGTAAAGTGGCAAAAGGTGTCTGTATTGGACTTCGGTAGAGGGCCAAAAGGCGCTTGTGTGAGGCAAAGGGTTAATGTATAATCAATGTCACATTTTAAACTTGCCAGTAGGAAAGCAACAAAATGTCAACAGGCATCAAGTCAACAGAGTTAAAAGGAACTGTGATGTTTAGACTATAGTTGATAGTTCTTAACAGTGGTAATGTTTTAACATTCACCTGGTTGAAGATAAATATCTTTTATTTTTTTCTTGTTGTTGTGATGCTTTTAGGATTGTAGATCTATCACTATATTTCTTGTGCACAAATAGAGAATTTCATGCATGAATTTTACTCAAAGAACACATTTCTTGTGTATGAAATACCTTGGGTACTTGCTTACAAAGAACCCTGAATGCAAAAGACTTTTTAAAATCTTCCTTACTCTATACTTGTCAGGAGTTGTTTCACAGATCTTTTCTATGGTTGCTGCAACATCTGCATTATCATCATCACTGAACCAAACAGGTGCCACCTGTGGATAGGTCTCCTAGAAAAGAAAGACATTAATACACCTTCGTGTTTCAATTCTTATGTCAACACACAAAATTAAATTATTTTAGAGAAATATCAAACAAAGTTCAAAATATGCCTTCTTTTGAACTTATCACCTGACATCTGGTAGTTGCTGTTGAAACTATCAAATCTATCATGAAGACACAAGTACTGCATGTGGATTATGTGCTGTCTATGACTATAATATTTGCATGTGCACAGAACTCTATATGAGCAGTATATTTTAAATAGGAATCAACTAAAAATTCTTTATATTATTATTAATATTATTTTTTTTTTAAATTAAGCAAAGACCCTTTAAGCATTCTGTCCAAAGTTGTCAGTTTAATTAACCATGCAGTAAGCAACAGTTACATTAAATGACAGTGCATTTTAAATCAATATAAACTAATATGCTGATTCAAGTACCATTTTATTTTGAAATCAGAGTACTTGGTCCATGTCTGAAGACTCTCTCAAAACATGCCAAATATTTTATTGTACCAATTATTAATCTTGGGTCACCAAGCTGCATACCACATTCAATAAGGCATAACAAACATCTTGATGATTATGATTCAGTCTTAATGTGTAAGATTTTGTTTAATGGTTGTCACAAAATATCCCATCATATCACCCCTCAATTAGTTTCAATCCATGGAGTACAATAAAGTGCATCCAAATTGTCTATGGTAATTCTTGTCAAGATCTCAGTGTATGTTAAAGTTTTACAGAATTATTGGAATTATCTTCTTATGCAGATTACAATGTAATTACATTTAAATTAAACATGTGGTAACTGAAAGTATTAATTTGTATATACTGGTGCTCATAAATAGAAAAAAAAATAAGTTTTCTCACAAACAATGGATACTTTCTCAAGTCTTTGTGCACTAATTTCCGACCAGGCAAAACAGGAGCTCTTTCCAGATTTTTTAGTTTAATCCACATCAGTGAATGCTCAAGTTTTTCAATGTGGCAAATGTGACACCATCAATAAGAGTGTTAAAAGTGGGGTATTACAGGATATTTTTCCAATGGTGGAAAAAGTCTCAGAAACATTAATGTTTTATTTTCTTCATCCTCAATCTGTTTATGTTCACATTCATATATTTCAAAATAAACTTTGGAATGCAATCTAACACCCTCTCCTTTATTTATTCATCAATTTTTATCTATTTACCCCATTGGTCTTGATCAGCACCATACTAAGGATTAAACAACATAAGCACCTAGTCACTGATCATTCTACCTGGTTACCTAATCATGTACACCATAATATGGCAAATTCAAGGCATGAATCAATAAGACTGATTAACATGGAATCTTAATTCAGTTTCTTTACCTGCTGTGCATGTCATTATTCTGGCAAAAAGTAGTCTTTGACAGTCAATTATAAGCTTGCCATCATCAAGCCACAATCTGCAAATTGAGCTGAATTGAAACTACAACTTCATATTATTGTGCTTAGTTCATGCACTAAGTGACCAAGTAATTGATTCTTCTGTGACATTCAAGTAAGTGATTTTTCCTTCCCTGACATTCAAGGAATTACAGAAATGGTGGTTTCTTTAAAACTGGGACTTCACATTGAATGTAGAAAGGTATTTGAAATTTTCATAATTACATTTATTCATAATAAACTTTTAGAAACTAAACTGTGCTTACCTATGATGGAATCAGTTTTAACAATATTCCTTTGAAAAATGGCACCTAATTTATTTATTTACTTTTTTTCAAATATTCAAATCTAAAACATTAAGAATAAAAGCCAGATCACCACTAAAACTATTATTATTTTCCTAAATATTAGTCTGTAACAACTTCTGTGATGTCAGAGACAGAAATTTAACCTTCTGTGATATAGTATTTTGGAATACATAATGTATTTACCCTGTATTAAAACCAAAAACTTTCAGTATAGCATGCATTATAAATCTTGAATGCTGCCAAATTTAAAGTTCACATGCAAATATCACATCTGCAACTTCATATACAGTTTTCACATCCATGGCTGAGCAATTCCCATAGCCTGACATACTGGACTAGTCATTTTTGAAGTCGGGCAAGTAAAATTTTTCAAGTGGATAGTCTAGGTCAAGTGCTTTTAAAAAAGTCAGCCCAGCCCAGTCCTTATTTTCTACTTTAAATCGTTATATCTACCTTTATTTGGTCAATCATGCCCTCTGGGGTACTGAATACTTGATTATAGCCCCTCTTTGTGTATAAATTTACATTCTGTTACTGCTTGACTGCATAATGGGTTAAGTGACCAAATTATTGGCAAATCAAAACATGTCAAACAAGAGAAAGCCAGTATGATCAATTAGCATTGTTGTAAATATTATGTGACTCATTTTTATGTTGGATTTATTTTCCCACAGCAACATTGACAATTTGAACCCTGAATTCACTGACATGTGTGGTCGAAAGATTTGTGTAGTCATGTGATTCAGAATGCAAATTTCGAGTTCCAGGTCAAATTTCATAAATGCTATTGTTTTGGCTATTCTCTCAGTTGATTAAAGCTAAACTAATGCTATATTAGCAATATCTGAGAAAATAAATCATGTTCATATCCATTTCATGCAGGTACATCTCAATGAAAGGTTGTTTAAGTTTGTTAGGCCGGTTAGTAAGCAGCTACCAAATGCTGAAAACAAATTGTGTCAGCGAATTCCAACTTTTTGATAAGGAAAGGACTTTGACCCTACACCCCAACATAAATGTACAAATATCAAAAATGTGGAGGCAAGGGTCATTGGAAACTCTGACTAGATCATATTGAGTGACTATGATTATAATCCAGTGAGTCACTGTAATTAAATTAATGGTAGGTATTTTACCGACATAAGTGTCAGTTTTCTTTATGAACTGATTAAATTACAGTAATGATTCTTTAATATATAACTGATTATACAGATGATTACCTTCCATGTGCGATATTGTGATTGAATCGAAAAAAGTATGTTAATTAATGAGCGGTTTCAGTTCATATTTAAAAGAGAGAATTGATGTTATTATCAATTTTGAAGTAGTTATCAAGCAAGCTGACAGATACTCTGTGGATAAAATGAATTTGTTAAACTATTTTCGTAAGGAAGGTAATAACGTCGATTTGGAGAAGGTAAATTTGTTTGAAAATAGACGGATAAAACCTAAGGGATAAAACCTAAGACGGTCATCGAGTGTATCGGTCATCGAGTGTAGCTACTTCTTCAAAGAGACATACACAAACAATCCAAGATGGAAAAAAATGTCAAATATGACACTACTAAGAAACAGAAATTTTCATCCGCTTTGGGTTGTTATCCCTGGCTTGAATATACTGACTCGAAAGATGTTTTGCAGTACTGAAAACAATATCCAAAACTGGCACTGGTAGAAAATTCAACCAAATGAACATTTCAGCAAATGGACCAGAGCTTGAGAACTCTAACCCAGACACAGCTATCAACTGCTGACTTTGTGCTGGTGCAGGTGGCAGACATACATGGACATATTTTCAAATCCACCAGCTAAAACATATATACATGAACCTGAAAGAGCCAAATGTATAACAACCAATGTTTTTGAAAAATTAAATTCTTTTAAGAAATAATTATGTTGTACATTATTTTTTTCTCAATGGATTAAGTACATACATTTCATCAAATCTTGTTAAGTAATTATCATTTTGTGACCAGTGAAAAGTAAGGTGGGACTAGTGAAGAGAAAGGTGGGACTATTGAATTTTCTGAAACCACTTGTCCTGGACTAGTGGTTAAAAAACAAATTTGCTCAGCCCTGACATCTTAACTTTATGCAGGAATCAATGTTCATATTCATGCTTGTAAAAATATCCATAAATATTTGTCTGTTTGTATCATATGTACTCATGATATTATGTATTAGTGCATAGGGATCTATAATTTATATATACACACAATGTTAAGGCCATCTTGTAACTTTTAAGAACAAATATTCATGACAATGACATATTCCAAGTTGGGAATTACATAGTGGTCATATCAAATTGAAACAATTACTAAAAAAAAAGACATGACAGCTAAATAACTTGTATGATTGCTCAAATGCATATAAACAACTGATAATAAGAACACTATAGTAACACCAGACCTACATGTATATTGGTCAAAGCTAAATTGTTCATGATGATGAGAGTTATAATTATTAGTATTATCATTAAAAAAAGATGAAACATCATGATATTATGATATTATAGAAGAATTATAATCAGCATTATCATTAACAACAACCAAAATTACATAAGTGTAATAATCATTATCAGGATTCATGCTACCAGGTGACCAGGTGAAGTTTGGAATTAGGTAACCAATAAAATGAAAACTTCACCTTCAACAAAGAAAGCAGACAAACAAGAAAACACCTCATGACTGTCCAAATGTAAAGTGAGTGGCATTAGTTTAAGGCTTTTAAAGTGCCACCTTGATCCTCCTAATGTAGCAAGCCCTAGGCAAAATGTATTTTGCAACATTAGCAGGTACTAATATCACCTGTATAGAGAAAACAAAACTTTTGTGCCAACAAAGCAGGTGGTTTAAAAGGTGCCTGATCATTATCCCTTTCCCTTGCAAGTTCTAACTTATCTCTGCCTGACTTGCAACAAGTTATCTCTGGATTGTTATATGGAAAATAGAAATTTCAGTGGTCATATTAAGATAATCCATGTTTCTAATAAGAGTCCATTGAAAGGACTGATCCAATACTAAGTCAGGAGAATTTCTAGAAATTCAGTGCAAGAAAATTTCTTTTAAATGAGGAGGGTCAAAACCATCTCTCATATTCTTCTGTAATTACGAACTTTTCAAATTAGCAGCTGTTGTGAACAAGTTGATTGTCAGATTAGCACCATTTTTATTTTGGAGAAAGTAGACCTCAGTAGTCTTTTGGTCAAAACTTGATATCATAAGGATAATCTATTTAGGGGGAATAACAACATGATTTTCACAAATAAGGTCATACTCCCACGTCTGTTTCTATTGCACTGGTTGCAAAATTAGGGTAGGTTGTTGTTGTTGTAGGGTTTAACGCCATTTTTCAGCACAAGATAGGCTATACATGGCAGCCATTATTAATGGTGGAGGAAGAACCCTGGAAAATCCAGGGAAGAACCACCGACCCATAAGAAGCTACTGGCAGGCTTTCTCACTTACCCACGTTAACTGAGTTTGGACTCAAACTCATGCAGAGGTGAGATGGCAGTGATCCATAATGGTTAGGGCTTTAGACCACGTGGACACTAGGTTAATTTTTGTAAAAAGATTTACATAATTAATATTTAATGTGATTTTGTTTTTTTCTTTTACCATAGGGAAAAAAAATATCCAAGGCCCGGTAAAGAGAAATAGGGATGATCAGCTATCAGAAACATGCATATTTTTTTAATGGCCTCGAAGCAGTGGTACTGGATGTATCTTTGATACCATGTTTATTTAGGACCAATTTGGTATCATAAGAAGCATACTTAAGAAAACCCCATGTTGATGGAACCTTCCATTTTTGAAGAGATAATATTTTTAGGATAGCCACCATGGTGACAATATTGAGGTTTAGTCATTTTCAATTAGTACCAAGCTGACAGCATAAAAAACTTAAAATGAAAACAAAATGTCAGAGTAGTGAAAACAAGGTTTGTGAAGATGACCACATTAAATGACAGATGAGCATCATTTTAAGACCAACAAAACATTATATCTCTAAATGAAAAACTCATGATGATATGACAATTAATTCAAAAAAAGTAGTGGTTATGATTTTAAATCTGGCCAAAGTGGCAGCCATATTAGACCTAAAACAAACACTATCTTCATTTAACATAGATATTAAGTCTTTTGGTGAAACACCATGGCAGTGTGATTTAGGAGTAATGATAAAAAGAGTTTGTATATTACAGCAAAAGGACATCCTAAAGGTTAAATTGGCACCATCTTCATTTAGGATCAAGTAAACATCAACTATTTTTAGCAAAAACCCTATTGGCATATGATGATAAATGTAGGATGAATAGCGGTAATATTTTAAGGATGGTGGCTGTGGCAAATAGACTGGACTCGGGTAATAACTCTTTTCAGTTAGGACTAACCAGACATCACAATAAATCTTTTAGTTAAAACTACATCATGAATATTATTATCAATTTACTCTCAGATATTCCAAGACCGATTGTTACATTACTTGGGACAAAACTTGTATGCGGAGTTTGTCTGCATTATAATTAAATATGAAAAATAATATAATTACCACACAAGCTAAAGCATGGATACATTACAATGGCTTAAGTATATGAAACTTGATAGCCATTACTGTCAAATATTGAAATACTTGCCAAATAAGCACACAAAAAACTGGTAAACAAGGCGAGTTCTAGCACCAAGAAAGCTGTTCCCTGCTACCTTATCATTTTGTGACATTACTGGCTAAACAAGGCCTATGAATAATGATTTAATGGTTTAATATTATAGTATTCGCACAAACTCCCATTTGTTTCTACACCCCACACTGATTTTAAAATGTAAAGCATCAAGGATATAAACAGGTAACAAAACAGTTATTTCATTCATCAATTTATGACTTTTAACCTGTCACCAGGGGTCGCTAACAATGTTGATTTTTGACATTAAAAATTAAATGGAAGATCTTCATATAAATATACTGACACACCACAAAGTTCTTTCCTGCTTTCTAGAACAGTCCATTTCTATTAAAACTGATGTCTGAATCCAGTATCTGTAATGTCTAGTTTTAATATTACTAAAAAAATAGAACATACAAAAAGAAGAATTCTTGTATTGATATGTTCAAAGAGATGCAACTACAAAAGTTAAAGAATTTATTGAGATTATTAAAGAAGGTGAACTAAAAACATCTGTTGCTTGAATACAGACTCACTTGTGCAAATATAGTGACCTTGTTACTAAGAAACTCAACTTTGATCTGAAATGCCAACAGTGTTTGGGACCTCCTGGTGACATTTACATTAAAACATTTGAGGTTTTTTTGTTTTTAGAAACTGAATGGGGGCTATAAATCAAAGTGGGTGCGATTTAATAGGTGACTCTAATCTGACTATGAAAGTCAGCTCATTAATGTTTTTTGTCATGCCATAAAAGTCACAAAGTAATAAAAATGTGTGGAAAACAGTTGCTGTAGGGCAGGCATGTATAGCTTCCTCCAGGTTGGATAGGTATTTTGAAAGACATACTGGACATTGTCAATATTAACTATATAAAATCTTGTTGCAGCCCGCGGGCCATAAGTCGCCCATGCAGTCTAGAGAAAGATCTTCCAAGAATGGATTTAGTTTTGTCAGTTATGTGACTTTATCAGTGTTTTGCCAATGTACTGTCATGCATCTGATACGAATCTCATAATCTCCATGTTTTCTTCATGACACATGGGGACCATGCGATAAAAGCAAAGTTTATGTCGGGCCTTAAACATAACTGCAATTCATTGTTGCTCTTTCAACTGATCAGCGATGTATTCAAGTTTTTAATCGAGAAAGAAGCTAGACTACGTTAGCCCGCTTAACCTACAGTTTCAGCATTTTGGTGCTCTTAGTTAATACAAAAATAAACTAAAAGATTATGATCTACCGTAATGTGTGCCTGAACGTCAAATATTTCTCCGTTCTTGCCAATAAAACGACATCGCAACTCATCGACCGTGGCAGACAAGATTTTGAAACGTCCGTGTTGTTCTGGAAATGCTGTTTCTAATATCTTTATGTCCTGTTTTAATGCTTGAAGGCAGGCCATAGTCCAGTTATAATTGTGGTTATACTTCCATTTTGTACCAAAAGCAGCCCTTTCAACTTCAATTATTTCAGCGAAATCGGAAGAAAAGTGAAGTCAGTTCCGCCATAGCAGCTGAAATTGATTGCGCATGCTTGTAGGGAAAATACGCATTATACGACATTTCAATGTTTTTAAACACCATTCATATAGTCTGTTTCAATGTTTTGGCCCAATAGTAGTGATATGGTATAACGGTACTAATTGTACAACCCCAGTTGGGAGGAGCTGAAATAAACGACAAAACTAGCTGTGATTGGTGCATTATGTAAGAGTTGTACTTTCTGTTAGGCTTTTAAAAAAAAGTTGATCACATTTTGTATTTTTTAAGATTTTTTTTTTGTAAATGTGGTACACATGACTGAAAATGTGTCAGGTGTAACTAGATAACTCTTACCCCTGTCTAGTTCCAGCAGAGTTATCTCTCTTAAATGCAATGGAGTACCTATTTTCGATGTTATCAAATTAACAATCTAACATTGTTCTCTGTGACAGTGTGTGACATGCATGCTGAGGTAGGACAGAAAGTATATTTATTTCGCAAAACATTAGCATTGCGGTCTATGGAAAAGCAATTGGTACCGTGATACCATATAATTCTCTTGTAGATCGATGTCATGTTCTATACGCCAAAGTGCGAAATGCACACGGCGGTCATACGGGAAATCCTACGTTAAACTGACCCATAGATTTAATATAGGAATGACACTTCGGGGTTCAAAATTATCTGTTGAGTCAAAAGTGTTTGTGGGTCAAAAAGTAACAGTGTTCGAAGTTGATCTCAAGACGCTCTAATCTAGGTAGATATGGAAGATTATATTTAAAGTGTTTATAGGGTCAACATTATCTATGGAGTGAACATAAACAGAGACAATATTACTACAACACGGGCACCTTTTTATGGTCAGAATAGAAAACAGAGACAATAGTTATACTACACAAATATAATACAAATATTTTTGGCAAAAGTAAAAAAAAACAACAACATATTTTTCAAGCAAATGAATGCCCCTAAAAAAAGAGTCGGTGGGTTTTGTTAATCGAAGGCAGTTAACAACATTTCACTGAACTTTTTCTCTTCCTTCATCTCACATTGGGACATGAAAACTCCTCAGACATCCATGCCTATCCACATATATCCTTCTCTTCCAAATAGCCGTATCTGGCCATAGAACACAATTAATTTTACTATATAGTCTCTACATTTGTTTCTCAGTACTGAACTTTCCACTGTCTGACAATCAATACAAATATCTTAATCTAAAATGCCTTCAAAGATGAATTTACGGTGAAGTTCTTGTCAAGGGTTGACCTGCATTTTTTTAAGAGGCTGAATTGTAAGCAAAACACTATGCAACGGAACACAGATTTCACTTCCGAATCATCACCATGACCTTATTACTCAATGAAATGCACATAGACAACCACACTATAAGCTCACATTCTAAAGAATAAACAACTGCCTTTAAATCCTTATCAAGAATGCCAAAATCTAACTCTTGTATCACCACCAAACGGAGACAGGAAAAAGTGATCTAAAAATAGAATGGCACTACATTCGTGGGTACTGAACCGGATTTTATTAATTGTGTACTGATGCCATCTGTAAACTTCGTCACACACATTATATAGTTACGTAAGCATTCGTGCGCAGTGAATCAATGCGACATAGTTTGAGCAATGCGGAAACTAAGAAGAGGATTTATTAATGTGCACCTGTGGGGATGCGAGGAGTGGTGGAATGACAGCTGACAATTGAACCACAATAATACTTCATGAGAGAATGCTTTTAATTGGGATTTAGTCGATTTTATTTCGTCTACGCAAGAACTTGTACTGGTAACAATACCTCACCACCTACTGTTTCCTTAACTCGGTTAGGTTTTAGACAGAGACAGAAAGATGAAACAGAGAAACGTTTAGAACAGCAGAAAGAATCAGAAAAAGGTCTTTCTCCTTTAACAACAACACCAAGAAGAGAAAGGAAAAAATGACAGTAAGAAGAAAAGAGATAGTGCAAAAGAGAGAAGATGGACGGTGAAAGTCAAACATTTTGCAGAGTTAATGTATCTGAAAGACTTCATTAACTCGACCCAAGGGAACAAGACACATGCCATAAAAAATCCAATCCGTTCATCATTATTCCTGCGTTGACTACGCCTCAGAAACCATTAACATCAGCAGATATCACTACGAAATCATTTACAGTAGCAGTCGAAGAAGTAGGACTTGGCAACGGCAGGGATATATATGGCAGTTAAAGCTCATCATGTCTAGTTCATAAGTTTATTAAGAGATAAACTCCAACTGGTCCTTTTCAGGACCACCCACCTCTCTAGAAAAGAGATACTACTTCAAGATTTCCAAAACAAGTGAAATGTAAATTCCTTTTCATATAGGTTTTGAATGACCTGCGTGTGTGAATGAATGCATGAAGGTCCTTATAAAAAAACAGGACCAAGAGACACTTAATACAAAATAAATTCTGCTTCTTCTGCTGATCATCGTCTCTCCATTTAAATTTCTTCACGGTCATTGCTTCTTCATCTGTGTCTTTTTCTCTCTGTTTCTTATCTTGCCTTTCTTGACGGGTATGTGTCCTTCATCATCCGAAGCCATCTACCCAACTTCTAGTTTCTTTGGCTGGTTCTCTTTTTTGTCTTAGGACACTGACGACCAATGTCCGTTCTCCTGACAATGATAACCTTTTAACTTGATCTTTGTTTCTCTTTACTCAGTCAGGCTTTGACATTGTGGATATTCTTTAGCCCAGTGCCCTTTTTCTGACAGATATAGCAAGTATCGTGGATGTTATCACGCAAGGATGAAAAGTATTCTGTAGTTCTTTTGTAGTAAACCTTAGCATAACGCCTCTCAAAGCTTGGACTAAAAGGTCTATCTGTGTTGGATCCTCCATCTTCTCTGATCGTTTTGAGCTGAACGAATACTCTAATTATAAGACCCTAACCCTTTATATACCGGCCCGTTGCGCTTAGAATCTAACCAAATGAAATCTCGAAGACAAGATGAAACGATCGCACAATTGCATTGAGATACAAGATAGTAATATACACCATTCATGTCTAACCCCAAGCCAAGAGTTTGCCCTACATCGAAAGTCACCTGGTAGCACCCACAAAGTATTACTACATTCGAAAAATGTGAATATGCTCCTCCAGAAAATGTGAACCACGGGTTATACTCACACGGTGAAGTCTAAATATTTAAAGTCAGAGAAAACATAAATGTTCATCACAGAGGGATAAAGACGACAGTTTCAGGATTTCCATTTACCATGACAGTTTGACATCTCACGTCTGGACCCAGTTTGGTAGCCTGGCAGAATTGACTACTTCCAAATTCACCAATCAGCAATCCAGCGACATGTTTCATAAAACTGTAACACGTTACATAACCCATCTTTCCCTTCCCAAAGGGAGCGGACGTAGAAAAGTGTTATTAATACATGACATTTACAGAAAAAAACATAGCATCATCAAAATTCAGCATGACCAAAACCAGATGTGTTGAGCCCGATCCATCATCTTGGAACAAGCATATGACGATACGAACGACATGGCAGAATGGCAAATAACCCAGAAGAGGATTCGATAATCGGACAGAGCCAACCAAAGAAAGCAAGCAGAACCACTGCTACAGCAGGTAGGACTATCCAAAAGAGACGATCTGTGGTATTCCTGAAATGCACCGACTGTAGGAAGCCTAAACATTAAAAGTGTACACCAAGTGGTGCGAGGACCTCTGATGTTTAGAGGACAAGATTTCAGAGACGGAAAATACATTCACGTGTACCATCATGAAAAGTAGTTTGATGCCATTATCAGTATCACCGGAATCATTTTATATAATTTATGTTTGTGAGACATACGACCAAAGGTTTTGCGTCGAATGCCTAAAACGTTTGGAATGGCAGAACCAAAACCAGTCAACATGTAGTCCTGCCGCATGTGCCTGAAACATACTATTACGACCACGACAATATGCGAACCGAATAGCGAGAAGCCTTCTATGCTTTTGTACAGCTCTCACGCTTCGAACTCCTTGGACTTTCAGGAAGCTATATTACAGCATTATCACTAAAATGTGGACACTTTACGGAGTTGTTGTGAAAATTTTGACAAATGTGTATTGACGATGAACCATCAAACCGGTTAACTGGTCTCCTGTGTTGCTCTGCATGAAGTTTGCAGTCTGGAGAGGATCAACACTTTTATACTGACAATCAACGAGTGCGCCTATAGTACTCTGTATACAAAATGAAGACTTCCAATACTGTCACTTTATTGTGACAACAAACAGCAAATGCTGAGGTAGAAAGATGAATCATTTTACACAGCTATAACGAAAAGGTAGTCTAGTTTAGTGAGAAACTTTGGATTTTACGAGTCCAATACAACAGAGCCAACCAATCCTCATCTGAGCTTCTATATTTTAACGATGAATATCTGGATGAAACGATTGCCACTATTTTCGACATTCAGGTTAGCAAAACCCTGGTTAAAGTTAAATGAAGTGTACTGACCGAGTACCAAAACAATTGCCTTTTGGATATGAATTTTTCAGATGCTAAAATGTTGTCCATTACGTTTTCTCCCAGTTTGTTTGATATTCTTGTTGGATACATCAAAGTAAATCCGAATTCCATAGACGGCAAGAATAACGATCGAGTTTACAAGTGATTAAGTTACACTGTGGAACTGAACGAAGTTTTGAATTTGATCTTTCTTTTTTTCCGATTTTGGTGGAGAATACTGTTGTGAGAAATACAAACTCTTCGTTACTGAGAGTAATTCCTTTTAAAGTGAATTGTGCTGTCTCTGAGTATGATGAGTGATGTATGTTTCACATTCACCGCTGATTTGTCTTAAAACCGACGATGATACGAGGATTGCACTTTTTGAAAGATTCCACTTTAATGCGAGGAGAATAATTTCTTCAAAATGTCATCATCGAGAAACAGTCACAAAGTCACCTAGAATCCTTCTTGAGGGCTGGCAAAACTGTGTTGCTTCAATCTGAAAAAGACATTTAGCTCGTCGAGAGACCCCTATGAATGAGATGCACGCTGCTCACCAAGGAGTTACTTCCTCGATCATTCTACAGCAAGGATAATGTAGAAGGAAAACTGACGTCCCTCTACAGCATATAAACATGTTTAAGGAAAGACTAAGAAAAGAATAACATCCAGAGAACTGGAAGTACCTTACAGATCATTCCCAGAAAAATCGCTTGACGCACGAACAGACGCCAAGAACAACCATCCAGATGCTTGATTGGTATAGAAACCCGACACGGTTAACGAGTTCGACAACTTGACTGATAAAGATATTCCCAATGAAATTTTCAACGCCCGTCAAAGTAAACTCGAACTAAGCCTTAGGTTAGAACTGATGGCTCGTTTGCATTTTGGCATGTGGTACAAGACAAGTATTTGTTGAACGGAGTAGATGTCCGCCTGGGACTGAATTGAAGCAGTAATGCCTTCCATTTGATGGCTGATGCTAATGAGTACAAAACCATCATCATGAAGCCCGACCCAACTAGCACCATGTAGATATGTAACCTAAAGTGAGAAGCAACGTCATTCGAACTCTAAGCAGAGTGACAGCCTAGTATCTGATACGACCAGCGGAAGTGAAAACCTTCACAACTCTAATTTCCGATCCAAGATCATCTTTTCCAAGGACAATTACATAAACGTAATCATTGTCAACAACATGTTTAAGACAGAAGTCAGTCCAGGTTGCAAGACCTTGTTTACCAGACCCTTCGAACCTAACGTTGATAAGAAGAATTACTGAAAGTCGTACTTGTCCCTGTATGAAGCCACCGTACAGTATGGAACGGACACCATTCACAGCATTCCGTACAACGATTAAGCAGCAGGTGATGCTTTGTGGACTTTTGATTTTATTCCTGACCAAGACAGCAACGAGGAAAATTTTCACCCTATAAATCCATTCAACGTCATGAAAAAATTCAGTTTGCACACGCTCCTCCCAACACGGTGAACGTGATACTGCATGCAGAATATACAATACTCTTAAAATCAACAGATTTAGAGAAGTTACTCTAAACTATTAGAAGCTATTGAAGAATGCCTACCTTCTTTGAATGTGGAGGCTCTTTGGAGATTGGGACAAAGCTAAATTTGAATCATAGCAACAACGAAAAAGAAAAGACGAAGTGCCCGTTTTGATGTCGAGATGACCAGAACAACAATAACATTTCATCTCCTGATTTTCTAAGCACCTTAATGAAAACAAATACAGTTCTGACCTATGAACATTGCTAAGGATGTCAAAACGATCATTCTATTCAGATGCAACACGACAAATGGATGATGATGATCGAAGAAGAAAAATTAGAAGAGAATCTGGATGACGCTTGGAGTCTTATCGCCGAAGAAAAAATGTTGCGTCAGTGTCATAAAGACTTATGTGACTACTCCTCCCCTCCATTATCTTCTCTGGAGATCCAACGCATCGAAACTTATTTTCCACAGAGTATCGTGACGAAGCGTAGAGCTACTTACTTGACAGACAGGATTGAATTGATAACTCATTATTACCTGTGAAAGAAGAAAAAATATATCTGGTAACTTCATCATTTTTTTGGCACACAGGTCGTTCACTGCTTCATGGAAACCTGTCGTGTGTGCTTAAAACGAAGGTTCTCATCACTGAGATACATTTAAGGCTATGTCATCAACAGTAACTACAATCATTAACCAGGTGCTTACTGGGTCTCCGTCTACTTACTCAAAGATCACAGTGTGAATTATTTTGATTTTTATGGATCCACGCTTTTGGACGAAGATATTGCTAAGAGATGAAATGCAAGCTCGACTCGATTAAATAATGTGAGATTACATTGAACAGATTTGTAGAATTGTGTGTATATTTTCTTTATCAACGTAGTTAAGGGATATACAATTAGCCTCATCATTACAACATGTTTACGATGCCTCATTCAATGCGTTCACTTGGTTCAAATGCATTGCATATTAGCAGGTTAGCAAGAATCCCATCAACATACCACAACTAGACATCATTACAATATAATATAACAGGTCAGCGAAACCAGAAATGCTAATGAATAACAGATTTATCATGTAGCCATAGTTATAAAATATCATTTAGTGACAAGATGCATCCTTATATTATGAAGTATATATACCTCATAGTAACATCTATTCTCTCCAAACTATTCATCTACACACAGACTGTGTTGGCCTATTATATTACGATTAAACTAGCACCTAATTAGATTATATGCTGTGGCTGCAACGCCAGCCACCAGGCCTCGCCACACAAGGTGATAATAACAGTATTAGCATTTAAATAAGATGCAAAATAATTAAGGTTACAACTTGGTGATATAAGGTAATCTTAAAATTAGCATCATCAGGCCCCGCTGTACAATGCAGCATCAAAACTATCACTTTAAGTAGTTCCAAAACTAATTAGAGATGGCCTACGTGCAAGCCATCATGCCCAAATCGTAACCAAACATAGGACCCCAAATAAACACACCACGCAATAATGATCCCGCAACTCCAATCTAAATAAAAACATAGATCAACTCAGCTTGCACGATGTCTACTCCACCAAATAGCACAGATACTATTTCTACTTTTGTATAGGCTACTGTTTTCGATCACAAAGTATCCGGCACGTTGTATGCGCCTTCCGCGGCAATGTGTGGCTCCGATACCATCCATTTCCGCGGTCATACATGGTACGTAAGTTGTGTGGCAGATATATATATATATATATATATATATATATATATATATATATATATATATATATATATATATATATATATATATATATATATATATATAAGCGAATGGAAAGTCACTCCATTCCAATTTAATCGACCAGTTAAAAATCCCACCTTGTGGGAAGAAACTGGTCGTACACACCACATAAGCGAAAGCGACCTTAATTAAACATCGTATCGTATCATATGAGCCTTCACCGTCCCCCCCTCCATCAACAGATAAAGATGCCTTCCATAACAGCTCAAATGTATTTACATTGAATTGGGTAGAACCTGATTCGGTATCCTGAAAAAATAAGGAATGTAATGATGGTTAAAAGTGACGCAAGACCTCATACATGAAGTTTTAAGAGTAGAAATGAAAAAGGAGCAAGTACAGTGGACAGAGAAGTACAGTCTGCAGAAACAGCATAGACTGCAACAAACGCAACAACAGGAGGATAATGAGACAGGTTTAGTAGATTCTAGAGTGGCCTCCACTGAAGTCTTCTTCTCTTTCCACAGAAGCAGAGCTTATCCTGTAGGAAAGTCTGTAGCGACATTGGATCGTTCTCCCAGAAGTTAAGGGGAGGAATTGTCAAAACAAAACAACCCTTTTTAAGGCCTGGCCAGATCTCGAGAAAATAGACTGATCAATTGCCAAAAAATAATTGCTTGTATGTATGTGTGTTGGTGCATGTGTTTGTGTCTGTTTTCCTTTGTTGTTTTTTTGTTTCTTACAAAAACGCTTTTCCTACTCTGTTGTGTGAGTTTGTATGCAATGGTTTAGTGATGTGACTCTAAACGCTTTTACTATCCTTGTTTATATGATACTTTAACTGGGGCTATTGTTCAGTTGTAGCTAAGTCAGGTACAGTATGAAATTTGAATGTTGTTTCTCTTTTATTTATTTTTTGGAATATTTCCCGGATATTGTAATCTCTGTTAAAGTCCACTAGGGGTTCGGAAATTTTATACTGCTTTGAATCTAGTCCATATTTGTTTTTCTTTTTTCATATTTGTTGCTCCTTTCCGAATAAATTTTAATCCCATACAAAGTCAGATATAGTTTTGAAATGTGAACACTTTTAGTTTCTTTATTTATACATTTTTTCACGATATTTTTTCGATCTCAGCTACACTCCGGTTCAGTTTCGGAATATTTTTGTAATACTTTCAGGCGAGATAGAGACGTTATAGACGCGCCTAGCCGTTTTTCAATTATACCTGAGCTGAGTCTGACATATATGTTAGTTGTTAAAATAACTACATGGCCTTGAATCCAGTAAAAAAAAAAAATAAAGCACATCAATCATCGATATTGCGACACAAAATTCAGAAAATTATCATATATCCACTCGTTACCATACAATATACAAGTTGATATACTGTAGGTACAGGATCTCAAATTTTAGATCCTTTTGAACACGCTGACCGCAACTTTATTATCATAAGAGCAAACGATAGAAGATTTAGTAATCTGTTTTTGAAAGCTAGAGACAATGGACAGTGCATTCATTTTTGAGTTACAACATTAATGGATAAATGGAAGTTGTCAGCATGACAGTTTCAAAGGATGTTGGTCATGAACAAGATTTGTTACAGCAACATGAACTTCAATCGTAGCCTTTTATATGTTTTTATTGTTACGACCCAGAGATCTTAAACTACATAACAAAAATGTGCCAATACCAACAAGCTTTGCAAACTTATTTGCCTAAAATAGCATATCTTATCCTAAAACATTATATTTAAGAATATATTAGTATGAAATAGAACATTATTATTTTGTTGAAATGGATGAAAACAAAGATTTTTCTAATTGATTTGACTTTATTCAGGTGTAAATGAAGGAGATTGTTCATGGAGACAACAGAACAATGTCTCTGATTTTGTACAGCAAACATTAAAATAACACCGAGCTTCATACAGAGCAGCTGAAGAAGGTTAAAGAAACACGGATATGAACCCACATTGTTCACTAATTGCAGTCTGAATTGCTACCTTGACCTAGGCTCATTGACAGAGGTTTGGAATTCATAGAAATACAAGTGCAGTGAATATCCATTAGTCAGTCCATGTACGACAATTATCCATCCAAAATTATGAAACATAAGGCTGTACAGAATAACTTTAATTGCAATGATTGCATGATTTTTGCCTTTTCATAGTAGGCAAGTCAAAAATCACAATAAATTCATGTAGCCATTACAAGCTATACAATTCTGTTAAAGTCGATGATACAAATATACATGCATATTTAGGGACTGGAAGTAACGCGACATGTTATTTTTCAGTACCGTTGCTTTTCAAACTTAACATGAACATTGAAGAGTGAAAACGCGATAAAATTCTGGGGAAAATTTGTGAAGAAAATAAAAAGATGCTCTAGTAACTCTTATTTTATCTAAGGCGAGGCATTTTTACTATTAATGACTGTTCAAAATTAATAAATGAAAGTTTTCTGGTTTAGAAATTACTAAATTTTCATATTCACATATAGCAATGTAATATCAATTAATTATCCAATTACAGTGGAATTCCACTTGTGTAAGTGATAGGGAAACTATCGATAGTTTGAGGAAAATCGAACTGTTCTTTTCTTTGATATCTCTCATCGGCTA
This sequence comes from Potamilus streckersoni, assembly GCA_016746295.1. Classification (NCBI taxonomy): domain Eukaryota; kingdom Metazoa; phylum Mollusca; class Bivalvia; order Unionida; family Unionidae; genus Potamilus; species Potamilus streckersoni. The sequence goes on along the minus strand of JAEAOA010002216.1, from coordinate 2,085,243 downwards.
TCGTCATCAAATCCTAATTCTTGATGCAATATCTGTCATTAAAAAAAACGGGTAGTGTAAAAATGGAAATTAATCGAGATAGTTTAAAAAAGAAGGCAAAACATTTAGTCTGAAAAGGTGAAAATTAAGTTGATTACAAATACTCTAAAAATTTTCAAATGAAATGAAAGACAATTTAACTCACATTTATGCAAGTACAAATATTTTAATGTACTACAATCTATTTAAGCATTTACTGTAATATATTTACTTACATACCACGAATATACATAAATCATATTAGGAAAGTTTAATTTTAAACGTTCTGTTTAGGCCAAGTAATATTATAGTTAATAAGTAGATTACTTCTTTCTTTCTTTCTTTCTATCTATCTATCTATCTATCTATCTATCTATCTATCTATCTATCTATCTACCTACCTACCTACCTACCTACCTACCTACCTACCTACCTACCTACCTACCTACCTACCTACCTATCTATCTATCTATCTATCTATCTATCTATCTACCTATCTATCTATCTATCTATCTATCTATCTATCTATCTATCTATCTATCTATCTATCTATCTATCTATCTATCTATCTATCTATCTACCTACCTACCTATCTATCTATCTATCTATCTATCTATCTATCTATCTATCTATCTATCTATCTATCTATCTATCTATCTATCTATCTAGCAAACTGCAAAGAAATTCTTGTATCAAGGAGAGGTCGTATCTCATTATCATGCATAAGGAGAGGTCGTATCTCATTATCATGCATAAGGAGAGGTCGTATCTCATTATCATGCATGCAGACCGTGTTAGTTCAATATTTAAGAATCTGATGTTTTCACATTTATCAATATAACATAATAATATGGATTTTTTTTTCTATCTTTAAAATTAAATAAGTGCATATTTACATGAAATATATTAGACTTACGTAAGTGATATAAGTGTGCTCTACGTGATTTAATTTTTATGATATAATCGAGTTAGACATTTTATGTGAGATTTTAAGAAAGAAACAAAATTATATAAGCTGGCAAGAAACCGTCAGACGAGGCACCATACTCCTTCAAGTCTTCTGTTGAGGGTGACATATATGTTGGACACAAAGTTCTGCGTGCGACCTTCACAAATAGTCCAACAGAGCAAAACAGAAAATGGATGGTGTCCCCTTTAAAGTTTTAAATGCCAAATAATACTATTGCCTTTGATGAAAATGACAAATTATTGAATGTCAGAGAAATTTATCAAGAAAATGAAATTTGGATGAAAGTGAACAAATCATAATTGGTACATTCTATGGTTTTACTGCAGATCTACAATTTTATTTTTTAACAACAACATGCTTTAGATTAAAATTACATGATTTATTTTTAAAATACATTTCATTTTTATACATAATATTATAATACGCATGTCATTCCATTAGACCTGATATATTTTGTTTTAAAATATATACTTAGTTGTTATATATATATATATATATATATATATATATATATATATATATATATATATATATATATATATATATATATATATATATACTTAGCTGATCGATAAAGAACTTAAATACCTTTTCTCAGCCAACAAAGAATATTCAAAGATAGTCATTATAAAATGGTTTATTCAGTGTTAAATACATTTTTAGACAAATAAATTATGTGCTAATATCATATATTTTCTTGATGATCATCCTAATTCCTACTGAAAATATGTCTGCTAGATGAATATCTCAAAATACTCATTTATTATTTTAGTTTTCTTACACTCTTATCTTACAGCATTGAGAGTGAAGCATATTACAGTCATTATAAAGTTTTTTCATTTATAATATGAGTAGCATTCATAAATCTGCTGTGTCAATAAAAACTATTAAAATGAACAAAACTATATTGGGTATGTTTTAGCTAAAAAAAATCATTAAAGGGTCTTAACCCAACCAAATTAGGTATTGCAGGTACATATTATATTGTTATTACTGTAATACAGATTGGTGCTAATAGTAGGAGATTTGGAAGGATGTTGTGATTAGTTTTCCCCTTTTTACTAATAGAAACATGCAAGACCGACTTTAGAATTTGGCCAAATTGGGAGCAGTGATCAAAGGGGCCCACTTGTTAGTAATTTTTAAAATATAACTATTGAAGAAAATTTTTTTAAAGCGATGGGAGAAAATTTAAGTTCGATATCATTTAAAACTTGTCTAAAAGTTTATTTCAAATTGCCGTGCTCACAGGGGGCTCCGCGTGTAAATCCAGGAGGCCCTACCAAAATGATCCAAATTGGTTCCTGCGTTTGCTAAGGACTTACTGGAAAATGTGTCTTTCGATGGTGAGACTTTTGCAGCAAATTCATTCACATGATTGCCATCTGAGTACCACGATAACGCACAGGAATATCTAATGAACGTTTTTGTTGGATTTTAATTTATTACTTTAATATCAACTTTAATAATTTTATTTCTGTCATCGAATTACCTCCTCACTGTAGGTACTTTTGCTAAACAGTACAAAGAGTAACATTTGTTCTGTTTTTCTTATAATATAATAACAAATAAAAAGAAACTAGACAAAGCATAGGTTTCTTTATCTTATATGAAAAAAGAATTATTTCTTCATTTTATTGGAAATATGTATTAAAATGATTTTAAACTTATAAATGAATGTTCATTCAGTTGATATTGCGGGTTTTTTTTCTATTCCTTGCCTATAAGGGAGGTAACTCGTATATAAAGAAAACAAACAGAACAAAACAAAGCCACAAACTAAACCCAACCCAGCCCAAACCAAAGAAAACACACCCATAAGGAAGTTGCTGTGAATAATTATCTTCATGTTATGAAGTGTTGCAAAATCAGAACTATATAATTTTTATTAAGTATCTTTCTTATCGTAAAGTTTGTTAACTGACCTTAAAACATCCTAGAAGGCAATAAACAAGAAGTGGTTGACACTCTTGGGCATTCAAAGAGGATCGTGATTTCTGATGGAAATTTATATGCTTATTGGACATTTCTGACATGATTATTAACTTTAGAAAATGTTTCCTCGTCTCATTACGTAAACAAAATTAGAGAGCTAATAGATGATGACTGGAAAGAGTAGTGGCATGTTTAAAATACGAGGATTAACATGTGGGAACTAATATAAAAACACTTAACTAAAATGTAAGAAATGCAAGATTCTTTTTGGTGTGAAATACCTAAGAAACATGTGTATTGAATTCTCAAATTCAAATATTTCATTTCTTTGAAATCAACTCATAAGTCTTATTGCGTATATTTAATTTGTACTGTTTGTAGGCTTTACTTAATGATCGTGCGTTGTGTAAATCTGTATTTTGCACTGGACCTTGATCAAAATCAAGTTCATCGTGTACCTAATCAGTGACATTAATTTGTAAACAGCATAATACTCAAGTAATATTTCTCTAAGGTTAAATATTCAGATCATTATGCATGATTACTTCGATATGAGTTATATATACAGTTGATTCTGAATTTAGAATCTTCCAGAATAGAACATTTCCTATTAGTCGTCCGAGTATGTTCAGAAAATACTAATTTCGACCAAGTTCAAGTAGAAGGTGTCAATCTTTTTTTTTTAATCTTAGAAATTCTCTTTTTTTTTGCACTGACATCTGAAGCAGAATCGGACTTATTATTGAGATCAGGTTTCATTGGGTGTATTTATTTACTAAAATTATTATTAATTTATATTATAAAGTGCTCAATAATATTCTTTGACTGGAACATTAATTTGGAATTATAGTGAAGTTAGACAAGGATATTTTAGATTATATTTTTGTGATATATAAAAACTATGTTGGCACATCATCACAATTAAGGTGAAGTACATTAGCGCATTCGTGACAGTAATCACATCAACACAATCAATAGTGGAACTTATCTGGAACACTTCTTGAATACAATTAAAACTTCGAACATTTGGACTTGTCATACAATGTTTACGACTATTTCAGATTTAATCCACAATGCTGTAAATTTTTTAAAATGATTACTTTATATTCTAGGGAAGTAATTTATTTGTTGAATTTTATAAAACTTGTTGATTTTCCATTATTGGACTTAGAAATATTAGATATTTGTTTCTGCTGAGAGCAAACTTGTTATATATTTTTCTCATAGAAGTAGTAGCAATAGCTGTATAATGATTGATCTCCCAACGAAATTTTGAAGTATGTCCTGAGTTCCTATAAATATGTATATACAATCTGGTTTATATATGCACTTAAATGTACGTATCTAACATAAACCTAAGCTTTAATTACTTTGAAATAGACCTTATTCATTACCTATAAGTCTGAGATAAACATTATCCTTTATTGTTTTATGGTTTTGTAATGACCTCTTATTTATTGCACACAAATCGTAGATAAACCTTATCCGTTGTTGTTTTGTCATGCGTCATTGTCTTTTTGGCATTTTAAACAGGATTTTCATTGCGTCCTCTACCAATCTATTTTGTGTATTATTGGCAATGGTTTATCGTTCTCTGCACTCATTCTTTGCGTGCATGCGCTTGGGAATACATTGACAACATATTGTTTAAGCCAAACCTGTTGAGTTACAAAGTAAAGAGGAAGTAATATACACTATATACTAAAACTCTATGCTCAATTCTTTAACATCGACTGATATTGGTTGACATAGATTTTCAGGCAACACTTGCAAGCAAACATAACCGAAAGTATTATCTCTTCTTTGTGACGAAGGGATATTTGTTTTGGTAAGTAGATACAATATATCATATTACTAATTTCAAATATAACGTCGAATTCACGCGCAGTTTTTTGTATTCTGTTTAAACAAACGTAATAATTTGCTTCTTGCAGTGATTCCACACTTAAACACATACATACATACATACATACATACATACATACATACATACATACATACATACATACATACATACATACATACATACATACATACATACATACATACATACATACATACATACATACATACATACATACATACATACATACATACATACATATCGTACGTACGTACGTATGTACGTACGTACGTACATACATACATACATACATACATACATACATACATACATACATACATACATACATACATACATACATACATACATACATACATACATACATACATACATACATGCATGTGCGTGCGTGCGTGTGTGCGTGCGTACATACATACATACATACATACATACATACATACATACATACATACATACATACATACATACATACATACATACATACATACATACATACATACATACATACATACATACATTCGTACGTACGTATGTACGTACATACATACATACATACATACATACATACATACATACATACATACATACATACATACATACATACATACATACATACATACAGACACGAGTGCGTGTGTGCGTGCGTGCGTGCGTACATACATACATACATACATACATACATACATACATACATACATACATACATACATACATACATACATACATACATACATACATACATACATACATACATACGTACGTACGTACGTACGTACGTACGTACGTACGTACGTACGTACGTACATACATACATACATACATACATACATACATACATACATACATACATACATACATACATACATACATACATACATACATACATACATACATACATACATACATGCATACATACATGGCCATCGTAAGTCGCGGACAATATGGTCCACCACCAAGAGCTTCAACACCGTGTGTAGATGCAGTATTTCTTTTTCTTGGGCGCGGAGCGGGGAAGCAACGCTCCTTCATGGCGCCGTTTCGTCCAGTGCAACCTCGTGACGGCTCTTCATACATACATGCACTTTTTATACAATCAAAATATTCAAAAGAAAGTTTTATTTTAATTTTCAAAGATAATGCTTGGATAGTTCTATCCCGGGGTCAACTTCATTTATTCATTTATTCATGTCATTTCTATCATCGTGTGCAAAATAGGACATCATTCACTCATGATTCTTAAAAATTATCTATATTTTTAAAAAAAATGTGTTTCATGAGAATACGATAACAAGACAAAAATGAATACAGTACATACATTTGTGTCGATGAACATTGAGTCATAAAAGAAGAAATACAACGAAGCAAATGCTGTCTCGATTGCAGTTTAAAATCCGCTACATAGTTATGCAACGTCATGATTTTGTTACAAGTTGAAATGTCCAGAGAATCGACATTATGCATCATAATGTCTCGATACTGATCAATATTTTGAGGGTCAGTTACGTATATATCGTTACCGCCAAGGCAGGAGTAACTAAGTGCGTTCCCCCCTTTCTTGCTGACCATTTGTTGAACAATATATAGTGAATTCTTTAAGTTGGTAATATATATTTACTTTTATTTACAAGAAAAGTAAAAACTATGGCTGCATCATCTTTGTTATTAAAACACAATTAAATTAATTTGCGTATAAATAGATCTTTAATTTTAATCTTTCAACCTGATAAAGTAAGGTAACCATTGTGGAGAGATAATCCCTTGACTGGAAAGTATTTACCGTATAGAATACATAAAGAATATAATATTCAAAGATTGAAGCAACACCTGAATTTGTGTTCATTTTATATAGTATCTTTTTTATAAAATAATTTTTTAAGTATTTTCTAAATTGATAGATTTAGGCATGTCTTAGAAGATCCTAGGCAATGATTGGTTGGTAATCATGGGGCATGTGTGAATTTTAATTTCTGTTTTATATCCATTTCCGATCTTTAAAGTTCTTTATGGGTGAACAGAATATAAATGTGCTTCAGTGAATGTCTGCGTGTGTAGATATATTTAATCTGTAAGTAAATACGACAAGTTGAATACTCAGTTCTATAATATTGGCCACTAGCCAGAACATTACATAAGATAAAATACAAAACATGCAGTGCAGTTTAAGATATTTGCCAAGCATTTGTCTCCTAACAGCTCCTTATTCTAAGGCTTATAAACCTCTCTAATAATAATAATAATAATAATAATAATAATAATAATAATAATAATAATAATAATAATAATAATAATAATAATAATAATAATAATAATAATAATAATCATCATCATCATCATCATCATCATCATCATCATCATCATCATCATCATGACGATATCTGAAAAATGCTTTGCAGTCATCTTTCAGCTCTCTCGTATTAGAGAGGGAACACAGTGGAAAAATCTACATCAACATGATTAACCCCTAGATTTTACCATTGCCACTGTGCGGACAGTGGCTTTTAAATCATTCTTTACTGGAGATGTCAGCCTTTCCAGGAAGACTTTAAGATACCTGGAACATTTATGTTTTAAACAAATGACGAAACCGTATATTACATGATCAATTTTTAGTTTGAGTCAAAGAATCTTAGCAATACACTTAACATAATGTAACGTACTTAAATATTTTGTTAAAATTTATATTGGTACACAGAATGACAAATGATAATCATCTGCATCAACAAAGATAATATTTAACAACCATATATTTTTGAAGGGGCGTATTATTAAAGGCACCGGACTTCGTTTTAAAGCTTCATTTTTCCTTCAATTTTAGGACATGACACAGCCAAGTAAAAGGAACATGCCTAAAGTGCTACCACCACCAAATCGGAAGAAAGACATTTTTGACCCAAAGAAAATGCTTAGAGTGGACGAAAGGGCAAAGGAGGTACGTGTTTACTTTGTATTTTATGCATTGGTTTTGTAAAAATAATATTTCATTATTGTTAAAGAACACAATTATTTACATAAAATAGTCAGGTTGAAAACTCAAACAATACTGTTGTTTCTTGCAAAAAGTATTATGGTTTAAATCCACTTTGAACTGAAGAAAAATTGAAAAAAAATTAGTGGTTAACAAATTTAAATTTTGTGGCAAAGAACAAGAGATAGCATATCTATATTTGTTTCATATTAAAAAGCTCGATGATTGGCGAGGAGAATAATTATTTACGATTACTTATTACTGGCTAGTCTAAACTATAAGAAAATCAATCTAAGCAATTTAGAGTAGATATACAATATCAGAGCTATGAAAATGGTTGATACACGAATTTCATTAAGCAAGCTGAAAAGCAAAAAGAATGCGACTGTCAACGTCAGAGACTAATCCATTATCTACGATGAGATAGAAAGGCCATACATTTATATATAATAATGACATCAACTTCTGACAATACAAAGAAAGATAACATATTTTGTTTTCCACGAATGAATAAGAAACTTCCCGGATTTTACAAGAATGAGTTGTACTTTATTCCAGATTGAGAGCTTTATTCTTTTAATATCACGTATCGACGAAACGATACTTTGCAAATGAATAAAATATAAAATGAAAATGCTAATAAAACGATTCGATTCGTACGAAAATTTATTTCTTTTTTGGTAGCTTTTGTACATATTTTCACTGTACGTCATGTAATACCATGGTGTTTTCTATCGTCTTCTCTGTATAAAAGATCACTTGAAACTTGAAATTCCTATGCAGGTCTCTTATGACAAACGCGTTATACTACCACCTCATACTGATATTTCCAAACGCCTCCCGCTAAAATCTAGTTCGGTTATATCAGTTGCTTTTTTTATACGTCATCAAGGTCTGTGTCATCAAAGTTAACAAATTTCACATAGTCATAATCATAGTAGCATGCAAATGAGCGTTTTGCCTCATTCGATACACATTGGGGACACGGACACCCATACGCGCCTGTAACCCCCATGAAAGCAATCCCAGCCCCATAGGCCCATTATGTATTGATTATATTTTTGTCGAAGGATTGATAATACTGTAAATACTCACGTGACTTGAGTCCATGTCCAAATAGGGTATCGAATGTGGTCAAATAGACCCTAAATACTACTCTGTGCTAGTCTGACGCGATTGTGGAAAGGAAAACATCTTTGCAGTGAGAGAGAGAGAGAGAGAGAGAGAGAGAGAGAGAGAGAGAGAGAGAGAGAGAGAGAGAGAGAGAGAGAGAGAGAGAGAGAGAGAGAGAGAGAGAGATGCTATTGCTGATACTCAGACAAGCAAATATCAATTTATGGTAGCGATTAATATATAAACGATGCGTGAAGACTGAGTTTCTTTTGCTCAATTTTTACTGTTTGTAAATCTGCAAACGGCACGGTTTCTTGTTTGTATTTAGAGTTGTATGTGATGTTCCATTTCTGCCAACCAACAGTCTCAAACGAGACTACACTGATTATTTGATACGCGATTGCTACAGAGTACAATTTACTGATCGTACTGAGACTGCTCTTTGTGGCTACAAACAATTCGGAATTGACGCGTACTCGGTAATGCATTTTCATCGAGATTAACCAGAGACACTGGCTACTATTAATGTAGCTCCGACAACAGTACCGATTGGTGCACGTACAACGGTGGTGTTGTCTTGATTGCAATCACAACAAGACCAATATTTGCTGCCTTAGCCACACGCAAATAGCATCTGTATTTCACGATCAACACTCTGATCATAATAATTTCATCTCGCAGCTGTTGTTTCACTGAATTTTTTTAATTACGACAGTAAGACTGAGGGTCTGTCATAGTCCTTATATGAATAATATAATCTCGTAGTTTAATTGTACGGCAGACAGACATTGTTCGGTCAAATCATCACGAGAATGCATAATACGTATGCTGACTTCTAGGCAGTTACTTGTTTACTAGCACATTAGTCCTGCATTTATAAAAAAAGACATCTGCCTCAGGAATACCCAAACCTTTGGCAGTGATGCGTTCTGGTGTTTTGGCACCCCTCTCATACAAAAGCACGTCGATTAAGCATACACCTCTGATATCTAACGATCGTCTTGCCCAATAACATTGACCCGGACACGTGCGTCCTTGTTGAATAACATTCGAGATCTTTATTTTCTCAGCTGAGTTAATGTTGGTTTAAAATAATCGATGGTGAACGTAATCGGGGTGGAGACATCTCTTTTCCATTGTAGACACAATCCCGTAGTGGTTTTGCACCTGGTGCTGCTGTCAATGCTTGAGCGTTTCCTCAATCCACGTGCGAAGATTCCAAGGTGGCATGGAGTTGGTAATTGAACATCAGAATGATTATAAATAGCAATTTCTACTGGACCCTTAACACAATTATATGACAGTTTATACGAGGGTTTGGTAACGTCAATACGGCGCAGATATTCTTCGCAACCACATCACCACGGTCAAATTCCATTACTTATCCAAAAGGGTAAAAATCTATTCTTTAACACAAATGCTCAAGACGGTTATGTACCCGTCCTTTTAAATGTTGAGTGTTTCGAATTAAATTTCATTTGCAACTTTAAAAGAGCTAGGATGTCTCTGCTCGGTTTGTCAACGGTTTATATTAGCGGTACAAAATTTACACCACGAGGTCCATTATCATTTATGATTATCTCAATTTATCCGTACATGCATTTAGTTCCAGTTATGAAAACAAGAATGTTCCAGACTGGCGAACCTTTAGGATGTGATCTTTAGGTCTATCAAAACCATTTAAATCAGGAGTGAAAATTAGTTGACCATTTGCTAAGGTTAAGGAACCATACATTCCTTCTCCTTCGTTGATTAAAATTTCCGTAATTGCGCTTTTTAAAGTTATTGATAGCGGTGCGGACGGTATATTATTATTCTTGGGCAATAAATTATTTAAGTTTCAAAAAATTTGTTGGTTTTCGCTCTTTTCTGTTACTAAGCTTAAGACCATAGAATCGTGACAACATTGCAATACCAAACCTAGCCAATGCTGTAGTTTGTGGAGTAACAAGCTGTGGTAGAGCTCTGTCCGTTGGCAAAGATGATTCAATCCTTGAGATAATTAAAATTGGCTTAATATAAATATACAACAATGCATTTTGTGGAATTATTGGTGAGTTATAAGCTGGATTCCAAATACTGCTGGACAGATTACATCTTTTCTTCCTGAACATGCTCGTTGTGCTAGTTCTGGCGTAAACAATAAACCAGCAGAATTTGCTAAGGTTATCAACAAATGTGAATCTTAGGAAGGAAGATCGTCAGCGCACTTGAGGTCCTTCTTTGAAAAAACATAGTTTTATCTGAATTAAGGGCTTTAGTTATATTCCTCTACTTGAAACGTTAACTATGGAAACTTTTGCCACTGTTAGTATTTGTTTATTTAATGCAGACAATTGGAATTACTTTTAAACCGCAATGTGTCATCATCCAAATATCCGAGCCGTGAATTGCATTAGCAGATCTGATAGTAGGACCATCTACATGCTATTCCTGGCTCTCGACATAAGTTCTGCTTTCCTTGTTTTCTTTTCTTTTCAATTGTCCTCTACAATCACACATTACATGTCAGAGTTGTGGAACATCAACAATAAATAATTATCTTCATTAGTTGCAGGGTTTAACCCATATTGTTCTAACGAGTCTTTGAATTTCTTTAAATTCTCAATATCCAACTTCACCATCAGATTTCGTGATCTTGTAACTAGCTAACAAAGCTATACTGTCACCTCCTAGACCATAGTCTGATTTCACTTTAGAAGTCCTGGCATTTAATCTGTGTTTTCTTTGCGGTCATAACCTTTCCGTTCTGAAGTTAATTGTTCCATTAATGTTCAGCATATTCTTTAGCAATAGAAACTGATCGTGTCATAGATGGGTATTTTATTTTCAGCGTATGAACCTAAGATATAAATTATTTTCATTCTTGATGGAACCTATCCTTGGACTAACGCCATCTTTCTGACTATTAGATCCTTTCATAAATGAACAAGTTCAGCCTGTCGGTTAAACTTTGTCACTAAATTCATTTCATTAGCTAATATTAATCTGCACCTTCTCATTGTCTCATTGTAGCGCAACAGCAGGACAGTTTTATGTTCTCGTCATTGCCAATAACCAGCGTCAGTTTACTGTAAAAAAAAACAAAACAAAAAAAACCACCACCACCCCCCAAAAAAAGTAGGACATTTTTGTGTTCTTCTCGTTTTTAACAGTAACTAGTGTCATTGCACTGTGACACAACAGCAGGACAGTTTTGTGTTCTTCTAGTCTTTATGAATAACCAGCGTTATTTCACTGTAACACAAAAGTAAGACAGTTTTATGTTCTTATCGTCTTTGACAATAACTAGCGTCATTTCACTGTAACACAACAGCAGGACAGTTCTGTGTTCTTCTGGTCTTTGGTATTAATTAGTACTATCTCCCTGTAACACAACAGACTTTTGTGTTCTTCTTGTCCAGCATCAATAAGGGATTTATTTTCTTCTTTCCACAGAGGAAAATTAATTTATGTAATGGTGAATTTTAAAACTGTCGCAGATCAGATTATGTTGTTACATAGCTATGCTATTATTTTTTTTAATATATCACCATCTCTTAAGTTATTATTATTTTATATAAACGTGAAGTCTTTATACAGATTTGATTAATTCTGGTATTTTTTGTCTTTTAAATGACAAAAGTAAATTTCATAACCAGTTATTTTCATTATATATTTGACAATTAAAACTTCATCTTTTACATTCACATTTAATTTAACATTATGGTGCTATTCATGGTTGGTACTATGCACAACTCTTAAAGAAATATGTTATTTAGCATCATCTGTGCACTCCATATTTAGCACAATTCTACAATAGTTTGTTTTTCTCTCAATCTTTTCTTATTGTCATCGATTTCCTTTTCTTCTTCATACACTCAATCATCTAATTCGATTCGTTGTTTACGTATCTTCAGGTTGAATTCAGTTTTGTTTGCTGCTATTATGTCTTTCATTTCGTTTTAATTCTGATATTTCTAGTATGTAAGGTGTATTCATATACTTCATTTATTAATGCATCTTTCTGTGTTGTAAACATTTGTTTTAAATCAGTTAAACAGTTAAATCTTTTAAAAGACTTTAATCTTTTGTCAGTTTGTTTAATATTGCATTGTAACACACCGACATTATTAAGAAAGTTTCGTTCCACGTATTTTTGTACCACTTTGGATTGTTCAACATCAGGATGCAAATTCTTGTAATGTTTAGTGAACACATCATCTTTTTTGTCGCTTTAACCTTATCATTCAAAACTGAAATTGATAAGTAGTACGTTGTTTTCATAATCGTGTTTTCAATATTATTTATTTTAAATTTTGTGTGCTATATCATTCTTATGCAGCCTTGATAGTATGAATGTTAGAAGCAATACTATTGTTTAAGTAGGAATCATTTTGAGCAAAATCATTTATTCCTTTATCATTGTTGCTCCTTTGATTGAAAACTGTTATGGCCTTTCATGGATTTATTTTTTTCCCACGTCAGTCTCAAAATCATCCTTGGATTATGATAAGAAAACTCTATGTTGTTGTTTAGATGTTTTCTATCATAACCTTCTTCTCGTGTCTAGTTACGAGAAGGAAGAAAGTTCAGCATTCATAAGAATAAGGTTTCACTTATGATGGTGTAGATACGGTTACATCTTTTTGTGGTGAAGCATTGGCTACGAGAAGGTACCAAGAATCTGTAAGAAATAGACATGACACTCTTCTAAAGCTTGGAATCTCACTGGACCAAAGCAGCTCAAAGCCTTTTTATATTCTGGAAGCTGCCTGATCACGAGTACTTCATCCAAGGTCAAAAGAAGTCTTCTAAAAATCACGATTGCTTCTTGCGTGCTAGTCAAGGACAGCTTTAACTTTATATCAATTTTAGGGGGAGAGATAGAGTGTGAGTGTGTGGTCAGAATTTTTCCTAAGTAAGCGGTCATTCACATTGCGAACTCTGAATCTAATTTCCTTGATTATCAATTACTTTGTTCCCAACCATCACAACGCAATTTAATAGGGTTTTATTGACCGATAGCACGTTATTCGTGACTTTTTATAGGTTGTTGAACTATCGAACTCGGTTATTAATTAGTTTTTTTTTTCATTACCAATTCAAGCTGAGGAAACATTAATAGTGCCTAATCTAAATTCATTTCAATGTCCTATTATATGCAGGATATGAATTATTGATTGGGCCAGGCTTCTCTTACAATCTAAATCAATATCATAGCACTCTCTTAATTTTGGAGGGTTAGCCTTTCATTAGTTTATAAATTGCAATATATTCTATACAAGTTACTGTTATCGTTTCTTTCTTTTAAAATTGATATATCGATAATACCTCTTGGTTAAATTAGCCGCGACCTCGAGGCTAGTAAACAAAATGATAAGTATACGAGGAAAAAGAAAGAAAAATATTAAAAATCAAAACTTATAATGCTTAGGTAGATGAAAAATTTACAATGCATTGGTAAGTTGATAAATTGCAAAAAGGCAATGAGAACAATGTTCATTGCAGTACATATTGTGAAATTCAAAAAAGAATACAATAAAATATATAATGATCAATAGACTGTAAGGTACATTGACAATGCACTAGAATAGACATGGTAAAAGATACATAGAAAAATGTACCATAAAATGTGTAATAAGGAGCCAATATAAATTGAAAAAGATATTACAATTACACAAAGAAGTAAAAATATTAAAAAAACCAAAATACAATGCACTGGCAAAGGTTAAGAAATAGGAAAAGATAACAATTTACCGTGTAGTACCTCGATGAGGAATGAAGAAAAACAATATATTAAGAAAACAATAAAATATGCAATGTGACATTAGTATGGTAAAGAAAGATTTTATTCAAGGGAATCCTACGAAAACACATTTGACACATTCAATAAAGTTCAAGTACAATAGTGAGAATCTGCAGTGAAAAACAAAATATGTTTCTTGTATATTATTATTATTTCTATTTCATTTTAAATAACGTCAGCAGAACATAATTAAGATTGCTGTGTAAGCGCTAGGTTAGTCAGTGAAGTCAGTAACTTCTGTTAATTTATCTGAACAATTATATTTCCGTCATATGTCATTGACTTAGGATCATGCGTTCAATAGAACGGCGTGTTCATAATATTGAAGTGATACTCCTTGTTAATAGGATGTGAATTATGACTTCACAATATATTATTTCATATATGAGACAACTAATATTTTAATTTAGGAAGATATCTAAAATGTGTGGCATAATGCGATATGATCTCTTGTAAACCAAGTAACTGTATAATGTTTATTCGTGATGCTTTCATTAAACTAGAATTAATTGATACGTCTTGAATGTCATCTGGACAACTGGGGTATGTAGCGCAATATATAGGTCACGATGTTTACGTGTTGCTATAAAATACATAAACAATAATGCGGATTCTTTGGCGTTCTGGAATAACATATGTAGTCGATAGATAGGATCGTTCAATTTGATTGGTAAATTCCATTAAAACATGCTGTGAAATCAGTATAGCAAGTGAACTCGCCTGCTGAAAATTTCGCTGTATGACTAATTTGCTGAGTCTCAACCGTTTGAGCTGCATTCCTTTCTTCTATTTTCTAATATTCTTCACGATTATTTTCGACAATAGCAAGCATCGTTTGCCCTAATAGTATAAGCGTTTTGAGTTTGGACCAATCGTCGTTAACATGTTCTAATTCTATTATCAACTTGTCAGGTATAGGAGAAGAAATCATCTCCCTATCGAGTAATAACACCGAAAATTTAAATTTCATTATTCTGTTGCTTTAGCATATTTGTATAACTTGCTAAATGTTGTGATGTTTTCATTGTCAGCATTCCAAATAGATATTTACTTATTTTATCAATGAAGGGCAAACTTCTCTCATGATACATTTGAAAAATTCAAAACAACTTTCTGAATTAACTAATTCATTAGTGAGATTATTATATTAAACTGCATATTCATTGTAATTCGTATTGACTTTAAGTGTTAAAGAATATCATTTATGTAGCTACGTTTGACATCTCTGTGTCAATATTCGATAAATTCGACTGAATAATTCCTTAAAAGTCTGATTTGAAAGTGCGAATCCACTTATCGGCTGAATCATAAAATAGTGGGAGTGGCTAGAGATAACCTTTAGCGTAAATTGTTTTTGTTCTGTTAATGCGGACACTGAATTCAGAGTTAAAAAAGAATACAATCCTACGAACCAAATCCATATTCCATCCATACCTTAAAGAAAAAGAAAGAGGTTGAGAGGTTTGGATATCCATGAGAAGAAAAGAAGTAGAAGTCACGATGAAATAATGGGATGGAGGATAGGACTATATCTCTCATAATACGAAGAAAAATCCTCCATAATAAATCATTTGGTTTCTGAGTCGTTTGAGTGACAGTGTTGGCTGTAACTGGTGTAGGGGTCGATAATCCCTAAGATATTTATAATGCTTAAGTGTGTTGGCGTGTACAAGTGATTTCATTTCCCTATTGTCAGAACAACGGCGTAATCTGTATGTTTTATTTGGACCAAATTCAATAGGGTAATACGGACCTTTCCATCGTGGGTAAGTTTTGCAGAGAACTCTCCGAATGTGTGTGCGATTTGTAGTTGTACATAATCTATGCTAATACTAGTCCGGTAAGACGAGTATAAAAATTTAATATCAGCTTGTAGTTCTTGGTTTCTTTATTTTTTTTATTTTTTACTGTTTTTTTGGTAATTATTTATTTATTTTTTTTTTGCATAACATCAGCATAACATATTTATCAGCGACTACGGTTATTATTTTGCTTCAGCGACGTGTTGTAAAAAGAACTCTCATTATTATGGATAGTACTTGTAAACCAATATTGAATTTATCTTCTTATTGCATACATAATATCATTAAATACTAGCTACATTGAGGTAAGAATGTTTGCTTAGAGAACTTTGCAAGAATTTGGTATTAATCAAGAGTAATGAAAGTGAAAATGTTAGTGTAATGTTAATTCTACTCTAATAACCATAACGTCTGTTCATTTGCAATCAAACCTTGACCTGTGTGTGTATGAAATTGCATTTAATCGAACCTATGAGCTGTAAGTGAAAATATTAAAATCGTAAAACTGATTCGACATGGTCTAGTGCATCATTACAATTTTAAAACTGAGCATGTATTACTGACATTACCTATAACATACGAAAGGAAATGTATCACCGTTATCGTTTCAAACAAACTTTACTCAGAAGTTGATCATATGCAGGCAATAGCTGCTCAAAATGCAATATGCATTCAAAAATTCAATATGCAGAGCATTCCCTCTGCTTCAAAAATTCAATATGCAGGCCATTAGCTGCTTACAAAACTCTGTGTTGAACAATCGCTCAGACACTTTAACTATAGAAATACATACATAATAACACTACAACATCATTTGATGCTGCAAAACCATAGAAGGAAACTCTCTTCTGACTGTTTTGAAGACATTAGAGCTGTACCTTTGGCGTTTTGCCATGACAATACCATATGGTATACATTCATATGATTTCATATGAAACACGTGAGAGAAAATCTCAATAACATTATCGAACAACATTGGGCTAACAAAACAAACAATTTCTGCATCAATGTTTGAAACGGCATAGCGGAAAGTACAATGCTCCCTAAGATAGGTAAATACGGTAGATCTATTATGTGTGATAGTAGCGAAACATGTATAATGTAGCTTGAGGTGTCAAGACGAGTAGGTTTGATGTTTAATATAAATGCTTAGGGCATGGAATTAAACTTAAAGGTTAATTCACACTCTCTGTAGTAGAAATCTTAGCAACTCTGACGTATGTTAATGACAGTAAGTACAACAATGTTATTTACTCAATAAAAAATGAAATATAGCATAATGTAGATTAGTATTGTTAATCGTTTGAAATTTACGCACTAACTTTCAATTTGTCTTTTTAAACAAATCAAAATAAGAGA
Organism: Potamilus streckersoni; assembly: GCA_016746295.1. Lineage (NCBI taxonomy): Eukaryota > Metazoa > Mollusca > Bivalvia > Unionida > Unionidae > Potamilus > Potamilus streckersoni. The sequence continues at coordinate 2,067,429 of JAEAOA010002216.1, read as the reverse complement.
TAGAAAAATCATACCTTGGTGAGATGTACCACAATGAAGAAGTATTCTTGATATGAATTAATAGCAAACAATACATCTATTGTCTCTAATACCAAAAGAGTTCAAAATGTTAAAGTCACTTTCACTGGGAAGGAGACTGTTATTGCTGTTGTCGCTGATCTGAGGAGAGCGTATATGTCGCTGCAATTCATTTTGGGTTGTAGTTAGGTCAAAGTTGGAGCTGGACTTAGTACTGTATGCATTCGGAATGTCGTAGTCTCAGGTGTTACTGCAAAAAGAATTCTCATAGGCGATGTATGCATTTTATGTTGCGATCCTCTCATAGTTGTAATCATATTCGTTCCAGCTGTGATATTTCTGGTTGCTGTAGTTTCTAAAATGAGTGATGTTGTTCGAATCTGGGTTTTCTCTTTGGGACATGGCGGCGCTGTCGCTGCTGGAGTTGATGTAACATAGCCGGGCGGAAAGAAGTCTAATGGTGTTAGGAGTTACGGCGTTTAGTCTGTAGATAGCTGTCGGACAAGTACAACAGGAGCGAGCAGTTATAATAATTAGGCGAAGTCTGCTGGTCGTAATGGTTCAGGTGCGAGTCTCCCTCTTGGATCATAATTATGTGTTTTGACACCTGTATTCATGTTATTCATCCACCACTATATTATGATGTGAAAAAAGGATTCTCCGCCAATATATTATGATAAGAAAACTATGTTGTTGTTTAGATGTTTTCTATCATAACCTTCTTCTCGTGTTTAGCTACGAGAAGGAAGAAAGTTCAGCAGAACATAATTAATCAAGATATCAATTTTAAAAGAAAGAAACGATAACAGTAACTTGTATAGAATATATTGCAATTTATAAATTGCAATATATTCTATACAAGTTACTGTTATCGTTTCTTTCTTTTAAAATTGATATCTTGATACTTGTTACTGTTTATCATCTGTCGAGTGGTTGTAAATATTGTTGAACAATTCCTTTTTCATTTACTCTTTTTCTAACTCTTTGCAATGTTTGCATTTAAATCTCTGTATGAGTAGTTTCTTTTTAATTATAATATTGCTCACTTCTCACGTATATGTTTTTGTCGATATGTGGTTTTGTTAATAGTGTCATTGCCACACTTTTCAATTCCTGTTAATTACTACATATCTTAATAGGGATCAAATTATTGTCGTCCACTATTTTACGTATTAAATTACAAACTCTTTAGCTCAAACGTGTTAAAGTAGCTGCAGCCAATTGGATAATACAATATTGGATCATACAGATCGTATTGAGGTCTAAGCTATTCAATTTATTACATCAGTGTTATCTGAGTTTCTGCAAATACATTAAACATACCATAAATCAGTTGTTCGTGTTTGTAAAATCTTTTTGTTGTATATGTTTTATGTATATTATAAATGTATTGTTGTCATTATTATTATTATTATTATTATTATTATTATTATTATTATTATTATTATTATTATTATTATTATTATTATTATTATTATTATTATTATTATTATTATTATCAAACCTGGCCGAGTCATACTAAAGACTTATACACAATGGTACCATGAGATGACTCGCATGCCACTTAGCATTAAGAAGATAGTTTTTAGGACTGGTCGGCCTTGTGTCAGGATAATGTGACTGGGTGGAACATGATGCTACATGTCTGCGGCATTATGCCCCTGTGCTAGACATCACTATAAACTACGACACTTCATATAGATAAATGTACAACACATTTTGGATTCAATGTCTGCTCTTTCACAAATAAAATATTTTAAAAGAAGCGGATGGCGTAATATATTTATACATAATTACCTCTTGTTTGACAAAATACTTCAACGATTTTCTAAGAGAATGAATAATATTCATTTTAATCCAAATATTGTATGGATCAACAGTTGTGTTTTAATGTTCTAATACATTTTCTTTATAAATAATGACTCATCACGTGTTTTTTTCTTGAATGTTGTAAAAGGGTGAGAAAAACAGGCTGATTAAACAAAGTTACTGGATTAATCGATTATAGTTTATATATCAGATTGTCTTTAAAAATTAATCATTATATTAAGTGAATAACATTTGTAACGTATATGTTATTAAATTGCTTGTGTGTTAGTTTTAAAATTATTTTTATTTTAATTTTTTTTCATTACATTTTTGTTTTAATGATTATTTTCACGGAATTCGATATTTTATTTAATTTTAATTCTATTTTTACAGAACTAAAAAGTATTTAATTAACATTTTTTTTATCTCACCACATTCATACACTTGGTTACATGAAGTTTAAAAGATTGGTCAGTATCAAGGTCATACATAAATTACTGGTGTGATCACCTTGTGTCATCAATATTTGGGTGCACAGGTCAGTCGCCTTGTGTATAGTTATCATGCGACCTATCATAAGTGTAAATATGACATGTTAGGAGTCTAATACACAATATGACTGTTTTTGTAATTCAGTCGTAAAAATACCTTCAAGAAATCAGAAGTATTTTCTGTTGTGCCTTTTTTAAATTTTTTAAAATTTTGAAATAATTTGTTATTTAAGAATAGTTTATATTGTCTGGAAAATATGCACTTCGTCAACTTGAACAGAGAGATGCAGAGAAATTATTCAGGAATACTTTTTTTGTGATTCATAAAATTCAAAATGGAACGTTTGAGAAATCTTTTGTAATTATTAAAATTCAACATGGAACGTTTGACAATTCTTCTGTGATTCATAAAATTCAACGTGGAACTGTTGACATCAATACTTCATTCGTCTGACGTCATCGTCCGCCAATTTTTGAACTTCGCGAGATTCGAACTTTGATTTATTTAAGACACTTTATAGCGATAGGACTTGTGTGTTTCAATTCTAGGATTGGCATTAATTTTTGGATTTTATTCAAAAACTGTAAGTCAATTTTCATATTTTTACTGTCTTTTGTAGAGAAAAAAATTATTTTTGTTAAAATTTACAAAACTTGTTGGCTTCACTCCTTTCTTTTTTACTTTGAACTATCCGATGTATGCTACACATTTTGATTTTTATAGAATTGATATGTTGTATACGTAGTTACTAGTTATAAAGATATAATTGTAAGTATGACTGTTATATATATATATATATATATATATATATATATATAATCACCACTTATGTCAAATACGGCTGAAATTAATGTTGATGAATGTATCATATTAATAAGTTTAAGATATATAATTGTCATAAAGAGTTGAGACTATGAATGCACATTGATCTCTATGATTATTTCAGAGATATAAGTGTTGTATTTCAAACAGAATCTTGTTATAACAGTGAAAATGTTATGTATTTATTCTTCAGTTCTTTTATGTTTGTCTATTAGTTCTTTCCTTGTTGCTCTTAATTGTCTGCATATCTTAATGGGATAGCGAGCCAAACATTCGATCGTTCAAATTACTCTCGCGGAAACGGTTGGTTTTCTTTATCGACTAACTTGACGTTGATAACGGGTTGAATTGAACACGAAAATGACAGTCGGATATGTCGTTTTCTCTCGTGTCGATTACACTACCTAGCAAGCCGAAATCAAAGAAAAATTAACCAGCATAAGAGGATAAAACTCTGACAGGATATTTAGTGCAAAATTTTTTGATAATCCTAACCTACACACATTATAATTGCACCATTCTGTATCGTACTTATTTATCTAAGTAGATCTAAAGGCATATGGGCATAAAGATAAAATTAACAAATAATCTTTAGCGTGATAATAACGCTATGACCCAAAGCAGCAACATCGACGATGATCAAGCAGTCTAGTATGAAGGGTATTATTATTATTGTTCGCCAGAATAAATTAAGTTTGAAGGATTCACCGTCTTTCCGAATAGGTACTTAACTGTCTTTCGGGTTAATATTTAAGATTTGTCATATGCGTGAATGATTCTGAATAGCCAAGCGTCGATGGTGTTGCGGAATATAATGGTGCCGAGGTGCTGAATCAGCTGGTAGGGCGTCACAATATCAATGATGATTTTGTAGCGTTTACAGATAAACATGTGCGTGACAACAGCGTTAAGAGACTTTTATATAGTATCAGATATAATCTACTCAAGTCCCAGATAGAAATCGACCTTTCTCTGATTTGCCACTACCAGCACGAGGTCAGCTAAGATTCATCTCATTGTTGCGCTATACATCCCTCCAATGAATAATTTTTCGGAATTCACCGACAAATCCACTGCTTTCAAATTATCCGCAAGTGACATCAAACAAACATTGACTCGACCAGCAAAAGAAAATCCCAGCTTTATACTTACCAAAGATGATATTGTCTGCATACAAAGTCTTGGACAAAAACGATAACAATCGTTGCCGACACCAACCAGGAGCGTAACGAATGAAATTCCAGGTAAATCTAAAACCGTACAAAAAATCGACGGAAAAAGTAATACTCTCAAGAAAAAAATTTCTATAATCGCATAAAAGTTGTACAATCGAACAAAAATACCTGGTTGGAGGTGTTTCTGTGCTTGTTGCCTGTTGAGCAATTGTACTTCGAAGTAACGTTATAAGTAGAATAACTGCCAATTGTCCCACATGCAACTGATGCAAAAAACAATCTAAACGGAAGAATAGCTGCGAGATGAACTCCTCGAAAAGATCTTTGTGCTCGCGAAGGATAAAAACGCGTCTTTTGTTGCAGACGCAATATATGGCCTCGCCATCGCGACCACCGTTGGCCTTGGTGTTGATGTAATTGCGACTACGGCAATCATCTTAGCTACACGAATATCAATAACCATTTCTGAACAGCACTGATCAAATTAATTTTTTTCGACTGAAACGTGTCTATTAGGTAATTCTCTTGTCTTCCCAAAGCAGCCTCGGCACATTTACCAAATTAAAATCGGTATCTATCAAAGACATATATCATTACCACAAGTGAGTTCCAAACCGTGTTGGTGGAAACGAAAAACGTCCGACGACTTCGTGCTCAAATACTTTAGAGGAGACAGAACCTATTTCGACAATTCGGGCATCATAACTTTTCGCTGGGGAGGTGCATTAAGTTATATATATATATATATATATATATATATATATATATATATATATATATATATATATATATATATATATATATATATATATATATATATATATATATATATATATATATATATATATATATTTATATGAACTGGTTAAGGAAACCGTAAAGATTCGTTTTACACAGTCTCGTTGTTCATATTTGATGGCGAACAAAATATCGATATATTTTTTTAAAGGCATATGCAAGCAACAGTATGGGAATAGTTTAATATTGCACGATACCATCACTGATAATGAGGTTTTATTTCCGACAAGTGCCTGTACTCAAGTCTATGCTAATTATTGGCCATAAACATGTTACAATTTCGTAATGTATATTTGATTGTTCCTTTATCTACAATTGAGTTAGTTGGATTTTACCTATGCCTTGGCCGTGAAAACAGATATGTCTGTAAATGCTTTTTTCACTCTTTGGTGCTCGCCAGTGAATGGACAAAAGCTGAAAATGAAAATATTAGTTTTTCTATTTTTCGATACTCATTTTCGATCATTGACCTAGTATGATGTATTCAACAGTGGGGACATAATTAAGTACTTCATTGTAAACGGAGTGTCACTCGACTTTTCCTGTTGCTATTCTGTACCTGAAAAGATAAAATACTTTTGGGAGTGGATTATATGCAAGGTAAATAATACATTCTCCTTTAATGTTGTTGATTTGCATAGATACTAACGACTTGCTGTGCTTAGCATTTGCTTTGTTTTTCCAAATGAACAAGGCATCATAGATATTTTCATAGCCTATAAAGTTATAGATTGCGCTGTTTGAACTGTTTGGAGTAGATGAAGTCAAATATCTATCATTTCTTTCATTTTGTGATCTAGTTTGCATTGTTCTCAACGCTGTAGACACTTGTTTTTTTCATATCAGTTCTGCTTTGGCTTTTTAAATGTGTTTCAATTTACTAAGTTGAACTCTGACTTTGTAAAGTACCCTTTTCAGGTTCAAATGAATTCCTTGATTATACTTCAATTTTGGCAATCAAATTGACTATACAATTTGCAGAATATTTCCATCAGCAAGAAGTAGAATCTTGAAGGCACAACACAAAACATTTGGTCAAACAAGCAGCTGGAAATAATGTGTATCTTCAAGTGACGTCTTTTATAGACGGTTAACGTCACTAAACCTGATTGTGTCAGTGAAAATGACCTTTATACATACCATTGATTCCAGGTTGATTGTATGACTTTCAAACTATTTCATTTCACTTTGACTATTCTGATAATTAACAAAGTAAATGTTTTGTTCCGATTTATATTTAATTCTAGTTTGTACTTCGAACCTTCTTGTATTTTCAATACTTTAATTTTCTTGCATATTATTTTTCTTCCACGAGAAGGTTTGAACTTCACCCTACTTGCCCACTCCCACATTATGCCCTACGAACTCTGTCGAAAGCGATGACATTCTCTTACTTGGAATGCGTCTCCTTATTTCATTTGTATCAAATTGTATACATTCGCGAAGTTGAACAAACTTACTTAGGCCTATATAGACAGCTTTTACAGAATTACCGTTAAAATGTATGCATACATACGTACGTATGTACGGACATACATACATACATACATACATACATACATACATACATACATACATACATACATACATACATACATACATACATACATACATACATACATACATACATACATACATACATAAATCCCACTTTAATCAAGCAGAACGTAAATATGAGATTCAGCAGGAAAAAATGAATATAATCTGGCCCGGTAGATCTTGGCACATCACCTATTATATTACCATACTAGCGTATACAATCCCACATAAAGTAATAACAAATAACAACGAATAACGTATGGTTTCAAGTATCTTTCCCTTATTCTTATATTATCTGAATTTCTGCTCTTTCTCTCTCTCTCTCTCTCTCTCTCTCTCTCTCTCTCTCTCTCTCTCTCTCTCTCTCTCTCTCTCTCTCTCTCTCTCAGTTTGTTTCTTTACCTGTCTCTTTTCGTACACCATTGATCTATATGATAATCAGAAAATATCTATTTATTTTATCAATGGATTCAAAGTAAGATCATAGTATTAGAACTATGATAATTCAAAAATGATTTTTAAGATTATGCAATATTTTTGCATGAAACCAGGCCCCGTTGGAAGCCGCTGAAACATTTCCCGAATTAGTGAAGTACTTAACGGCTGGATTGGTCAATGATGTTGAAAAAGTGCGAGCCTTGTTTATTTGGATGGGATACCACCAACATCTCGCAACGGAATATTGGGAAGCTTCGGAAGATAATCCAATAGGCTGCTGGCAGCTTAAAAGAATGGGAGTTTTGTCATACAATGACATTTTCATTCGTCTCTGCAAGTACGAAATGGATATATAGATGTTTTAGCTGTCCTGGCTGTAAGAGAGCCTACAGTAGAGCTCTGCGTCTTTCACTCTTCATCTGTCGTGATTCAGTCAACAACTAATATGTTAAACTTCCTCTTAAAGACTAATGAATAATTTCCAACCAAATTTGCATTTTGGAATAAAGGTCTTTCCTGTTTGCGCAAACTAATGCCAAGTTGCTATCAAATATGGCCACCTTTCATGAAAATGTAAGAACCATTAAACGATTAGCAAAACCCGCTTTGAAGAATGTAACCAAATCTGAGGGCTTTCAAAGTTGTATAAATGATGCCGATCTAGCATCAATATAAAACATTAAAAACTTAAACAACTTCTTAAAGTCGCTCAACTGAATCAATTGGATATAAAGACTCGTAACCAAGAAGGGAAGAAATAATACCGATCCGCCATCAAATATTGCTACTAGTCCTAAAAATAAAAATAAAAAATTAAAAATGTATTTGCTTTATCGCTCAGCGTAATTTGACCACTTTTAGGAAATATATTTTGGTACATATGCGATTATTTATTTTTTTTTTTACAAATGATACCGTTTCTCAATCAACAATAGTAGCTTAAAGTGTGACTAAGTTTTACAGAAGGAATAAGTATCAAGGCCTTACACGTTGATACAAATAGTGATGGTATGTCTGTCTTTACTTGAAAGAAATAAAACTTTAACTTATTTCTTGTCCAGACATAATTAGCATAACTTGCGATACTTTTACTGGAAGCATCCTGACATAAATGGCCATTGGGTTGGTACAAGCAATGCTAATGCACACTCAGCTATGGCTGTGAATACCAAAAATGAAAACACATCAACAATTGAATCGGACTGCGTTTGACAGAAAGCATCCAGACATTGAAGTCTTTCAGCAATAGGCAAATAATACTAATAAGGATATAAAAAATAGAACAACTTAAATAATTTGATCAAATAGCATATAGTCTAATGCATTATAAAAATAATCTCCTAAAAGTATCGTATTGATCCAGACTATGGCCAAAGTCTCTTGCATTTGGACTATTAGACTAATATCAGAAAAATGAAGGATTTTAGGTCATATTTTTGGGCATATTGTGTTTGTTGCTATGGATACTCATATTGCAGATATTGATAAAAGGTTTTTGTTTGAAGGTAACAACGGGGAGAATGGCTAAGTCAACTAATGACATACATCGTAATAGAGTCAGAATGACAGTTTTAAAGTATTTTATGTTAAAAAAAATAAATCACATATTTTGTTTTAAAACAATCTTGAGAAACTATTTCTTTTTCACGTTTAACGAGTCATCAAAATTATAGAAAAATCAAGCTTAAAAGCAACTAACCTAGCCATATTTATTTTCAATTTATCACTACCTCACTTCTTTTTTCCATTTTGATGTAATTCGATATGGCTTCTCTTTTCAGGGAAGCCATTTTGCCTTGTTTTGCAATAACTGGTGTAGTGAAAGGAGTGCGTTATGAAGTAGGTATGCCGGAAGACGAAATTAAACGTTTCCAGGGAGAGTGGGTGGCCGTTTATGTTGCCAAAGGATGGCGCTTGATAGTTCCATTATGGGCGTTTTCAGCCGTGGCCGGGTTTGATCAAGGAAGCTGGATGGAGGTGGAACGCGACGGTAAAAAATACCTTTCTCGGAGCTCTCGGAATTTAACAATATATCTACATATTAATATATCGTGTTGGATTTGCGAAAATTAAATCATGAATGTCTATTGGGATATATAATAACTTATAAAATAAAGAAATAGAAATGCTCACCAGAGGCAAATATAGCATAATAAGACAGTTTCAAACAATGATAAATGCACTATTGCTACGACAAAATTAAAAATATAGTAATTCAGAAACATCAATTCAGATTAAGGGTATGACAGAAATTTAAATTTAAAAATGGAACTTTTGCACAATATAATTGGAAAAAAAAATATAATGAATGTAATGTTTGCAGTTGTTTTAAACATAATGCAGAACGGTTTCACCAAGGATTTATGAAACATGCTCCACAATAAAATTCTACCGCTCCAGTGCCCTAAGTGGTTAGAACGTCCGTATTGGGTGCGGGAGTTCGAAACCTGGCCGAGTCATACCAAAGACATAAAAATGGTACGCAAAGCTGCCTCTCTTGCATCTCAGAATTATCAGTGTTAAGACTGGTCGGCCATGTGTCAGGATAATGTGACTAGGTGGGTCATCATGCTACGTGTCTGCGGCACGATGCCTCAGTGCTAGACATCATTCTAAACCGCCACACTGCAGACATCGTAGTGATGCGACTAAAGGTTTTATAGCTACATTACAAATCTTCATTATCATTCTCTATTATAGGATACTATGTTCTTTATAAGCCGTCAAAATACTTTAAAGTTGAATGTGCTACTTCAAATCATTTTAAGTTACTACATCATATTCTTATACTGTATTTTGTAGGCAAAGCAGTTTTTCAACTGGGAAAATCCTATCCAGGAATAAATATAACTCAAGGGAATGACGACTATTTTCTGACAGACCCAGATAGGTTAATTTTCGATTGCTTTCCAGAGAGACAAGACTGGCAACTTCTTAAGGAGCCTTGGTCCTTTGAGAAATTCGCTGATGTTCCGCTATGCCATATCCAATATTTTGAACAAGGTATAAACATATTAGGAAACTTCAGCGGAAGACGAAAGAGCGTGAATGGAAAATGTGAGATAAAGTTGGAAGAAAAACCAGGGATGTTCTTCGGGTACAGGCTTTTCTACAATGTAAGAGAATCTGGAAAACAATTGTCAAATGATATGAAACTTGACCGATATGTACTCTACAAGACGGAATCCGGAACTTTTGGATTTGAGGTTCGTTTTGCCGCAACGGGAGTATATAAGCTGCATGTTCGCGGAGGTGTAGCACGAGAAACCTTTGAAGAGCTCTGCGAATTCAGAATGACATGTGACGAACCAATGAAAAATTGCCGACCACTTCCAATTAATCCCTTGATTGGATTTGGACCCAACTCTACCACGATGGAGGGGGACTCAAAGCTGAATCACACACACAAGCTGTGGTGAATGTCAGAAAAGAAGAAAGTACAACTATTACATTTAAAATTTTGAAGCCTGTTAATGTGCAGACCAGACTCTTCCACAATGAAATTTCGAGTGACGAGCTACAAAAATGCATCGACCAACAACCGTGGGCAAATGGGAAGCAGATAAAGATAAAAGTATTGATACCCCAAAGTGGTGAATATGCCTTACAAATAAACACCAGTGACGAAGATCATCTTGCCTCTGATGCCTACGACAATGTTTGCAACTATCTTCTCACCAACGAAAAGGAGGACACTGCACAACAGGTACCATATATTAGTTTTAAAACTACATTCTAATAATAATCTAATATTCATAGGAAATATGGAAAACGATAACCAAGACCCTTCAATCACTAAGCACCCCCATGTCTGTACAAGCTTCATGAATATCGTTTTCGCAATACTGATCATTTACCCGACAAGTTAACTAATAAACATAAAAGTTTAATTATTAAAAGCTATCGACGGTCTGTGTGTTCCTAATAGTTGCTGTTTCAATTTGGACGATTATCAAAATTTGTTTCTAAAATGTTCTAGATCATAGATTTGCATTTATCCTGATTAGATAAAGATGTAGCATAGCATAGGCTTGCACTGGAAGATAAAAGTGAAGAGGTATTTACACTAAATACCTATATTATTTGATACAGTTTGTAGGGAAAAATTTTGTTATAAATCACAACCACACAAGAGAAATTTGTCTCCTTTTTCTGAATAAGTTAATCAAAGAATGGCATATTTTTATATGCAAAGTCTTGCTCTGCTACTGTCTAAATTTCTCCCAACCTTGACAATGTATACTTTCTAAATCTATTTTTTTTAAAAATATTTGTATGTTTTTTATCTTTGCTTCCAATATATTTTTGTCAGTAAAATAATTTGCGATCATTGTCTGTAAAGATATATTGGAAAAATATTGATGCTGCTAGGTTGAAAACAAATACTAAACTTGCATTCTCAACAAATTTGATTATTCTTCGATTTGTCATACGTTATTTACAGAAAGTGAAAGATAAGATGAGAGCAATGATTGACGCAAAACAAAGAGTTGTGAAAATGGATCCAAAGAAAATTGAAGACATAACAAAAGTCAAAGTTCCGTCCAAAAAACTCCATGACATCATGATGGCTACCTTACTTATGATAGGAAAATGGGAAGGTTTCGTTAAAGCAAGTATAAAATGTGGACTGAAGATAATTGTTTAAATTTTAAATTAGCACAATAATGACTTGTAATACACATTCTCATGACTTCATTAATCACTGGCAAAAGTATGTGTTGCTTGAATAAGCCAATTGTAGTTCCTTAGATTTAAAGATATCTCCAAGAAATAATAGTATATCCACGTTGTTCATCATTTTCATGTTGTTCTTGTTTATTTTCTTTCTCGGAGGCATATTTAATTGCGAGGTTTCTAAGTTGCTGTTGTCTTGGCAATTTTTGTTAAAGTACGTACCCTTCCATAAATTCTGCTGGTCAAGATTCACCTTCTTCAGTTCTTCCACTTATAGGGGCCCCAAGTGGCCGAGTGGTCTAAAGCGCTGTCCGTTACGGATCACTGTTATCTCACCTCTGTCTGCGTGGGTTCGAGTCTAGGATTCGGCGAATGTGGATATGTGAGAAAGCTTGCCAGTAGCTTCTCGTGGGTCGGTGGTTCTTTCCAGTGATTTCCCGGTTTCTTCCTCCACCATTAATACTGGCCGCCATGAATAGCCTATCGTGTGCTGAAAAATGGCGTTAAGCCCACTCAACAACAACAACAACAACATCTTCCACTTATAAATTCATTATTGTTTTCAGCAAACTAATTGCCGGAACATTATTTAGTTCCAGCAAACAACCTGAATACCATTTGAAGCCATCCCTTATCCATGTTTTAACCCAGTGCCTTTGATTGCATTTTTACCAAATATTCTTTCAAGTTGATGGATCTGTGAAAAGCAACACATATATCATTTGTGAAAATCGCCTTGTGAGCTATTTTATTAACATACCGACGCTGTTTGCAACTGTGACTTGCATTCGGGTGGACAACTCTGGTATTGCAGCAACTGGCTCTCTAGCATCTTTGTCAAGCATGCGGGTGCCTTTTGCAAGTCCACCAATGCTTCTCCAATTTTATCGTCTTCTTTCATTTCAGCCACTGCGTGTATTAGTTTCTGCAGTTGTTCTAGTTGTGGGTTTTATATCCTTGTTACGTTCAGCTTTTTAAAAATTTTAACCGGTTATTCTTCCTCGTTTCTTCCTGCAGCGTTTCCACTTAAGCGATCGCACTTAGTGCCTTTTTAATATCAACAGTTCGTTAGGCATTTTCCCTTGTTGGTTAATCAGCGGTGCAAATGTTTGTTGTTCAAAGTCCGCTGGGAAACGTGAAACCGGTATATGTCAGGATGGAATTGGATCACTCACTGGGCTGTATGCGTGGCGACACCTCGACATCGTTGGTATTTTGAGCCGATTGACTTGCACCAGCAGTTGAAGTTATTAATTGTTTAATGAAGGTGATATAGCTCCCTACGCTGGCTTTAACCCGTTTTCGTTCACTTTACCGTTGTAGGCTCATTTGTCTGGCCCCATATGTGTTCATCCTCACACAAAAAACGCAAGCACATATTGATTTCACATTAAAATACGTTTAATATTATATAATTGTCTATTGTTACATTTACGGACGTTATTCGGACTGGCGTTGTGCTGATATGGATTTGAGCAAGTTTTCCACTAAATCAGATATGACTGAGTTTTTCAGTCATGTTGTTGCTTAAGTCAACCCAGATGAGGTTGTTATTTTTTTTAAGATCAACTGGTAATTTTCAAGACTAATGTTGATAGTAATCGATCTCTTCGGTGGTGCTAGCAAATTAATTTAGATAATATTTCATTTACGAATACGTCTCTATGTAGAACTGATTGCATTGGCTTAACGTTGTCTCAACACGGTTAGTAAACTTTATTCATTGCCAATTCAGGATAAAATAATTCAAGACAGTTTTTGCGGAATTTGAAAATCACCGACATCTTCAAGCACAAATAAGACACTATGCGTTTGAAGATTTGCATACATTAAAAGTTGAGTAGAAATAAATGGTCATAGGGCATTTGCCGGTCACTGCACTCTGTCACTGTATGGCTCTAGCTGCATGCTTGGGCCACTTTGCTTTCGTTAATTATTAATGCTAATAAAATACACGGGTTGCACTACATGTGTTGCATGCTTGGGAAAAAAAAGCCATTGGGGATAAAGGCTGTTCTATACCATTGATAAAAATATATTATGTACTCTTCTTTAGCATATTTCCGGAGCATATGTATATAGGGATCGTGTTGAAATTTATGCAAGTAATATAGGTCTTCATATTGGCAAACTCTTGAATTGCCTATGATTCAAATTATTCTATTGATAAAAACCAAACGTTGGTAGCATATTATCAGTGATATGTTGTTCAACCGTTATTAACAAAATCAAGTTGATATCGAATAAAAAACGAAACTGTGATTGAAAAAAAAATGAATTTACATAATAAGATTTTGTCATCCTAGAAAACGTTTAATTATTGATTGTTTATATCGCACAAAATCATTCTTTTCTTTGATTGCATTAAAGGAATTTCTTAAAAAATATAATTTTAGACACCGAGTCCTTAACATAAGATGGATAAGAAATAACGAGCTTCTTAAATGTCATTTCTAGGACTGGAAGAAAGTCTGCAAAGTTCTGGAAATCAAAGGCAAGCAGTCTGTTCAAAGCCGTGTTCAAAGATTTAGGGTTAAAACAGCTGATACAGAAGTGTGTACGAAAGCTAGATCTATCTGTGAGGACTACTTTGACAATGAAAATGCCAGTGATGATGCAGATGCACAAGATACATTTTGTGATTGGGTTAGTGTAGATAAAATGCAATACTGTTAAAACCTAAGTAAAGAAAGTCAGTAAATTTGCAGATTTAAGACAATACAATTACTCTCAATGAACCTTAAAAGGTCGAAGTAAATATATATGATATTTATTTATCCTTAATTAACTGTGCGCTGCAAGAAAAATTCGAAGAATGTCGAATTCGTCAACATATTCACCACAAAGATTACACTCTGAAAACATGCAGACATGCAGGAATACATTCGTGAAATATACATTCATGAATATATATATATATATATATATATATATATATATATATATATATATATATATATATATATATATATATATATATATATATATATATATATATATATATATATATATATATATATATGTATATATATATATGATTATTAAAAAATTCTACAGATCTAAGATTATAAAAATGTCATTTTTGCAAAACGCAAAACCCATTAATGTTGTCTCGTGATTTTGATTTGGAACAGGTTCAGAAAGCTGTGGTCGCAAAGGAGACCGTTACAGAACTTCAGGACTACCTTCCTCCGGGAACAGATTATGACGACGATGTTTTCATTAGCTCAGATGAAGCTTGAACATATTATACGACATCTTTGAATTGTGTGCTGCAATATATATATATATATATATATATATATATATATATATATATATATATATATATATATATATATATATATATATATACGTTTTACAATAAGACTTTTAGCAGAAATTTTAACATGTTCATAGTAGGTTTATGAAATGTCAAAGGTGAACTTTTGATGGAACATAACAAAAATTTAACCTCCATGCTCTACCATCTGCTTGATAGCATGACATTGTAATGAATATTTACAAAAATGTCGTTTCGGACAGAAATGAATCCTTGTATTTGCTACTGGATGTGGTGATCAAAGGACCAGATCACAGTAAGCCATAAACTCTAAAATTCATTACCAATTTAAAGATTTGAAACCGAATTTCACACTAAGAAAATGGTGATGATGTAGGACGGGGGTGAGCGAGGCGGGGTGTCCTTACTGGAATGAATAACGTACATGAAAGCTTGTTTTCTTTTCAATCAGTTTTTGTGCTTGTTTTTAGTATTCAAAATCTTCTGCATGTAGAAGAAACGGTACTCGAGACTAGCAAATGAGACACTGATTCTGAATCATGATGTTTTGGAAAAAAAACTAATATCGATTACCACAAGTAATACTGTTACGCTTTAATTTTTAATATTATATTATGCAGCTGACTCTAGTATTCTATTATATTTAGTAGTTATTTTTTTATTTACTTCGTAGCGGTACAGTTTTTCTTGACAACATTTTTAATCATGTTTATTGTTAAAGCTTCCATCCTGTTAAAACTAAGAAACATTCTACTTTTTGTGTGAGTGGCAAGCTTTGAAAGTCGTATCCTACTAGTTTTTTTTTTCTTGTTCTGAAATCTCTTTTTCTCCCTACCTTTTTCTCGCTAACACCTCCTCGTGAAAAAAAAACATTCATATTTGGTTTTTGTATATGGACTTCTATTCACCCTTTTTAGGATGATATGTTCTTTGTATAGAAGTTATGGTTATTCTTGAACCCAATATCATTTCTCCTAATAAATATATGAAAGGCATCTTCATTTATTTTCTAGAGGATTTGTTGTTTAATATATGGTTCAGCAAGGTCCTTTCCTATCTCGATCAACACTTCATAAAGCCTTCGGTAACGCATGTTTAATACTTTGTTTGTCGAGAAGCCAGTTTTGGACGATATCTTTCCTAATAAAGTTTTTAAGAACATTCAGTATTTGGGAGACATTAGGTTTCAAGGCGGGGTCCAAGGGACGGAAGACCGAACTGATCATTGTCTTTGTTGTTGAGATCCATTTTCTTTAAATTGGTTTTGCATTTAGTGCTAACGACGAACGAGGGACGCCAATCACATTCACATATAATTTGTGCATCACATTAGCTTCTTTTCATTAGATAGTATTTTGTAGTTGTGACAAAATATTCTATTAACTAAATGAAAAGTCACGGAGGCACTAAATGTTCGAAAACTAGATTTAGTAATAATTAATGCGACGGAGAAGTAAATCGACATCGATTACATCGTTTGGGATAAATGTTTAAATCAGAACATTTTCCCTCAAATTTGTTTTAATCTACGCTAAAGTCTGCTACTTTTTGGAAGTTCAATATGAGGTAGTGTATACCACAATAATTTACATTTTGTCTTCGCCAAAGTCCATATAGTTTCAGAATTTGAACCATTGTTTAGCATAAGCGGTAATTGTAGAATCTTTCCTGATTTTATTTCAGTGTTTGCTAAAGTCGAAGACAAATAATTTTAGCAGAACTATTGTGACCTGAATATGGGAGTGGAAAACTTACCCCAAAAACCAGGAAATTGTTTTGACGTTTTACCAAAGCTAATTTGTATATATATAGTCAAACCCATCAGACCTCAATAAACACGACTACGGATGAGGCACACTATTCAGACATTAGAGCACAAGTATGGATTGGTCTATCCGGGTATTTAACAACTAATACGTTTTATAACTCTCCATTTCAAAGAAGTAGGTAATTTAATTAAAATTTCTAAATATAAACAATATTTAGAAATATCACATGTTTTACTTTACTAACCAAATATCTGTATTTACTAAACTATTCGAGTAAATGGCCACATTAGTTTCCTCTTTTTGATTCGTTTTAATAACAATAACACTCATGCTCTGTTTGCCTTAATTTTACACTGTCCCTCTGTCTTACCGTATACCTGTTTTTCCCAAATTATATAATTATTTCAATGCAGTTAATTATTCTATAACTTAAGTTGTCAACTATTTAATAAACCTATCTGTTGAATTATCTGGGCTTCAATTTATAAATAATTATATATTAATCTTTCTATCCCATCACTTTTATTGCATTACCTAATTTATGTTACATTCACACTTAGTTATGTTATCTCTACAGTCCAAAAACATTTCCACATTATCACAGATAGTGTTTCTGACATTCCTATTTTATATTCTAATCATTGTTTAAATTCATATCCGCGTACAAGCATCTACATTTAAATCAGATTTCACAATATCAATTAGGATGTGGTATTCTTGTTTCCACATACGGATCAGCCTGTTCAGTCTTTATATAAAGTAACTAAACTGAAAACATTCCACCACCACAACGCTAAATTATATACTTTGAAAATAAACAGGGAATTAATAATCGTCGGAAGCCAGCAGAAAACATTATTCCATTAAAATAATGTCTTAAATACTGAATTCTCCGGCGGAAAGGATTGAAACACAATCATGAATGTGAAATTTGGAAAGATATTGATTTTCGTGGGTAAAACCGATATGGGGAAACAGCGCAGCAAATAAGGACGAAGTTGTCAGATAGACGTAATGAGAATTTGTTTTGATTATGAAAACAGATGGAAAAAGAAAGTACATTATAATGCTTCACAAAATACAAAATGGCACATATGAAAAACATAATAGAACAACTACAATATTATATCAAGATACTGATAATAATTCAAGAACAGATTTTAAAAAATCATAACAGATATTTCAACTTAAAAAAGCTGAGCAAGAAGTACAATGCAAGAACAATGCAAAATACTATTAACTGCTGTATGATATTTTTAAAAAGCAAAACAAGCGGTGATACAGATCAAATTGATGTTGATAAAACCGTAAGGACATTTAAACGATTTCAAATTTCACTCACTGGAGTTAAACTGCCATTCACACAAATTGTCATTTTCTAAAACACACAAGTTTGACTATGAAGAATTTTTAACTCATCCAGAAAACCTTCAATCTGAAAGATTTATCGCAAAATTAAGAATAGGTTTTACATAATGTGCAATGAATCAAAACCAGTGCACGACTCTCTCTCTCTCTCTCTCTCTCTCTCTCTCTCTCTCTCTCTCTCTCTCTCTCTATCTATATATATATATATATATATATATATATATATATATATATATATATATATATATATATATATATATATATATATATTGAATATTGAATATTTACTGATTTTTATTTTACAGTACTTGAAATTTAATAACTAAACTAAATGGTGCAGTCATATTTAGCAGAGACTGAATATACGAAAATAAAGTGGTATAAAGCTACAAAGACAATTGCTGATAGAAAATACAAAATAACATAGTTGACTAGAAAAAAAGATTTAACTGGCATTAAAATGGGTGAAAAAGTAAAGGATTTACATGCGAATGTAACCTAAGAAAGAACATAAAAGTGCTTGTACAAGTAAAGTAGTCGTATACGTAAACACCAGCCAAGATAAAACTTAAGCATACATGGGTTGATTTCAGATTTTAAAAGAAAAGAAAAACTAACAAGTGAGGTACCTATCTTTCGTTCTACAACTAGGCTCAATGTTTTTTTTTTGGATAACACACCATAACCAATTTAACGTATCAAATAAATTTATGTAATTACAGACAATGCTGGAATTCTGACGGTCAACAATACTCTCAAAAGAAAGCGAATGAAACTATATATTTCTAACCTTGAATTATATTATTGAAAACATGTGCACTACCATTGTATCCTGCTTTAAATGAAGTTAACGTCGATGGCAGTATAGATTAAAAAATGATGTTGAATTGAAAACATCTGATGGAGTCAATGGGCATTACGGTCACGGTCGTAGGTAAATGTGAAAGAATATACAAACTGCTTATAAAATGGTAAACTAGAGGATTTTCAACCACTTTTAGTAGCATGGATGTGACCACCTTATCAACAATGATGAGTCGTACATCAACGGAAACGTCTCGCACATGGAATCGTAGTAATTTGTTTTCATCTTTTATAGTCTTTGTTTGTGAAAGTTTTAAGGGCAAAACTATCTTTGACAACAATAATCAAAACACTAGCAAATTACCACTACTTCTTTGAATCAATTTCATACTTTCGATTGCATGATCTTTATATCTGTCAATGAAGAGAAATTGAAAATAATCCTAATCAATGTGAAAAATTTAACCATCACAAGGAATAATTGAAAAACGGATGTTGTCACTGGAAAGTCAAATAGCTAAAAGGAAATAGATGTTTTAAAGCAACTGGTAACCAGTATAAATTCTATAGAATTCATAAAAGCTTATTGATGTATAATTTGTTCCACTTTTTGTATCATTTGTGAATACTATAAACACGAGACTGGAATTTTACCATCCTCCTCCTCTAGAAATTGGCAGGTTTATTCGTGCATTAAGCTATAGTAAATAAGTTTGCATTTCGGTATTACAAGATGCTGAAAAATACAAAATATAAAAAAACAACAACCAACACCAGAAGAAAACAAAAGAAAAGACGTGTATTCTGAAACGATCCAAGAAGAAATCAATATAAACTGAAAGGATGAAAATAACAATAAGAATCTAAATTAGAACTCTAAGCTTGTAATTAATTTTAGTAATAACTACATGTCCTACGTATTTACTCTATTAAACCTCGTACGTAATTACTCTGAAGAATAGCTACCCCTCGTACGTAATTACTCTGAAGAATAACTACATGTCGTACTTAACTACTCTAAATAACAACTACACGTCGTTCTTTATTGATTAAAATTATTAAGATATCTTAATTCAAAATCAATACAACATTGACGACTTCAGAAAGACAGTTTGTAGTTTCAGAGATCTAAAATCTTTATGTATATATTAATCAATGGAAAGACAGACTATACTAGATTAATGCTAGCTATTATTGTACACTGTCGTGTACTAGAATCTATCCCTATGGGTGCTGTTTCACAGTAACTTTGTTTCATACAACATTAATGGTACGTTCAATCCAATCAAAACCAGTACGACTAACCATGCAATCTTCGTGTTGAGAGGAAACATAATATGTACTATAACTTCTTTAATGATATACCTGCAACCCATCCTTGCATGGCATACCTGTAATCCATGTGTTAAACGAAAACAGATTCTAAGAGATGAAATGCTAAAAAAGAAGCTTTTGTGGGACAGAACTTTCGGTTCAGTTTAGTCCCGAGGCTCTGAGAGGGGTGACAGAATTGTGGTCGGCAGAGAGAAGGTGAATAGAAGGTGAAGGACGAGGAAAATTAGTATAGAGGAGGAAATAGTGGGGAAGGAGAATAAGTAGAGAGAAGTCGATGAAGGGAATGAGAAGAAATTTGGAGAAATAAATAGGAGATAGGAGAAAAAAATACAGAGATGACTAGAATACAAGGACAGGTGGAAATGTCACACTACCAATCAAGTGATACAATAGGTTATAAAACGGTCGAGCGGAAGGAGTGTACTTGGGAAAATTGAATCACTTGACTATTGAATTGTTATTAAATTGTTATTCATTGAATTTCACCATTTTTGTATATCTGATCATTTAACCATCGGCATTGCTGACTGTGGGGCTCGAAGCGGTACATCTAACTTTCACTAATTCAACTTCCAACCAAACTCGAGCCTGGTTGGGACTTCCACTATCGCAAATTAAATATTAGGAGCACCCCACCACGAACTCCCACAATCAATTCCCACAGTGTAAGCATCCCTCACAGAAACGTATGAAACATATAAAGATTCTAAATGTCATCTGGTGCATATTAAATGGATTAAATTAGTCCATATAAAATAAGTAATGGACTGGGTTACGTTTAGGGTTTGAGTACCATAACCGACTAGCAGAAGTATCCTTGATTTAGACAGACAGTATGCGGTGTGGACAATACGGTGTACATGTGATGTTATGTTTAACACACTAGATAAGTCACGTTTGCCTGAATGATCTATTCGGAAACGAAATTCGGGAACCATACATAAGATTAATGGATATACCATAAGCTTGGTCTGAAGAATAAAGAGATTAAGAATGAAATTTAATACACAAAAATATGCAAATTATATTCCGATAATAGCTTCATTTAAACCGAAGGAGATACTGTGCAAGTTGGAAACTTATTGCTAATTCTATTTTGCGTATTTAATAGTCATTAAGTGTCCAGTCGTCTAAGTCATGTTTAAAAATTTTGTCGATTGCTCATATGTGTTATATAGTCAGGAGCATAACAATCAACATAATTTCTTACTTCTAAATGTTAACCAACACTTCACTGATATGAACACCTGTCAACGATGGTATGCCGCTATCTTGAATTGATATGTCAACATAACAGGACAGGAAGATAGAGATAAAATAGATTTACAAATGAAGATAAAAGTAAGAATAAAATACAAAGAATAATGACCGATGGAATGTAATGTATCCAAGGAGCTTTTAAAACTTGCTACCCAGCCATATACGACCCTTTTGGGTTGAGGTTTATACATACAAGGACAAAAAATAACAAACAAGAGACGTTAGACACCGATAGAAATTATCTCACCAGGTAAGTTAAAAAACTTTGAGACTCTTTGCAAGGTCTACGTACAGTGTTCAGGATCGTTTGTTTTATACTTGCTAATTCATTCGATTAAAATATTTATTAAAATACTAAATGTACAGTTGAGAAAACAACACATAAAGCATTTGTAAAAATACTCATTCCACATGCTGAAAATACGCAAAATGGGCTTGCCAAAATTAGTAAAACAATTTTCATAATCGAATAATAATTTATCAGGTCAAATAATCTCTCGCAGGAATAAATAATTAAGAGATCTAAGTAAACTCTTGACAAAGGAGAATTCTCACAAAATCGTGACGATGATTTATTGAAAACATTTAAACGAGTCATTATGTCAGAACACAGATATCTGAGTCATTGCAGGTATGCAATAATTAACATACTACATTATGACGGCAAGAAAAGAACTCAGTCTGTTTTGAATGCATATGTGGTGAGTTTCGAAACTTTTACATGGGCGGGTCAGGGTGGCGGTAAACATGTTTGAAGCAGATGACAATTGTAGTTTTTAGGTCCTTAGGATGCTACAAATATTGTTGTCACTCATGGGTTTCTAAAATCAGACGAAAAGTAGGCCACAATTTATGCAGTTAGGTTTTGATTATATTCCTCAAATTCAGTGTTGATGTGATCAGCAAATATCAGCTTTACATAAAATGGTATCTGTGTTTAGAGATAACGATTGGACCACCAGATACACTCATATATGCTCAGCTACCACACCCCTAAAGTCAGAACACTCCAATAAAAAATAAATCGCAAAACCAAGCCACACCTAACCTAACAAAAAAAACAAAATTATTTATATCAATCGGCTCTTTGAAAAAAATTCCACTGCCAACCAAAATGGTCATTGAATTCAATGTATTGATCCTGTTGAGATTGATACTTTTGTGAAAAATAATTTCCTGATCATTATACAATTTTAATATCATTATAATGAATAAAATATTTGTGCTTAATGAATGTGCATTTTATGCAGTCAGAAATCTATAAACGTTGTGGGTAGCGGCCAAGACTAGTGTGACACTACTCCATTAACATTTGTGGGTGCCAGACACATATATAGGGCAGATGTTCTCTTTTCAAAGAGTGTGAGGTATATTTAGCAAATAGTAAAATACTGTAATATTTTAATTGCAATAAAATAATAATTATATCATAAAAAGGCCGTATTTATAAAATGTTACTAATGGATAACATATTGTATTATTAGGCAACATCTCAATCGAGAATCAATGCAATATTTGAGTATGTTAGATTCATGTTAGAGTTCAATATTAACTTGTACTCTTATTCCAGAATATGACAACAGTAACGGAGCCAGTCTGCAACTGTTGTAGCACTTTACCAAATCATTAATGGTTTTTCCTTGACTTTGATCCTGTTTCGTGATAACTAATAAACAATATTAATTTTATTCACTAGAAAGAATCATTATATTATAAACGTATCGCCTGTACAGAAAATGGACTGTTTATTGCGACTTCAGTCTATCAGGGTTTTGATAGGATGAAATAACAAACAAGTGTAATCCGTTTATGTTCCGGAAAGTTCATTTGCATGAAAGCTTCCAGTCATTTACTTCGGATAAAATCTATTTCCAGAAAATGCAACTAATATTACAGGCCGCTGAAATTAACTTTGATGCTGAACCCGCTTTAAACTGAATAATTCGGAATAACATAAGAGTTACAGTTTCCTTCTCTAATTTCAAGGCTTTGGAACTCTAAGTACAGCTGAACCCCTCATCTATGGTCATTTATCCGGTAGAGTTCGCGTTTCGTATTACTTTGGCAAGGTCGGCGACACTAAGTTCAGATGTTGTACTTTAATAATATTCGTTTTCAGTCAGTCATTTTATTCGCTAAAGAGTATTTCGTCTGTCATTATATTTTCCTTCCGGTTTGTTTTCGTTACTGTTATTTTAATTCCATAACAACGATCATCTTCGCTGTTGCGTAACGAGTTGTGTTCAAGTCAATTTTCTATAACTTATGCTGCATAACATGAATAAGTCTTCATGCATTTGGGTCAATAACAGTGTGTGAAACAGATCAAAGAAGCTATTCATTACAATAGGCCAACTGATCATCATAAACCATGACAGATGGGCGCATCTTGAAAATTTCATTGACCCAACTAAGAGTCAAATGGATGACAAACATGTACATTATCCAAATAACTGGACTCGTTCGCTATGTCCACTCGTCGAGTAAAACCATAATATATGCAGATTGTGGTTATATTCTTTCTAATCTAGTCTTAATGTACACACAACATCCCTTTCGAACGTATAACGCAAGCACTGGATTGCGTTAAAATATATGAAAACTGAAGGAAACAAAAAGAACATAAATATTGTAGTCATGTCTTAAATATCATAAACGGGAAATCAAAGGTAATATAGTTTTCTAAATAATGGAATATACAAGATGCATATTTCCGTATAATTTGTTTTATTATACCTCAGCTTTAGATTGTATATGTAGCTTTTACCTTCTTTCAGAGGGGAACGATCAGATTTAAACGAGGTTTCTTTCTAACAAATGTACTTACTCTAACCCTATTTTGTAACATTTACAGGTTACTTAGCTCGAATTGCTTTTTAAAAACTTCTGTGTAAGCAAATAAAACTTTATTACATAGTTACTGACTTTCGTTTTATTTAACCATGCTGTTATGTTGCAATGCGAATAGAGCAATAAGGAGCTGGCATAATTCATCCCAGTTTCGTATGACCTTTACAATTGTTTCAGCTCTTACAACATAACTGAAGTAATGTCTAATTTGCTTTCTTGATATTAATTATGAACTACGACACTTCTTGACAAGTTCCAGTTGAATATAACTTAATTTGTCCTTTCAAGTCGACACAGACAGCTGCATTCACTGATACTCTTTGTTCTATAAAAAGATTACGGGATAATTGAGATATTCTCCTGCAAAAGTGTCCAGTTAAAAAAGTTATAATTTCCAGCAGCTTAATAACTTTAGAGAAGCAAGGTAGAGTGGAGTAGATGACATTCACTTTGATTCTAAATTATGTATGCCAATTTTAAGGCACATACTATCAAAACAGTTTTGAATTTCCTTGTTTCTCACATGGATCTCCAACCTTCGTTCATTTCAGTTTTTATTTACACAAATAAAATACTTTCTCCATATATATTTATAGTATAAATGGAAGTAATATTTTCAACTGTTATGGCCATGTTCTTTAATTACTTGTGTGGTAAAAGTTGAATTCTTTTTATTTCATTCTTGTGTCATTGTGTTTTATTGTGATAATGATTATGTTCACGGGATCTGATATGTTTGAAAGAAATATCGTGTTAATTAAGAATGTAAATATGATTTTCGGCTTTCGTAAGAGTCTTGTTTAGATAGACATGTTGATAAACAGACAGAGTGGACGATTGGTTGTGGCCAATGTAATTTTCTGAGCATATGTATTTATATCGTGTACTGAGACTTATATGATAAAATAACCACGCGTTCTTCGTGCGCGTGCATGAAACGACGTCTTGGTTTGGGTGAAATATACTTAGGTCGCTGTGAAACATTCAGTCGTACATTATACTTTGAGATGAACGTATTTGTTTTTTATTTTGTTCCTTGAAGAAAAAAAGAATATTTTTCTTGTGTCGGAAAAATTTTATTTTTCATATCTATAGAGCTCGAGATGAAACTTGTTATTGATGACAGCTATAGGCCTCTTTCGAGTGACTTTTGATAATCAAATTAGAAACATCACATTATAAACAATAATAGACGTTAAAGCCAAAACATTTTACTGAAATGTGATGCAGACTGTTGAATGTAAAAAGAGATCACATATTTCCTGTGCGCAACCATTTTTCTTACATTCCTTCACACTATGGGAGAGATTATTGAAGCGGACGGCCAGCATGGATTCTCCTATTTCTACTTCACATGTGGCCTTGATCTGGAATCGAGAATTATTTTGGCCATCTACAGCGAGCATAAAGTAAAAAGTCCTCACTTGCATTATTAAATTGAATATCATTTTACAATAGTCAAGGCAAACATTAGTTTAAGCACGTTTACCTACTGAAATGAACAGTAGAAGAAGTTAGTCTGGCACACAGGACACTATATCGGCCAACCTAGATACATGTACAGCTTTAGTCCAGTGTCGAGTATAAATGTCGTTGGAATTTCTGTTCTTAAAAGCTGATGTGTTCATTGTTATTCGTGAAGTTTACAAAAATTCTATATCAAAGTTGAATCTACGTCTATATCATTATATCTTGCCTCTCTCCAGTAGACCTATGTATAATGGTGAACTTAAAAATCGCTCCCTGCTGATATATAAGCATACTCAAGTTTATTACTAAGTAGGTTAGAAAGATTTTATGCAAACTTTGTGAGTTATTAGGTAAACTTTACACGTTGAGAGATACCCAACCATGATCATTTAATTCTTATAATTCCAATTTACTTCCTTTCTCACATCAGATCAGCATATTTAATCAACAAAACATTCACATGTATGTACTTCTAAGATTTTTTTCATTAGCCTCTTAACTGCGATAGAATACATAGCCCCATCTTCGCTAGCCAAGATTCATTGATTCTTTACACTGTGCAACGTGGTAGAATGTCATAGCGGGTCGTGCAAGTGATACATTGTTATGATCATTATATTAATCTAAAAAGATCGTGTCTACATTAGTAAGGCGTCTTTGTTGACATTATCCTGAAATTTAATAACTACTGCTGTAACATGTTTTCGAGGTGAAGTTCAATAATTTCGGAAGATTAGCTTCTAAAGGCTGCTATATGTCTTCTTCGATAAAACGGGAGAGTGTAGGATGTAATTACATTGTTTTAACTTCTAATGGTCGCGTTTAATATGTGGCTCAAAAAATCAGAGTAGTAGATGGGTAGGAGCTTGTAGTTATCATTAGAGTGTAAAGCGTTGATATAGATAAAACACACACACACGCACGCACACACAAACCGGTATCCAAACCTATATAACATAGCGACTGAATATGATATCTTATCCGAACGCATTGAGGAAGCTAATATCTGAGCTACCAAATTAACTTACAGGAATATAAAATGACCAATGTAAAGGGTTATAATTGATTTGTATTGTGTCGGACCGACTAATCCCCTTTCTAACAAAGACTTACCTCTGCATTGTGACAATTTTGCTAAACAATCAATAGTGAAATCTTTATTGAAATGATTACGACTCAGAGAAATGAGAAAACAGAGAAAGGAACAAACATATGATACCCCTTATTTTTATCAACGTTCAATTTAATGTATACATTGACAGCTAGATACAGTTTAGAAAGGTACTTAGTATGAAGTATGAGGAAGTAAACTCTTGTTGCAATGGGATTAAGCACATGAAATGCACTGAAATAGGGGATTTCCTGTGAACAATTAATTTATTTAAACTATGGTCATAAAACATATAGGTTACAGATAATGTATGATATAGGAACATGTATTATACATATAGTAGGCGATTTAGTGCATAACACCTGGGCAATTAGAGAAGTTTAGAATTTACCTAAATTAAAATGATGCTCGCCACTTAATTAAGGTCATTCAACCTGTTGTTTACAGGTAATATAATATATAGGTGTATATGCATTTGTTTGATTGAAGCATCTGAACCTATTTATTATAACTTATTCACTTTCTCCCACGAAGTCATTTTTTTTTAATATCGTACGGCCGCCTCATGCACCAATCTTACTTCTTAATTTACTTAATTATTCAATTATGTGCTTCTTTTGTTCCAGTGAATAACCATGTCATGAGGATAATAGTAACAACATAGCAAACATTTTTAATATGTTATACACATTTCTCAGCACTTTTCTATATAATTGTATTAGCAAACAGCACATTTTGACATCTTCAGCTTAATTGTTAGCTGCCAAACTTCATCTTTACCTTTGTGCGGATATTGCCATTAGATTCATGGTAAACTGGGAATGAACAGCCTTTCCAGGACATGGAACAATTAAGTTTGACAGCCATGAGGCATGTTATGTATACAATTCGTTTCAGGTGCATTTGTTGGTGTGATTTGTTTTGTACCTTGTGGTAACGAAATAGAGAAACAAAATTGTAACTTAGGTGAAATCATTTTAGTTTGAGTGAAACAATTCGTGTAACACCGTGCGAGCATCGACGTACGTAACGTACTTCAAGTTATTCTAAATCAGAGAATAGCAAATATACATCAGCAACCTATATTATGATGCAGAAATGCAGAAGACGTGTAATTGTGTTCATTAGTCGTCAACCCCAATCGCGGATTTCGCATAACAAACTCATCTGAAGAGGCTTTTCAACTTTTTATTAAACTTCAAGAGTAACGCTTTTTTAAAAAGTTATTTTTATTGCAATTTTAGGAGATGGAAGAGACAAGTAGAAGGTTCATGCCCGAAGTGCGGCCACCGCCAAATCGAAAGAAAGACATTTTTGACCCAGAGAAAATGATCAAAGTGGATGAGAGGGCAAGGGAGGTACGTGATTACTAAAATTGCTAACTGCATGAAAAGCAATAATCACAAAGTAGAAATATGCTTGAATGTAACTGTCTCATGAAGTCTTATGTCTTTAAATTTAGCTGAAATTTCCTTCGAAACGTAAAGGGGTAGGAGCGAGGTTAGTAGACGTGTTACATCATCCTAATGTAAACAATTTTTGTAGTTATCCCAAGTTGAAAGAAGATGGGATGCACAATATTTTCTTTCTTGAACCTTTATCTTAGGTTCATTGTTTTAGCAGAAGGTGCCAAGTTTATTTAGTGGAATTATCTGTCATTAGAAGACATTTCAAAGCGCACACATTTGAGAAAACTTGATGTATATATCTTATAAAATAAATATTTGTTTGTTGGTGCATGGTACAGTCAATTTTATTTATGAATAAAACATTCTGAAAACCGTATATTTAATATTGCTGTTGAAAGTGTTGATCTAGTTTCTGTTTTCAATTCCAAAATCTAGTTTTATACATTTTTATATCTTACCTTTCATGTTTTGGTATTTTTCTTTAACTGTATTTTTCAGCGAACTCACTCACATGAGTTTTCCCATAATAATCATTCTTCTTTAAAGCCTGAGTTATAACTTTTTTGACAGCTGATTTAATTCATGTGGCAGAATGATAGCCATTCACGTATAAAGTTTTATTTATGTGTCTAGAAATGTTTAATCAAAGCCATTTCAGTTTCTTCAGATGTCAAAGCTGATACCTAGACCACAAAGTCATATGCATCTTCTATGAAACGATTTAATGGTGTTTGCATTTTACCACAATGCTCTCAGTGGGTTGCCTCCCTTTGAAAAGATAGTGCATAATGTGAAGATTCTAACTAATATGAGGGTGGAAAATGCCAGGAATAGTTTTCTTTCAGAGAGAAATCATATTAGCTTATATGAATAAGGCTTTTGCTTATTTGTTTTCACCAGAAATCGTTTTGTATTTAATCAGACTTGAGGTTATATTGACATTGGAAGCAAGTGTTCGTTTCATAAAGGCTTGTAAGCCATTGTTTGATGCGTACTGGTCTCCTTGAGGTTTTTTTTTTGGACGAGTTTCGTTGTATTCTGATGTCAGGTGGGTTTTTACTACATTCATCTCTATGAAGCTCCTGGTGACGAGTCTTGGCATGGAGAACAGGGGATTCTAGCGAAAGGAGGTGGTTCAGGGGGAACTCGTCGAGTAGCGGAGAGCAATTTTGAGCTGAGGAGAAGATTGTAAACAATGACAATGGATTTTGAGGAAAGAAACATCCCTGCGGGTAAGCTGAGTGGACTTATTATCGTGGGGCCCATGCTGCTCAGATTAGACGAGCCGTGATCTTGTTATATTTGAAACGCACGGTCGAGGTTTGCACCGACTACCAGATATGCCCACGCTACATCGGCAACAAGTGGCACAAAAATGTAAAGCATGGAGACATTTATAGTAGGATTCATATGAGTTTCTGATGATCAGCAAAATTTGCAATAAAGTTCGAACATGTTGGTGATGGGAGCCCGCTAATTCACCAACTTCAGAGAAGATAGCTAATCAGGAGAGAGTATAGGGCAGAAACAAGGACGAAACTTCAGCCTCGCAGCCTTCTACCAGACGTCAACGGAAGACGTTCTTAGCTTAGCTGAAGTAGCTCCTAAGCGAGCTCTCAATATCTCAATATTGAGGAAGCAGTCAACCCCAGACACCAGACATAGTGACAAGCCAGAAGCACAGACCCGGAAGCTGGACATAGCCGGTGCACAATGAAAGGCTTCGGTGCCATAGTTCCTGAAAATCATGAGCTAAGGAATCTGGTCGGCCTAACGTTTTATGTGGAACTAAAAATGACGCTGGAAAAGGCTTCACTTCACCAAAATGTTGGTACCACCAGGGTGGCAGCATATATCCGGAATCTGATCGGGGAACGCATTGACGGGAACGATATCAAAGTCATTCAGACTGAAGATAGGTGTGACATCTTGTGCCAACTCCTTAGGCGAAGATTACTGCCCCTTGAACTGAAATTATCTTGGTGATGTGTATTGGACAAACGGACTGAAGATCTGCATCACCCTGGAGAAACTGAGGAACCTCTCGCTATAAACAACATGTAAAAACTCCAGTGTATTAAGAAAAGCATCGATAAGCGGATAGAAATCATACATAAGAATGGGTTTAACAGTAGAGTAGCGCGCTGAATCAAAGGCTAAACTTTGTGTCTCTCGAATGTACGAGTAGCTGTTAGCGAATCGAAGAAAATTTGTTGCTGTCGGGTGAGTTTAGGCCTTCGAAAGTCAGATCACCTGCGTCTGCATTCAATTATATAAATTATATTGTGTGTAGGACCTTCAGATGCAGATCCCATATTACTACCATGATATCTACCTCAAATCTGATGCGCTCGATCTGGTAGACGTGTTTGAAACCTTTTTCAAGACTTTCTGGAAAACCACGAACTCGACTCAGTCCACTAATACATGAGATAAGCTGACATGTGACAAGAGATTCTATTGCTGGGCCAAGACTTAAATCCAGTTTTCTCAGATGTGCTTCCTCTCCTGAACTTATACTATTTGAGGGGAATATCTTCAACACTCTACCGGCTTCTTCCTTAATGTGAAACTATAGTATTCCTAGGAGCTCCACGATTCACCTCGAAACGCAAATATCATTGTACGAATTCGTATCTCATGACCGATGTCACTGTTTTTAGGTACAGAACGGTGGTACAAGTTGCAAAATGTATTGGGCTAAAAGAGAGTAAGGCAGGGCCGACGATGAGATAATCTAATATTCGGTTACCGATGACATAAGGGTAATTTTCTCTTGACTAGGACGTTTGGTTCTCATTACGAAAAACTTTATAGAACACCCAATCTTTTGGAATTTTGTTGCTAAATTATATTAACCTGACAATAGCACAGTTTTATTCATGTTAGGATTGTTCTTTTTTCTCGATGATTTCTTTTATCTGTATTTACCACTCATTCGTTGAATAATTCTGTCATTAAAATTTAATAATATAGGTTTCTTCTTGTTCATTTATTTTGTGCTAGTGATCGCTGGTTGTGACTTCCCTCGAAAGATCTTGATTAGCTCGAAAAGAGTAAAACTGTTGTGTTATTCAGCCGTTACCAATTATCCATCAATGTACATACATACATACATACATACATACATACATACATACATACATACATACATACATACATACATACATACATACATACATACATACATACATACATACATACATACATACATACATACATACATACATACATACATACATACATACATACATACATACAGGCAGCGACGACATTGAAATTTTTTCCAAGAAACGTGTAAGTAAGGATATAATGAGAGATGCTAAAAATAAAGCCAACAACTGAGGGTTTGTTAATGCTTGTTATTGGCGCATATTGAGTTTTACTGTAGACGAATAAGTATATAAAGAAAAATGATTTTTACCTCTGTTAAATAATACAAAGCACGTTCCCTGTTCTCGTGCACAAACTATTATCAATTTTCTTACACATGTAGACCAGATTGTGTAGACATCTTGATGTAGCAAAGACGGAAACCATTTCAGACAGTATATTGTAAAATTGAACAAAGTAAAGTCTGCCACTGGACGAATAACCCAGTGCATCAGATTAAAATATGTAATGAAATTTTCATTTTGAAAAGAAGTTGATAAACAAATAGCAAAGAAAAAACAACCAATGCTGATGATTCTGATACATTGGTTCTGTTAGTAAAGGAAAGTTGAGACATAAAAATTAATATGCTTTTGAAAGATAAAATACTAAATCTGTATGATATCCAAATAAGAATAAATGTGTTAATTAAAGTTAAAAACATAATTCTGGAGGAGTAATAGGAATTGCATCAATCCGTAAAGATACAATCCCGTATAGGGTTAATAATAAACACATGAACGTATAATACTTTATTTCTTGTATCTATCTTTTTCTGTCGGCTAATCTCGTTGATTTTGACTTTCTTCCATCTTTCTGGCCGCTTGTATCCTTTCCTACAACACTAATTGATAAGACAATTATAGATAAACCTATTTTGTCTGTTTATAAATAGTTTTTGCACTGGGATTTATGTAATTCAATAATAACTTTGAAGCTGACGCAATCTGTTGTATGAAACCAGGCTCCGTTTGAAGTCGCCAGAACATTCCCCAGGTTGGTAAAGTACTTAACGACTGGATTAGTCAATGATGTTCAGAAAGTGCGAGCTTTGTTTACGTGGATGGGTCACCACCAGCACCTCGAAAAGGTCAATGAAGACGCTTCTGAAGATAGTCCGATCAGTTGCTGGAAGATTATGTCCTATAATAATATTTTCATTCGTCTCTGCAAGTATGAAATCGTTATTAATCAAACTTTTTAGCTCATCTGGTCCTAAACTTTAGCCAAATGTGCATATGGTGTAACTCAGCGTCCATAATTCATTGTCCTTGTCCGTCGTTTATCCGTAACAATTTACATTTTCAACTTCTTAAAAAGATAAACAAAATTCAATTAAGCTTGGCAAATAGCTTTCTTGTTGCATAATGCCTCTTAAGTTGCATAACGTCAATCGGATAATAATATAGATGCAGTTACTAAAGTACAAAACCTTTAAACGTCATATCAAAAACCTCTCTGCAGACTTTAAACAAATTTGACATAATGGTTTCAAATGTTGCACAAATAATGCCGATCCACCATCAAATTTTGCCACAGGTAATGAAAGAGATAATGATGAAAACAGTTTAAATGGCTTCCTTTAAAGTATAACTCGATATTAAGTTTGATCAAATTTTACGGAAAGCATTCGGATATATGGACGATTACCTTCACACAGATGATGCTGATGAGACACTAAATATGGCTGCCGTTAGTAAAACTAGAAAAAAACGACTTCTCAAAACTTGTTCATCAGAATCTGAGAAAAGTTAACAGAAAGAATCCTATTACAACACGTTTTGAGTTTACATAAATTATGCTGATCCATTACTAAAACATAAAAAGCAATGTTAAAACAATACTGTCTTGTATTTGACAGAAAACATTATGCAATACGAACATTCCAAATGTATACATAAATATCTATCCACCACTAGGTATGGCCGCAGTTTTTAAAAGTAGATATAGCTTTTAAAACATTGTTCATACAAATTCCTTAATTATTTTTGAACCAAATTTAAAGAAATCATTTTGGTTTGAAGGTCTTATAAATGTATACAGATGATGCAGATTCACCATAAAATAGGGCTGCCATTACTGCAACTGTAAAATTAATTAAATGACTTTTCAAAAACAAGTCAGTAGAATTTTATAATTTGATGGAAAACATTTAGGCATAAGTAGCCTTTAAGTATGTACAAATGATGCCAATCCGCCATTGAATAGGGCGGCTATAACAGAAAATGGAGCAAATGAAAATCATCTTAACGGGACTTTACAAATGTTGACAGAAAGCGTCCTGAATTTGGGCCTTTCAACATTAGGTAAACGATGCATATATCCCATTTTATATAAATGATGATAGAAAAAATAAAGAAACCTTGAAACCGTTGCTTTTATAAGATATGCAATAATCAACTGCAGTTAGAAAGCATATTTCTTCCGAGGTCCCTTATTGATTCAGATTTCCTGGCTATCTTCTTTGCATTTGGCTTTTAGTCAGATGTCAGCCAGGTTGTAAACCTCAGGCCCACATGGACCTATTTTCGTATGCTGCTTTAGATCTTTAGCGTGTATGTTTACTGTACTTATTTCATTTTGATAGTTTAAGAGTAAAAGAAAACTATATGGGTGTTTTTGGAGAGGAAAAGAAACAGACTGTATGTACAGACGTACAGAGTTTCAGTCTTATTGATGGCATAAAGTATTGAAGCAATTTATTAATTTGTTTCGATAATATATTTTGTAAAGTGTGCTGAGGAAATTTTGCCAATTTCTCCTTTCATCAAACGATGCATAAAGTAAATCTACGAGCAACAAACTTAGCCATATTTGTTTCCAACTCATTGCTGTCGCAACTGAGCATTTTTCTTTATTTATGAGATAAATATGATATTGCTTCTCCTTTCAGGGAAGCCTGTCTGCCTTGTGTTGCAATAACTGGTGTAGTGAAAGCAATGCGTTATGAAGTAGGTATGCCGGATGACGAAATTAAACGTTTCCATGGAGAGTGGGTGGCCGTTTATGTCGCCAAAGGATGGCGCTTGATAGTTCCATTGTGGGCGTTTTCAGCGGTGGCAGGATTTACGCAGGGAAATTGGATAGAGATGGAACGTGACGGTAAAATCTACTTAGTTTTAGCTCTTGGGAGTAAGCAATATATTTGAATGTTATTATATCAAGATACATTCATTACAACGGTAATCATGAATGTGTGGCTGTACACAGAAAAGAGAAGACACAAATTGCTCAGTGGAGACGATAATAACAATGTGAATTTATTGTTAACAATTAGCTGTACATTATCGCTGGACAAATTTATTACAAGGAATTCAGAACATCTGTTCACATAGAATGCAATATAAATAGATTTGATAAAATTTTAAAGTTAAAAAGAGTTATCGGGAATATCATAGCACATTTGTGCAAAATATGGTTGGAGGAAAATATAACCAACGGATATTTTTTCTTGCTTTAAACGTGATGTGGAGTGGCTTCACATACAGCAGTTCTTAGGCATCTATCTAAATATGTGGGCAAGGGTTTGTAAAAATAATCAACTTGATTAGCGGTCAAAATATGCATTAAACCCATATGATAACTTTAAAATGTTATTAAATAAAGAAACCAAATTCTTGAATGATTTTTCTATTTCTAGGTGAGGCAGTTTTTGAACCGGAAGGAAGCTTTGCTGGAGTAGAAATAACACAGTTAAATGACTATTACTTTCTAACAGACCCAGACCATCTCATTTTTGATTGCTTTCCAGAGGAAGAACAGTAGCAACTTATTAAGGAACCCTGGTCTTTCCGTAAATTTGCCGATGTTCCACTGTGCTATATTCAATATTTTCAACGAGGCATTCACATACTGGGAAACTTCAGCGGAAGACTGAAAAGCGTAAATGGAAAATGTGAGGTAAAGTTGGAAGAAAACCCAAAGATGTTTCTCGGGTACAGACTTTTCTATAACGAAAAGGAATCTGGAAAAGAATTATCAAAAAATACGAAGCTTGACCGATATGTACTCTATAAGACAGAATCCGGAACCATTGGATTTGAGGTTCGTTTTGTTGAAACTGGTGTATACAAGCTACAGGTTCGTGGTGGCACAACAAAAGAAAATATTGAAGAGCTTTGTGAATTTAGAATAACATGCGATGAACCCATGAAAAATTGCCGACCTCTTCCAATTAATCCTTCGATTGGATTTGGACCCAACTCTTCCACGAAACAGGGTGGACTCCAGGCTGAATCCCACATGCAATCCGTCGTGAATTTCCGAAAAGAAAAAGGCACAATGATTATATTTAAAATTCTGAAGCCTGTAAATGTACATACCAGACTCTTCCATAATGAAATCTCTAGCGACGAGCTACAACAATGCATCAACCAACAACCCTTGGAAGAGGGAAAAAGAATTAAGATAAAAGTAATGGTTCCAAAGAGTGGGGAGTATGCCTTAGAAATCAACACTAGTGAAGATAATTTTGCCTCAGATGACTACTCCAATGTGTGTAATTACCTTCTCACCAACGACAAGGAGGACACTGCACAACAGGTATCATGTATTTGTTTATGAACTACAATCTTTTATAAATATACTCTTCATACGAATAACTCAGAACGATACCCAAGCTTGTTCAGTCAATAAATAATCCGATGTCCGGTCCGTACATTGTTTATATTTTAGCCATATAGATCGTATAGATGACAGTTAAATAATAAACATAAAATATAATTATTGCAGCTATTGTTAGTCTCTTTGTTGCTACTATTTTTTAATGAGGACTATTAAAATAACTTTTATTAAATGAAGTACAGACAACGTGTTACATACTTCTTGATTAGATGCAGATATAATGAATAAATATATCAAACTGGTGAGGCATGATGGGATTACACCATTTGGTTCGTATGTCCGGATGAGTTGCTTCATGTTTCTTGAATAGGATAGTCGTAGAAGGGAAAATGATGCAATCAACACTTATCACTAGATCTTGCTAGCTCCTTTTCTCAAAAATGTAAATCCGCGAATTCTAATTTGTCTCAAGCAATGTATTGATCTGTCACTCTCTAAAACTCTATCAATTTGTTTAATTAATGTTTTGCTATATTTTTATATTTTCTGTCGAAAACGATTTTATTTATTATTTAATAAAAATTTGTCAGTGCGATTACAGTTTTGTTTGTTTTTTTTGGGGGGGTAACGCTTTTTAATTTCATGTTTCCAAACATTTTGGCGATAAAAAGTGCATGAGATACTTGTCTATAAAGATGTGCTTGATTAGTATTAACCTTTTAGAACTGAAAAATGGTGATTGTAGTTTTATTATCAAGTAATTACAATATGCACTGAATTGGTGGAAATTCTTTCCAGGAAGTAAGAGAGAAGATGAGAGCATTGCGTGATGCAAAACAACGAGTCGTGAAAATGGATCCAAAGAAAATTGAGGACATAACAAAAGTCAAAGTTCCGTCCAAAAAACTCCATGACATCATCATGGCTACCTTACTTATGATAGGAAAATGGGAAGGTTTCATCAAGGCAAGGGATATTTTGAAACTACATTTCCATTGGTCTTTATTGAAATATTACCATCGATTTTCTCAATTTTCTCCAGTCAAGATTGGCACAGTACTACTAAGCCAATGTTGATTACCAGAATAATTATACCATATTTATTTATTTCCTAACCAAAGACATATACAGAGTGGATTAAATTGAATTGTCTACTTTTAATTTAGCTCACTAATTACTAAAAATGCACATTCACACCGGATATTTGTCATCGGTGGAAATTTGTGTCGCTTTAATTAGTTAATACGTTTGTAGTTATTTATGACATAAGTTTACCGCGAATGTGAATATGCCGTATTGTCGCCTTTCTATTATCCATTCGTCTTTACTATGTACCTTGAGTGTAGATATTGCACTTGATGATGCTCTTGATAATATCCTTTCTCTCCAGTAAAGTTTGAGTGCAATAAGTAATCTTACCATCAAGACTATAGCCTATGATTTTTATTGCTTATAATGGGTTTGTATAAAGTGAACTAAACTTAATTTTAGCACAATATTTTCTTGCAATGTACTCCATATAGCTTATTAATCACTGGCAAAGTTTATGTTGCTAGGATTAGCAAAATTTAGTTCCTTAACATCAGGGTCTTCTGTTCAAAAGTTCACCATCAGTAAAACCACGTCTTTCCTATCGCCTGTAATGTATTCCTCTTCAATATTTTCTCGTTGCACAACTTTTCTGATCCAATTAAGAAATAGGAATAGTTTAAAGTTTCTCAACGATTTAAAGTTCGAAATCATTTATTCGCAATGATATTGAATATTTTTTAGGAATTATTTACAAACAAATATAGAAAGTTTGTTTGAAAATCTTCGTGATGATGGTAATAATAATGCTAATAAGAATGCTAATGACAATAATAATAATAAATTATTATGATCATGTCTTTTATGATTATGGTTATAATTATGATTAACATTAATTTGTCTAACGTGATTTTATTTTGCATGGTACATCTCATCTGCTGTCCTTGCATCGAAAGCAATTTTTATTGACTAATTAAAACTGGATTGACTATTAGCCAGTTTTGGAATGGGTCAAAGTAAAAATCTTTTTCTGTATTTCTTTTTCAGGACTGGACGAAAGTCTGCAAAACGCTAGAAATCTCAGGAAAGCATTCTGTTCAGGGCCGTGTCAAAAGCTTTCGTGTGAAAAACGTTGACATAGAAATGTGTAAGAAAGCTAGATCTATCTGTGGGGACTACTTTGATGACGAAAATGCCAGTGATGATGCAGATGCAAAAGATATATTCTGCGATTGGGTTAGTATAGAGCATATGTGTTACATTATCTTCGAGCGTAAAAATCATACAAAAAAACTTGCAATGGATAAGCGCAAGACTGTGATTCTAAAACCAACACTTATATTTGTCCACATTTTGAACAAATTTCATCAAGTTTATCTGCCATAAAGTAACGAATACCACTAGAACTATTCAAACGCTTTTAAACTCGAGAAACTTAATATTTGTTAATATATTTTCGCCACAGATCGTTGTTTTACAGTAAGTATACACTTAGAAATGTAACTCAGAATATGTAGACAAATATAGTTCACATATCTAAATATATGTTGAAACTAGAGCTATTTTAAATTGTGCTAATCACTTCTAAATTTGAAGTTCGACCGTTAAACAGCAAGTCTGATAACAAACCAGTACTATAGGTGGTCAAAATAGGTAAAACTGGTCAGTAGGATTACAAGAGAAATTAACATCAGGCGGCCGTCCTTTTTATCTTGTATAGATACAAGGAAAACTTAATGTTATCCATATGATTATTATTGTGGATCGGTAGGGGTACAAATGAATTGATGCTAGGAATGTCCATAGGTTAATTAGTAATGATAGTAGTAATGGTAGAAATGACCATTGGTTAAAACTAGTATAACGTGCAGAATTTAACATTAATCTATAGGATTTACATCGCGGATATGTAAGGGAACAGGATGAAAAATTATTTTAAAAGTCTCATGATATTTCCTTTTGGACCTATGCATTTGGTTTACAAAAAAATGACATTATGGATATAATATAAATGGTAATGTTAGTGACCAACACCTGTACCTATAAACCAATATGATGTCGTACTGATCCACTTATCAACTCACCAACACTCAACACAAACTTATTAATACCCACACATACTAACAGATACGTCATTGTGACTAACCAGCACCTTCCATTACTCTCGAAAAAAGGACGTGAAAGAAAAATGATTCAAGAAAAATGAAATCATTTATAAGTATAGAATATTAATTTCGACAACTATCCCCTATAACGTTCGTATCTCCCCTTATAAACAAACCTGCCAGACCTACCACCTGCATAATCAATTAACCATCGTAGTGAAGTGTAAGGAGATGCGAGGGTAGGAATATGCACAAACCATACACTCAAAGATGCCAGTCTACTAGCACACAGATGATAGTAGAGTGATGAGGGATTTAAGCTTTAATTGTGAAAGACATACAGAATTTTAAAAAAGGGAAACAAATAATTTTTACTAATATTTGGAAAGTGTTATGTTTCTGAAATACCTGAGCAGCCATGAAGGACTCGTTGACATTAGCCCAGGAAAGGGATATATTGTTTGCTTTTTGTGAGGTTTATTTTTGCTTTGGCAAGATCTGCTTTAAGAGGCAATTTTTCATGGACCACTATTTTTCAATTAGACTCTGCTGTACTTTGATCTTGCGATTGTTAAAGCGTTCCTGCACTTGTGCTCTTTTTCATTTTCCTCCTGCTATTATCCTCATTCTGAATCCTCTTTATATTTTCTCCTCCTCCATCAGCTTCCTCTCTTATTAGTTCCTTAGATATTGTAATCAATTTCTTTCTTTCGTCCTAGTCCCTGCAATAATTTTCTTTCTTAAGTTCACCTGGTTTAGATGGTTTTCCACCCTCTCATAGCATATACCACTTTGCCACTATACAGTGTTTAGACATCTTTCACAATATAAGATCATGTTACAATAGACAAGGTGCTTGTATGTATGTATGTATGTATGTATGTATGTATGTATGTATGTATGTATGTATGTATGTATGTATGTATGTATGTATGTATGTATGTATGTATGTATGTATGTATGCATGCATGCATGCATGCATGCATGCATGCATGCATGCATGTATGTGTATGTATGTATGTATGTATGTATGTATGTATGTATGTATGTATGTATGTATGTATGTATGTATGTATGTATGTATGTATGTATGTATGTATGTATGTATGTATGTATGCATATATAGATGGATGGATGGATGGATGGATGGATAAAAAGGAAAAATACTCAGGACAGATTTATTATATGTTTTCTCATTTTTGAAAACAAAAAACCTTTTACCAGTTTACAGATTCAATTTTAGGTGCAGTGGTATACCTGTAGATAGAACCATAGTGGATATTTCTTGATTATCTAACCAAACTGATAATTTATTACAACTAAGCCTGATTGTCAAAAATATAATGTGACAACTTATGCTGTTTGAGCTAA
Source organism: Potamilus streckersoni (assembly GCA_016746295.1). NCBI lineage: Eukaryota > Metazoa > Mollusca > Bivalvia > Unionida > Unionidae > Potamilus > Potamilus streckersoni. The sequence continues at coordinate 2,026,781 of JAEAOA010002216.1, read as the reverse complement.
GAAGTTTTTAATGTCGGAATCAAAATTTATGCTCTGAAATTCGTGTGTAATAAATTCGTCTGCTTATGAGAACTTGTAGTTCAAAGTCTAAGCTCCAAATTATGCTTCAAAATATCATACATGCATTTTCTTTTTTCAAAACTTTTCGTTTATTACATCTCTCAATTTCATGATTTGATCAACGTTTCCTTCAAATCATTATTATAAAGCTCAGTCTTGACCAGTTATTTCTTCAAACAATTGCCGTCTTCCCTTTAGCTTACTACTACCATCAGTCCCCCTACTTGAAACAACGACGCTTTTGATATACAAGATTGGCACGTATAATGATTGTAGTAAACAAAGAATAGATTAGTGGACATTTCAGTCGATTGGCCAATCGATGTCGACCATGCCCACGAAATGTGACCTCCCGACTGTAACACACAGAACTCTGTGATTCTATTTTCTAACTTAGCGTATATTAGACAATATGATCAGTCATGATAAGATTACCTGAATATATGATTATCACCTTTAGATATTTATGTTGGTAATTTAATTTTAAAATCTAGTATTGTTTTACAAAATAATTAAACGGGTAATAAGCATGTTCGAGGTTATATCTCAAAATGGCTTTGCTCGACTACAACAAAGTGTTGTGATTAAAATCAACTTACCAGAGTATACACGAAGCAGTGGCATGGCAATATATATATATATATATATATATATATATATATATATATATATATATATATATATATATATATATATATATATATATGTTTGTGTGCGTGTGTGCGCGTGTGATATATTTCAAGAATGTAGGAGGATGAATATAATGCTTTTCAAGTCAAAACGCTGGAGGACATTGTTCATGACTATTAGAATAAATGAGTGCTCTGTTGCATTTTGGGTCAAACCTATCATCACCGTTACTGACAGACACTCACACAAGGCAGTATCTAGGGTGAAGGTTTTTATTTTTCTTTCAAGATAAAGACACAATAATGTACATAAAGAAAACAGATAATTTTGGTAATAGTGCTTTGTTTCCTTATTCTGAGATAACTGAGTGACACTGAAAGTGCTAATTGTGAGTCACGCTCTCTGTAAGTGGTCACTCCTCTCTGCTGGTGTTCCACTGGTTATACATCCATTGGTTTCCAGCACAGATGAAGAGTGAAACGTTAGCTGATTAGCGTCACTTTCCAAAGCCCATTGTTCATGATGTTGGGATCCAAATCTCCTGGTGTTGCCTTTTCTGTCACTGCTATTGCAAGAATAGCTGATAGTGTTCCTTCATATTTTTATATACTCCACAAACCATTTCTCTCTGTCCACTTGGTCCTGCAGCATGGTGACTACTAGCTCTTTAGCTGTTTTGAAATGGTCCCCTTTATATTTCTCCTGCTGCGAAGCAACTTTGTATCTTCCACTTAGCCTCAGAGGTCACGTACATAATCAAAATTAACTACCAATTACACAAGTTTTCTTCTGCACAAGATCGATGATCAATGGCAATAATTTAGATTCGGAGGTGCATATAATTTGTAAAGTCAATCAATATTATTTTTATCCATCGATATTATTGAATAATCCGCTTTGACTCGATTATGAAAGGATGAAGAAGACTGTTTAAAGCCGTTCACTCCTGAACGTGTACAACTAACAAATACCCAAATATAGAAAATGTTAAATATGAAAGTATTTACAAGGTTAACAAAGTTGAGAAGTAAGAATAGGTTTGCAATATCTAGAACAGTGTGGTTTTTACAATCAATGAATACTCACTGCGCTTTCGAGCCATAAGTTTCCGTTTTCGTATCGTTTCCAGAGAAGACACGTCCAAAACAAGTCAGTCAATGCTCTATGGGGACTCTATGGGGAATCCGATGCTACTTTGATGACGACAATACACACATATAGTGTCCACACACTATAGAATCCTACCCTTGTAATACCACATTATTGAGTTGAGTTAATACGGCATTTCGTATAATGTCAAAGAGATCATCTTCAACAGGCGATAACCCATACAAATCAAAATATTCCACGTGTTCGTTGAGACAAAAGTAAACGACTACCCATAGGGTTAAAGGGCGATAACTGTCGTCAGTAATGATGACATATACTTGAACGTCTTTTCGATAAGGACGTTTCTTCTTTAGCACTTTAGCACACACCTATAGTTTCCAGGATGTTATGTACGAGCTTGATCAGAAGGTTTATGAAGTCCGTATCTTTTCTTCTTCACGGGTAATGAAATGTACTCATTTGCAAGAGACTATCGATGCAAGTTGTCATCAAGTGCAGGAAATGGTCACTCACGCCTTTTCAACAATCTTTCAAGATGTTCTCTTCTGGGATGAATGTCCGTGCTTCTTCTTGATACTCTTCCAGCTTTTCTTATCGACCGATCCTTAATTATTTGTAGTGTTGTGCTTGGCTAGAATGATCAATTTGGCAACAAATCCAAAGGAGACAAAGTGTTATTCTCCTGCTAGACATTTTGGCATCATGACCGTTCATCTCTCTTCTTGTTCTTCACTCGATGTATGTTACCGTTGTGGTTTCTTATATGGGTGGAATAAAGCATGAAAAATGGCAATGACGTCATGTTCCATGTTCTTTCGGATATTTATGTTTTCAAAGTATTGTCAAATACAACATACGTTCAATTTTATTTCAAGGGCAAGTGCAAGCTGAAGTTCCAATTGGAGTTGGTCAGATTTTTTACAGGATATATATGTCATCCGTCATTACCTTTAACTGGGGTGAATTAAAAACTACACAAAGCATATCCTTCTGCATCATCATCGAACGAAATGACATGAATACTGTTGGTTTCTAATTATAGTGTTGCTTCAAAAAGAGTCAAACTATAGCTCTTGAATTTGACTAGTATGAAATTATTTACCTCTTGTCAAGGCCAAATCTAACGAAGGATGCAATTCGCGAATCTCCATGTTTTTTCACAAGGAGTTCATCCGTACTAAAGGACGATGTTTACATATCTGCAGAACTATATCATCGTTTTCTAGCTACTCCTTGATACACATAATACGTGATTTACAATTCAGAAAAGAATCTTTCTCGAAAATGAAATTTCAATGTTACTTTTCCTTTGGAGAATGGAATATTGTGATGAAATTAGTTTTACTATGGAAATACGATTTACTGACAAAAAATATAACAAGTATGCTAAAAGTTTCCTTAAACACGATACGTTTTCCTCCTATGGCATAAAAATCTACGAAAATCCTTTCTGAAAAGAGTGGCTGTAACCGACGTCGCTACTTTGCTTCTTTCTACGTTGTACACGATGATGTCAGAATACACATCACAAACATATAATTTAGTCCTTCATTTAATTCGATATGATATTGAATATACTTGAAGAATAAGTTTGGTTTTAGCTCTTAATCGCTGACAAGAGCAACAATTGTATATTCACCAAGATAAACAACACTTACAGAAAATGTATTGTACTTAGCACACACCCACTTATATCAACACATGCAATGATATTATCTCATTCCATCCTGTTTATTCATATGTGACATTTCTGATCCATAGTTACAGGCAACTGGTCCGCTCCATCCCGCCATCAGAAGTATCCATCAAAAACAACCCTATCCCTCAGTCCCATTGGGTTAGATCTTTTGGTCCCTCCTATGGAAGAAAACAGTATCGTCCCTCAGTCTAACGTCACCATTACCATTGACGCAATATCCCAGTATCGATTGCGACAGAGCCCCGTAACACCCAAAATTATGATCCCTGAGCCAAGTAATACATGAAAAACGTAAAAGTGCAAATACAATGATATAAATTATGCATTTGTGCACACGAACTAACTTCGTTGCATATTAAATTCTTTCATCTGAACAAATGTACGAAATTATTATTATAATACTCACGTGTGTACATGAATCGGTCTCGGACAAGACTAACACGAACTTTTCTGACTATTTAATGCGTACGACATATAACTGAGTTCACTTATAAAATGTCTTACCTGAAACAGACCATATTCAATTTGACAGTTTGGCCTTATTGACATAAGTTTAACAGAGAATGGATAATAAGAAAATAATAGTATTTATTTATACTTATTTATGCAGCTGAATATTAATTTCATAAATGCCACTATTTCCTGTCGAGATTCCTCTGTTCTGGAGCGATACTTAGAAATTTAGCACTGTACGTAACAAAATCGTAGTAAAATCCGCAGCAATAGACCTCACGGGAAAATGTTCTCTCGTTGTCTACGATTTGTGCATACACATTGAATTAACAAAAATCAGTAATCAAAATTGCCCAGGTTTATACTATACAGCCTAAGGGTTAGGCAATGTACACATAAGTAACTCCGATGACATAATAAACCATGTAGATTTGGCAGAAAATGTGATTTAATTATTATAAACACGTTGCATACATTACATTCACTATGCTTGCTGTTTTTGTAGTTCTTGGGAGAATGAAGTCTAAAAAGGTGCTTAACGGTATATTAGTGACTTGTTTTTTGTACTCCTTTTCATAGTCGATGACTTGTGAAGCTGTAACGCCATCAGACTTAAACTTCTTGATGTGTTGCTTCCCACACACGAGTTCTTCAGACGAGAATACAGTATCTTACAGACCGTTGTCTATTATACGTATCAGTTGTAGCACAGACAAATGAAAGTTCCTTTTATTCTTGTTTTTCCACTGACTGACAGAGAACATGTTGATATCGTCCGATTCGCTGTTTTCGCATTGTGTAAAAGAAACTATTCCTCTTAAGGCAATAAAACAAAACTCACACACCGTATCTATTATTTCTGAAGGCATATTTTAAATGATTTGTTTTCGCATCGGACATTATTTGGTAAGTACTGATAGGATGTCCCAGTGGTTTGATAAACGAGAATTGGTACCTTATTTTTCCATTCCTAATTAGCATCTTTGGACATCGAAAATGTAGATAACTTTGAGATGAAGGCATCTTTATTCAGAGGACTTAATTTAAGTCCAGCATTTATTTTATCTGGACGTGTCTTTGCGCACTACTAAATGACGAAGTGTTTGTCTGAGAAATGATTTCACGCAGCATATTTTGTAACATATCTGTTTGGTCTTGAACTTCTTTCTTTGAGAATGCAACCTTTTGTCTGCGGGAGAAGCAGCTAGTGTAGTAAAAAGTCCATATCAACAGAGAATTAGAAGTCTCTTTAGGGATGGGTTGTCATTTCTTCAGACGAGGAAATACTTGTCTTAAATAAATATTGACTGACATCATCAACATCCGATGAGGTTTTCATTTTTACGTGTTCGATCTAGTCTTATTGCCTCTCATTCTTGAAAAATATTTTTTTTATTTATATTTGCTGGGAATTTTCTTAGGATAAGTTGATTATTGTGAACCATCTAAACGTGTTTATTTTATCTACGGTATTATGAACCCTTTGACAAGTGAATGCAAATTTATACCGACTGGAGATACAATTCCACTTGCTTTCAAGATGATTGATATGAGTGTGGCGTTCTGAATTAACCAGATGTGTTAAAGGTACTTAATACTTTTTAAAAACCTAACGTGGTTTATTGTGGAATGTTACTACATCTTTATAGAATTTGACTTAATGTAGCACTTCTTTGGGACTATCTTCCAACAATTGTGAATGTGCTTTTGCATTTATCTCCTTACTGCTGTCATGTTGAACACTGTTAGAGGAAAGAAGTGAATTGTAGTTTTAAAGTATTTTTTACACTTTGAGTTAAGCGATCAGGACGATACATGAATGACTGAACCTCTTTCCTGACACCATTAGCGAAGCGAATTCGTACAACATTTAAAATAGTTACGAGAGGAATGCTTTAGATTGATCAGCATATACATTGTTGACTTTTTTCGGGTGTTTAGTGATATCTTTCTGCACATGACAGGCTTTGTAATGTGGTAACGGTATATATTGTGAACAAATATATGGTTTTCTTTTCAGCGCTAAACATACGTCTTGAACTCTTCATTTTCTTTAAATGTCATCGGTTGGCAATTATTCAGTAGGAGGCAAAAGTGTGATTTTTAAAAAAACTTCATACGACGTTACGAAGTCTCGATAATCCAAATCTAAAATCATACCATTGTACTCTCTCTATGAAATAATAATCTCTAGCATATTTGGTTAAGAATCCCATCGATTTTTCATAGGAATTCCCTGTTATCTTAGAAACATATATATTCTACTCAATCATAGCAAATATTTATATTCATTTCTAATGTTTCTAATGTCTTTCACATATAAAATGTAAGCCTCCTCTTCAATCTTTCATATGTGAATCCTATAGTTAAACTTACGGACATTTTTAACTCTTCCATTTAGCCTATGGATATTTGTAAAATTACGCTTTGCCTTCTACACATATCGATCCATAATACTAATGCGACGGACTAATGTTAAATTCCCTTATACAAATACAAATCCAAGACAACAATGGCCGTTTAATGTTAATTTTTCATTAAATCAATATTAACCCATGAAAGAAAACATTACTACCGCCCGCTTTCGATCGCTTATTTACACTGAAGAATTTTCTTTTGGAATAGGTTCAAAAAGCTGTAAACGCCAAGGAGATCGTTACAGAACTAGAGGACTACCTCCCCCGGGAACAGATTATGACGACGATGTTTTTATTAGCTCAGATGAGGCTTGAACAATTGAACATGCTGAATCACATCTTGAATTACACACACACGTATATATATATATATATATATATATATATATATATATATATATATATATATATATATATATATATATATATATAATTTATTGCAAATAATATAATACATTCATACAGGTTAGAGAATTGTAACTCGTACTCTACGGAGTTTCGAACCCAGGTCCTTCAGCACGCATCGCCTTCCCTGCATACACCAGCCCATGTCCCGTCACGACTACGCACGTATCACCAAAATTGATGTCACTGAATCGGTGCTATATGAAATCATGCGTAGCAGACACACTCGCGTGACGACCTTTATATATATATATATATATATATATATATATATATATATATATATATATATATATATATATATATATATATATATATATATATATATATATATATATATATATATATATATATATATATATATATATGTAGTCGTTCCAGATTCATAAGAAAGAAATTAAGGTATATAAGATTTTTATGAAAAAGAATTATAAATATATAACAGAACAGAACGTTCTCTATCCGGGATTCTATAGAAAAATGCTTGATAATATTAGGCAAAATAAATAATTTAATACAAATAAAAAAAATAAAAATTAATAATAATAAAATACAAATAATACTAACATCATGGTTATAGAATTTTAATTCGTCGAGTACGAAGAAAACTCAGTAGACTGGTTGGCTTGGTGTCAGGATAATGTGACTGGGTGGGAGATCATGCCACATGTCTACGGAATGATGGCCCAGTGCTAGATATCACTATAAACTGTCACTCTGATGACATCGTACTAATATGACTTAATAATTGTTAAAGCTACGTTAAAAATCTAAAACTCACACAAAAACACACGCAAAATCGTTTTGGGGATAGGATGCAATCGTTATGTATGCTATGGGTATGGGAATCAAACGATAAGACCACAATTGTTCCCAATGCCCATATATATGAGATAAAATCATTACTAGCTACTTATAGCTAAGGTATTTTGTCAGCCATGAAGGTATTAACTTGTCGTTGTACACGTGAATGATTGATGAGTCTACAGCTGAATGATAAATGAATCTACTCTTGAATGATTAAGGAGTCTACATCTGAATGACTAATGTAACTCCTCCACGTTCACATGCAATGGGATCTATGAAAATAAACCAGTTTACATTGACAATTACTAGTTTCTATAGTTTGAGTCTATCTTGCTCCGTCTTTATGTAAATGTCTATTTTACTAAATGAGACTTATCAACAGCTGAGTAAATAGCAAATAGAACTGATATTTTTATTTCTTTCAACAAGTGTATTTTTTGCGTGTGCATATACTTGAATAATTTACAGTTTTGCTAATACTACAGCAATGTATTCAAAACTGCCAAGAGTTATAAAGAAACTCTGGAAAGCCTGTTCATGACGCTTTATCCGAAAGGAAATATTCTACTTATTTTCACCACTTTGAGATCGAAGTCGAATTGTGATAAACATTCAAGAATATTTAAAAACGACGAAGCAGATAGAAAAGAAATCAATAGATGATGTGAATGACGAGAAGCTGCAAAATCACTTTCTCATCCACAGTGCTCCAAATAATCCCGATAAATGTATCTACAAACACGGTTCCTTCGGCTGATGTTGAGAAAGCCATATTCGTAGTTTAAATTTGGTTTTGATAACTTCGTTCAGATAATGTCATCTATAAAGATTGCTTTGTTTCGTTTTATTACATTTATAAAACCTCGTGTTAGGTAAATATACAAGCCTTAGTACGCACGAATCATGGCGATACATTGCACTCCTTGTCAGCCACCAATTAATCGAGGTTTACAGTAACAGTTGGTAACTTTACTCAGTGATGACGAAATATTGTATCAGTGGGCAAAGACTGACCTTGAATTTTAATTGGCATCTTTCGTTAATGATTGTGCAGAGATACCTGGATTAGGTCTACTTTGATATACGAAAGGTAGTGTCTCAAAGTTACAATAGCTTTTCTCAGACATTATAACAAATTCTATTGGACTTTCAGTAATTTCACTAATGTCGCCATAAAACGAGTTTTTACTATAGTTTTTTTTTCAAATATCAGTGCAAATGGTAACTTGTTGTGTGTAAACTATATGTGTGAATTTGTCCTGAAAAGCAGATAAAAACATTCAAACAATATTCAATAACTGTATACCATCGTAGACCATGAATTTAATTGACCCGATAAAGTTGATGCTTTCGTAATAAGAAATGTTGGCACAGACTTCTAGTCACATACTTATGCTGGAGTGAACTCTTCATATCAACTGCTTACTGTTGTCTTTTGGAATTTAAAATTACAAATTGTCATATAATAGAAGAAAAGATCCTAACAGAATTTCAAAAAAAAAACAAAAATTACTGAACGTAATTACTCACGACAACTGAATAAGATATCTTATTGACGGGAAATCTGCTGGAAGGCTGGAGTCTGTTCATCATAATTCGACAATGAATCGACCTTGGTGACGTTTAAACGTAAACAAATAAGATTTAACATTTTAAGGAAGCCGTATAATTACAATAAGTTGTTAAAAGATGACTCCAGTAGATACCTCGTGTACTAGAAACATTTGAGCTAGAAACTCCATCTCAAGCTCAAAGTTCCAAATACTGATAGTCTGTAGCTTTAATTAAACATAAATTATGATCATGGTACTTTCAAGATTTTATCTCTTTAGTCCTCCTCTGCTTCGGTATATTCCAAGTATTATTTCCAATATTGGGGTTTGGAGCTCAGACTCTCAAAAGGTTTCAATAATGTCGATCCAGGTCTATATGCCATGAGTGGCTTCGGATAAAATATGAAGTTATTAAATTTTCAATAAGCAATTTATATTCTGGGCCATTCTCTACGTTTGTAACTAGTATTACAAATTGGGTAAAAATGTCAGAGCATTGACACTATCATAGAGATCGGAAGAATGTCAGTGAATATTCTCACACATACCATTTGCACAAATAAAAAGCTTCTAGTAACCAAAAGTACTTCGAGCTGATGATGCGAATGCATTAGTCCTCCATTTGTATATTTATAGTAGAACTTTAGCAATTTTCATGTAAAACAATGCAGGCTAAGATAATTAAAAAACACGATCAAAGATTCATCACATTCAATGATATTGCAAGAAGATTGTGCTATTTATGAGTTTACCCTGACCAACATTCTCTGACATATTACTAAATTATATCGTTTCTTCATGAAGTTGGAAAGGAGTGAACCACGCAAAATTTGGAGCAAGTTAGTTTTGAAAAAAAGGCTTTCTACGAAAACGAAAAGACAATGTCACCGTGGTCTCTAACCGACAGAAATCTCCCTCTCGCTGTACTTGGTTATTTTATCTTTGATGCATGTATTTGTAAATCTCATTTAACTACCAGTTAGTCATCAGAGTGTGTACCATGAACTTTCTCTTACCAGTATACATGGAATAAATATTTTCCTACGCCGAGTTCGTCTATTGGCTAATCAGACCAAGTAATGTGTTGTGTGTTTTAAGAGGGGCGACAAATCCTGCGGACGTAACGAGTATGTTTGATGTTCCAAAAGCGAGTGAGAGGAGAGGGATCAAACGTTGACAGAGAGTATGGTGTCTCAACAAAAGATTGTATCAAGACCAATGCGATATTGCAAGAGAGGATCATGTATATTTATCGTGATAAATCTGTGCGTGCGTGAAGTTTTAATTATCCATGTTCCCTGAACCCAAAGTCTGGTGAATATTTCTTAGTGTGTGGATATCAACCCCACTAAATCCAACTAAAAGATTGCAGTTATCTCTGATCGGTTAGGTCTTTGCGTATATCGCCGAGTAACATATGTAACATCAGTGTTTTTTTGTGTCTGCATCGGAAAATATCCAAGCCGGATTTGATTGTTTGTCCAGCATTACATTATCGTATACTAGGAGATTACTAAAATATCCATCAAGATCATCTACAGATGAAATTTCATCAATATGGGTAATAAAATCAATATCATTACCGTTTTCGTCCAACAATTTTGCATTTTCATTAAACTCTTTAAGAACGTTGTAGCATTGCTGATCATCAACAGATGGTGCCACTAAATACAACTTATCTCATCCAAGCCATCTCATTATCAGTTTAAGTAACAATTACGTCTTACCAAACCCAGATGGGCCTATAATAACTGATCAGATTTAATGTAGTAGCGCTGGATGATGACTTTTTTGTTCGTGTCACTGAAAAAACAATGATATCCATGTTGTAGATATATAATAAATAATATGACTATATATTGTGTTCGACACAGAGCACCCACCTACACCAGTGGATTAACAACATTAATAATAAAATATTGTGCACTTATAAGAAAGTATGTAAAATGTCCAAGTAAATACCGATTTGTCTCTCACCTGACGAATGTCAATGGCAGTGATATAGCTGCTTCACTAAGAAAATTACTAGGAGCTTCATGTGCTAAATATCTAGGCGAAATAACATCTTCATGGATGTAGTTATTGTGGTCCTGGAGCCCGATTTGATATCCCATTTGAAGAACGAGACCAACCAAGGCTTGGAGACTATTTAAATGCGATTGATCAATCGTGCTACGTTCATGATGGAGCATAATAAAACAAATTCAGATCAGCAACAGCTACATATCGTAGACGAGAAGTTGATTCATACTTTATAGTCTATAAAAAATAAGTGTCTCAGAGAATCACTAGCTTATTGAATGGTAAGATCTATGATGAAAGGTTAACCAGTGTTATGGGCTTGTAATTAGTCATAGAATCGATTTATTATAGCCAAGAGGATATTGAAGGGTTAGAGAAGTGATTAGTAAACTTGCTGATGCAGCAAATGTTACAAATTATGTTGCTGCAAATTGGTTAGATCGACAGGCAATATGGCAAGTCTATCTGCCGCCCATTAAAAATTCAGTAAGCACATTTAGATGTTAATACTCCAATGAAGTTCAGCAAGCAGGTATTTTTTGTACATTATTATGCAATTAAAACTGGTATATATCTTTCATGCACATACAAATACGCATTGATAGTCTTTGACGTAGAACCACTATCAACAATGATATCAACTGAAACTGCATCTGCGTTTGAACGAATTTATCAACGAGGACCTTTGCGATGACCACAGCTACTACAGGTTGATCCTGGCAAATTATTTCTTGGTGCAGCAACATCTCTAATGAAAAAATATATTGTTAAAATCTTCTAAAAGACGCAGCAATTCACCGCGATCAGGCAATCGTTGAGCTATTTAATCGAACACTTGCTGAGCAATTGTTTGGATATCAATATGCGCAGGAAGTATCTCTAAGTAACATTCAGAAAGACAAGATATCTCGTGAATGAGTTTGGACTGATAGCTGCGTTAAATAATGAAATTACTCGCGGAACTTCTATAAATCAAATCAATGCGATCACAAAAGACATATACCAGTACAACTACGTGACTCTTTCTCAAAACAACCAGTACTAGATAATGTGACTATAAGATATTTATGTGAACCTGGAGATCTTCAAAGGGGTAAAAAAAGAGCAACTCATACCATTTGAAGTATGACCACATCTACAATTTCTGTCGTGGTAAGATCCACGGGTGGATCTGCAATCTACAGACTAGATTCAATTGCTCCTCAACATGGATTTTTACGCGAACAATTACAAGCAATTCCTGAAAATACCATATTCCCACCCTCTTTCACTTTTGTGATAGCAGGACATTAGCGCGCATATGTCGATTACACTCAAAACATGTCAATATCACATTTTCGCGTGTGTGACCGAGACTACTATTGATGTTGTCTACGGTAAATTGTCGTTTATCGTTGGAAAAATCTGCCACATAATTATTGTGGTGCATCAAGCGCAGTGATTATTTTGTTGTTTTCAGGGTCATGATAAACTTGACATCAAGATCAAAGTCACACTTATCTTTTTTGTCAGATCGCTGATAACCAGTTAATTGTTTCCTTACTATATCATCGATATTGCTAGCAGTGGTTTTCCGAGTTATTGCACAGTTTGTGATAAACCTCCGTAGGTGAGATATTCTTCTGACTCTCGACACCGCTAGATGAAATAAATTTCATCATTTGATCCGATCGCAGACAATCCAGTCATTTGCATAAAACATAGTGAATCTTTGCGATGACTGAATCTTTATAGCATCGTTAAGGCGCTCTCAGCAGCTCTCAAGGAACAACAACACTATCATTAAGAACGAGTTTTTGTTTCTCTTTCATTCCTATAATTTCAATATCAGTATTTTGCTTGTGTTTATCTGCTGGTCGATAACACAATGGTTTGGGTAAATCTGAAATATTTTCATCATATAACAGAAATAACTGCTGCTGAAGTTTTTCACGAAATATCTTCCAACTTAAAACTCTCAAATCAGCAGATCTCCAAAAATTTCAAAGATCACTCAGTCTTCGGAATTACTTCATGCATTATCTCACTTTCAATCATATTTGACTGTAGTCTAAATAACTTTTTAAACTCCTTCAGCGGTTTATCAATAGCTCAATGTTCATCAATTATATGCTTATAATAATGTACGAACTTTTAAACCATTCATGCGGAGATAATTCAACAAAAGGTGGTGGCTGACAATAAAATAACATGAGTATTATTCGTCAATAACCAATCAAGAAACTTTTTTAATACCTCCAATGATATAGCTCATATCTCATCCCAAACAATTATCTTAGGAATATATTTTTCACCCATTGGCTCAGGAGTCCGTGCATCTCCTCCCGTCTAAAAAAGCTGTGTAATTATGATATTTAGTTCTTTGTTCGCTCATTTATCAGGCTAGCCGGTGAGTCGGAGTTAGTTTAAACATATCAACATTCTGAAATAATTAAATGACACGTGTTGTTTTACCAGAAACTACGGGTCTAATGAAGTATATTGTTTTATGTCTGGCCACAGGATCATATACCGATGGTGCTGATGAATGTTTTGACATCTGTTTATTTTAATAATATGTGTCCTAAGATTCAACGTCGGCGGATTAAGAATAACTAAGAAATTTCTCGTTTTGTTCTCAATTTGCCCCATGATCCATCAGCGCCGATATGTAATTGTTTTAGCAATAAGGTATTTTTATTGACATAAAATGACTATATGATTATAATCATGGTTTATTATCAATAATAAGTTTATCGAATGGTGAGCATCGAAAGATCTTAAATGAGTAAACTATGGAGAGTCTCCATCGATGGAGTTCACATTTGTACCTGATTTAGTTCGGTCCGATAAGTAAGTATTTTTCCGACTGATAAATGCTACTTTCTCTGTTGTATCAGCAATTATGAAATCGAGTTCAGCATCGCCTATAATTAATCTTGTACAATGTCGTTTATGATGAGATGCTCCTCATTGCGAAAATTTTCCAATTATTTTTCTGGCAAGATCTCTTGAAAGCTTACTTATTCATCAGGGGAATATTTCTTTTGTTAGTTGATATTATATAATTTCTGCACTTACAGCCATTGGAATCAATAGTTTTACATCAAGCATATATCGTAATAATACTTTTGGGGCCCAATTGTATTTGCAAAAATGTTTTCCAAACCAAAAAGCGACAACCTCGTGAAGATTTTTCGATGGAAACTCGAATGACTCAAACATGCAAATCGAGAGAGGTCAATATCTGGTAAGGGTCCATCTATCACAAATCTGGCATCTCGTGTGTTGGATGCCCAAAACTTCTAAAATACTTAGAACACTCTCAAGAAAACTTCCAGGATCACGTGACACGTAACGATATTGTCTGAGAATACATCATTATTATCGTATTTTGCATTCCACAATCCAGCGTTCCGTATTCGACACAACTGCGTTGTATCTCTTCAATAAATTCCACCCGTGTTAACCTCCAAGAATTTTCCTTGTGAGCAAAGTCAGCAGCAACTGACAGACCGGTAAAGAAATTACTGAGTTATCATTCATTAACATCAGTTCGTGTATTTCAACGCAAGATTTTCCATTAAACCGTACAAAGATCATAGTTCACAGATTCTGAACTTTGAAACATCCACACTGATACAGGATCACTCCTAATGATATTTCTGATAAAATCAAATATATCATTGTTGTAAAATTTAATAGTTCAATTTCGTGGAAATATTGTTAAGTTCGATGTCCACGTGTGCGTGTTATGCTCAACGACCAACGATCTCTGTAGAAGCTCCAATCTGTTTTATATTTCGATTGGTGAAAAATCTCACCGGTTAGTGTCTTCACAATATTGGAAATCTTGATTTTTACCCTCTCATTTTTTACCATCTCAGCAATGTTTTTGATAGACGCTACGGTATATTTAAATGTTTCTGCCCACTCATTTATTTTTACGTCATAGATCACTTAGATCATATCCACTCATTGCGTTTGTAAAGTGTTCTATAACGCGTTCAGCAACACAATTCAAGCGAGAAATTTTCATCATTAGGAGGTCATTAACACTGGGTTTATAATTCAGCGGATATATCGCATAAACAACTGCAGCTACAGGATATGCCCGTTCATAATAAGGCTTGTTGATACCAGTTACTATTCCTTGTTTGGAATTTTTATTGAATGTGGCAATATTTCCAGCGTCATCTACCGCGGCGATAAATTTTATTCTAAAATTGTATATTTCTTCGTCGAGATAGTTAATAATTGTCCTTGCTCGTTTGTCATTCGTTCAAGAATCTACCTCTTACATACCTATGAATGTTCACCACGCATTAACCGCACCATCGTTGCGAAATTCACTTTTGGCTTCATGGATACGATTGATTAAAACATTACTTGTCAAGTCACTCTGAGTTTAGCTTTAGAGGGCTTAATATAAGATAATCTCGTAAATTTCTCCATTTTTTATACTAACGGCAAATTTATACCTAATAAAACTTTGCATATATATATATATATATATATATATATATATATATATATATATATATATATATATATATATATATATATATATATATATATATATATATATATATATATGTGTGTGTGTGTGTGTGTGTGTGTGTGAATGTGTTTTGTAAAAGTCAACAACTCTCTTATATTCATAGAATACAGTCAAAGTTAAAGTATTGTGAATTAAATCCAAAGTAGTTCAAAAAGTTATATCACCATTCCTAATTAAAATAATGAATAAAGTACTAATCAAATTCTAGTATTGATCCAAATAAGAACAAAGAATGATTATATCAGTATGCCTGTAGTCAGGAATATGGTGATGTGCCAATCACCTGAAGTGTAATAATGTACTAACAATCCTTCAAGTAATCATGATAAGATAATACAGGATGTCATTGTCTGAATTCACTATAATTCCAAGTTAATATTTCTGCCAAATATTATTAAAGAGCATTTGTATTTCCAGTAAATAAAACATTTGAATAAAAATTCAAGACAAGATGGTACAGCAAGAATGAGCAAAATAGGATTTTAGGTCCCTGTACTTGACCAATGTCACAATAAGCATTTTCTGGAAATACTATGAATTATTGGAATGTTCCATTCTAGAACATATCAACGTGTTTACAAGATTAAATGTTTCTATAATTATAATTAAAACATGGTAAATACAATTCCCTTGATTCAGACCAAGATAATGATCTTAATATATAACCCCGACTCATTAAAATATTACCTATGTATTAATTGTTTACTTAAGATAACCGTTACTGGTGAGGTAGACAATTAACTTCAGTCTGGGCAAAGTTAAGTCCAAATACAATCATATCGTAGAGAAAAAAGAGAACAAATACGAAGTTATATGTATGTACATATGGTAAATTGTATAATATTTCAGTTTTGAAGAAGTGTTAATATTTTTTTTATTTTCAAATTAATATTCACTTTCATTATAATCTATTTGCAGTAGAGTTCATGTGATATTGGTCTCTTATTGTATTTCCAACAAGATATATGTGACGTGTCAAATAATTTACCTATATGTGTTTCTTTTCTTCAATAGTGCTAATTCTTTCTTGTATCAGTAATGTATCAATTGTTATATATTTTTCGACATATTTTCGAAGACCGAGTATCAAAACAGTTTTGGTACGGTCACTGAAAACTATCAAAAGTGTGTCAAATCAGCAGATGTGGAAAATGAGAAAAGAAACGAGAACCTCTATTTCCTCAGGTATTAATCTTAAGTTGTACCCATTCTATTTGAATTCCTTAACTCAGAACAATGAAGTTAACATATACAACAAGATATAATATTCGTAATTTTCAAAAATATCAAATTTAGTGGTCACATGATCATACATGGCAGTGCAAAAATATGTGATTAATGAGCTTGTAAATAAATCTGTCAAAACACTTGATTGGTTAATCAGATTTATTTACATTCATTGAGAAAGATTTCTAGTCGTCACTGGAATGTGGACAACGTCGTGCTACTGACCCAGTATGATCAGCAAGTGGATGAAGTCGATGGAGTAGAGCATACGTGCAGGACGAATTACAAGTCATTCCTTGTATACAAACGTGCGACCCCGTTGGTGTGACTAAAATATCACCACTAGTTCAGCGTCTAAGTTAGCTTTAGAAGCTTTGTCTACATATTATATATGTCCTTCGATGATTAGTCTGGCGATTACTACCCCGATAGCTTGTCGAAAGATATCGTTAAATTCATGGATTAGGTCAAAGATTCTGAAAACTAATATATTTTGATGCTTTCTACGCCAGACCATGGTGGTAACTTACAGCATCGATGTTTACAAGTTCTTCTCTGGGCTCTGGTCGGTCATATGAATCAAGTTGATCCAGGCGTGTTTCCAGGCTCGCAATAATTTTATACAGTGATGAACAAATATATTTACTCCACGGTATTAATTTTGAAAACATGTACGATCACAGCGTTTCCCGGGGGAAAGTCTGGAAGGTCCAACGAAAGTAAACTTCTTTCCTTTACCATGGAAACAAGCTCCAGGTATGATTAAAGCTCGAATATTACGTATTTGAACTCAAAATGGATTTGGTATGGTGATTTATATAGAGCAATTGGTATTCAACGTGTCATCGTCGTGGTAGAGAAAGGATATATTTACTTTGGAATAGAACTTTCGAAGTACATGTCGGAGTTTCATAACTCAGTTCGCTTATTGATACGAGAAACACCAAGTGTTGCTGACTCAGATCATGCGATGGTTAGCGAGGGATTGTCTTTACACGACTGCGACATCAGCTGACGATCAGCCTTTTTATTATGCATTCAAGGATATCTATGACATTCTTGTGTCGCCGACAATCCAGTTGTTTCCTTGATTAATGAATTCACCATTGCTGACAACTTTGATGCGGTTGCCGATTATCTAATATAAAGTGATAAGTGATGCTTCACTAGACAAACCTTCAGGAATATTTCCTAAGCCCTCGCATAGAAACGCACGTTCCAATGTGATCCTGGACAACAGCCACATGTTAACAATATCTCGTGCGAGCTTTCAAACATTCATTGGACTTGGTGTATCGCCAACGACTTGTGGTTTGAATCTCGGAATGTTCCTGCGCGAATCACCATAGACTCATATAGTTTTCTCAAGATGGACTTGACCGAAGCCTAAGGGGATATATCGAGTCGGTTTTGACAAAGCAATTAAACAACTATGATATGTATATATCGACAAAAACAGTGCAAAGACCAATGCTACAAACTTTCTCATGATAGGCTGTACCTTCTCCACAGCCACCAAGCTTTTCCCGAACACATCAGCGATGTGTTTCAGTTCCGTTAATCCGAATAGATACATCTATCAGCATGCTTTGAGCAGCCGTTTTAGCTAATGATAAAGCTCGCCTGCAAAACAACAAAACAAGGAAACTGTGCGCACCACCGACGCGATGATAACATCAGAAGAACCTGGTCCGATTTTCAAAAATGGACTAAGCCAACAAACGACTGTCAGAGCAAATGGAATGTTTCAAAGAAAATATAGATGCGACCAGAGGAAACATCAAGAGCATTGTAAAGGAAATTGATGTGGTCGCCAAGGGCACCTGTGCAATCAATGTGGAGAGCAACCTGCGGAGTTTCCACAGATGTCTCCTACCCAGTAAGCGTCACTGATGCAAATATCGCCATAACAATCACTTGGTGAGTAAGGTCGCATGAATATTTTTGAAAGTCCCGCTGTTGTGAGACCCATCGACTGGAAAGTTCTCATGAAGCGTGTACTTGGCGAGTCAAATTATTTAACCATACACGACGTATGGCACAAATGGGTAATCAGAGAGCTTACTGGATGATCAAAATTCGACATTCCATCATACAAACTCAATCAACACATGATGGCCCCAATTTGCGGTGGAGAATTTAACAAAATATCACACAAGAAATTCTAATAACAGCCGAAATTGGCAGAAAATGCGAAAAAGTGACCCTTCCATCTCTTTGAACATGAGAGAAATACTAGTGAAATTACCTGGGGTCTACCACTATTTGATGCAGCTCTCACGCTGTTGTTGAGAGCGGATGAAGCAAATGGCAGACACAAATGCATAACATCGAGCAGCAAGCAGATTGCTAATACTGAAATTAAGAACATTAAGCTGAATAAATCACCTGTGGTAGATTTCTTGTTGTTGATATTATAGGGTTTAACACCATCTTAGCACAAGATGGGCTATACATGGCGACAAGCAAAAATGTTGGAGGAAGAACTAGGGAAAACTCCGAAAAGTACAACCGACCCACAAGAAGCCACTGGCAAGCTTGCTCATGTACCCACCATGGCCGAGACCGATACTCCAACCTGCCTAGAGGTGAGATTGCAGTGATCCATAATGGTGAGCACTTTAGACCACTTGGCCACTTTGTATCCCGCTTATGTGCGAAGGTCTTGTTGAACGGGCTTCCAGCACGCGTTACCATCAACAGGTTAATGAGCTTGTTGATCCACTGGAAACATCTATCGTGTACATTTGCGCCAGTAACAGCGTGCTACAAGTCATCCAATTTGATCTGAAAAAGCTGTTAGTTCACAGTCGTCAACCTCCAGTTACAAATAATGCTATATGTAATAATTGATAATCAAGAAAAAACAAAAGAAATGTAAAACCATGCCAACATCCTATAATCAATGTCATAGATCATTTAACTTAAATATAATACCTTTTACATATCGAAGCAAAAATCACTAGTAGATCTGTTTGCCATGCAAAACTCGATTATGAATCCCAAAGTTGCACTCATCAGGATATCGAGAAGTCAGTTATAAGAGCCACCAGGTAGTTCAATAATCATGAACGCTAAAGACATTGCAAAGCACTGTATTCCTTTCACTTAGGTCTCAATCTACGACCTATTAGCTAACGAAATTTTACAACGCAAAAGTGTCAACACTAACAATGAAAGTAAAAGCTGACATACGATGTTGAATCCTTTGACTTTATATATTAATTAATAAAATACAAATTTGGACTGAAACAAAAATGCATTTTATAACACAATTCAGTATGCAATATTAAGCTTTTCCCTTACTGTTGACTCGTGCTTTTGAAAAACCTATTCCAATTAGTCAACCATAAGGTATAGATAGTGTAACATAATAATTCCAAGTTATTTTAGTTCACAATTGACTACATGATAGAAAATAGGCATCTACATAAAAAATGCTATTGTATAAATGTCTTTCCGTAATCATTATATGAATTTTAAAGCCCAAAATACTATATTTCAGTTTTGAAAAGCAAACCAAATAAATAATATCGTCTCTGAAAAAGAAAGTTATAACAAAATAGCTCAACCTAAAATTTCAAGGACATGTTTGACACAGCATTAGTAGAGTAGACAAGAAAGCTTATAACTCTCATATTGAAACTGATTGAGAAAGTACTTAGTGACTGCTATGGTCTGCACTGCAAAAAGCTGACTAGATTTGAAGCGAATTGATCTAGGAAACATGACACTATACAGTCGATTTTGTCTCTTTTTATAAGCCTGCTTAGAAACAGAAATGGTAAACCATTTCATTATAAAACTCGACTGCATTGACATTAAAACTCTATCTCAGAAACAAGAGTTAAACATGTTCATTTAACAAAATGCATGATGGCTTTGATAAATGTGGAATATAATATGTGAGAACATTTAAAGAGAGAGACATTGGTGAGTTTTATTAAAACATGTTTCCCCGTGTAATTGACTGCGGACTCCAGCTAAGTTACTGGGCGGGTCAGTATAACATTCCCTATGTTAAACAATGACTATTCTAATCCTGGTTTTTGCCACAAGCGTTGCAAGTAATCAGAATCTACAAAACGTAAACATACTTCACAGTAAGCGATAGGGAAGCAGCCAGATACGACAGAGTTGAACCTCAAATCACAGGCGTTGATGTAGTTGGAACGCAACGGTAAATAGTGTATGGCACTGATAAAGAATACTAGCCATTTGTGGAAGAATGCCAACAAGGTCGTAAATACCAACCAGTTTATTATTACACGATACAATGAAGCAAAATGTACAAACGGTATTCCCTATCTTGACTTTCATATCAAGCTGTTCATGGAGGATTTTTACAAAGTCGCTATGTCCCGAACTTTCTGCTACAGCAGATTCAAAAATTGTTCGCCAATTAGAATTTGTGAGGCCGTAACTACCTTAAAGGTACTCCATACAAAAGAACAGGAGCACAGTAAATGTGTTTGATGGAGTGATACCTCACTTAAGACTGCTCCTGTGGGCACAGGAGTGCCATTAATTGGTATATTGTCAACAAGTATTGCTGCATCCTTCGTTATTGCTTTATAATAACAGTTTTGGTCTGTTTCGATATTTTAGCTGACGGCATCTCTCCTTAATCGATAAAACAAGAAAAAATTCGCGTCCTTTTCGAGACAGAACTCAACATAATATTTTACAACATATCGGAGGCTATCAGAGACAATTTCATCTCGAATGCAGAGTTTAAGCTCATTTTCGACGAAAGCCTTCAAACTCACAATGCACAAGCTATGGTTTTCATCGACGAGGTGGCATACATCATTTGATAGCCAGAACAACGCAGCATCTGAATAAGACATCATGCAAAATCTCGTTGGTAATTATAATTAAACGGTATTTTTTTCTGATACAGCAGAATCGACTGGATCTAAAGTATCACATAGACAGCTGGAAGGACATCCTTCTTGCTCTAATGTTTCGCTATATCCCCTAGAGTGCGCATGAGGCCTGTTAGTAGGATACCATCACCATATGATTTATTATGTCTACCTCCACGTGCTACTTCACGGACTAGACAAATCATTTTTATATACCACGGGGTTACCAGAAGAGTTATGGTCACAAATGCAGACCTGCTCCAACACACAGTGCCGTCTTTGTTAACATAGCCAGCGGTAGACACACGACAATGTTTATAAACACTCTAGAATTTATCTCTTCAATATCTATGGGACGTTTCTGATCATCATAATAATAATGAAGGTAAAGGGGCTTGTATTTTTTTCTGATAAGAAACCTTCTCTGCAGTTCTTAAGTTGCATAAATATTTCGAAAAACATTTGTGGAAATTAGTTTCATCAAATGAACGTTTTGAGTTGTAGCTGTTATAAGAGAGAGAGAGAGAGAGAGAGAGAGAGAGAGAGAGAGAGAGAGAGAGAGAGAGAGAGAGAGAGAGAGAGAGAGAGAGAGAGAGAGAGAGAGAGAGAGAAAGAGAAAGAGAGAGAGAGAGAGAGAGAGAGAGAGAGAGAGAGAGAGAGAGAGAGAGGTGTTATGGGTAGATTACCATCGTGATTATTTTTCTAGTATCCTTGAAACGATATCATCTCTCTCGTGCAAACATCTTTCGATAAAAATTATGTTTATATAAGTCTCACAAAGCACATTTCTTGATGTAGCGTTGCTAATAGTTGCACTACTTTCCCTACGTCTCACCCACCTGCATTTTCATTTTTAAATCTTTGAAAATGTTTGCAGAGAACTGTCACAAATATAGCTGACTCCAACATTTTGACTAAACCCATTTATGCATTTGGAGTTACCTAAACTGAATCATACTGATAATTATATCAATATATCCTATTTTTATAGAACACTGTAAGTTTTTGCTATACTTGATTGAATGTTTCGGTTTCATAGTTTGGCGCTTTTATGGGGTTTTTGTTTTATTTTTCTTTTTTGTTTTTGTTTTTTTTTTCTTCACAAAAGTAAGACCTGGAGCCCCTCTTGGTCAAAGATGAAGAATAAGTAAGTACATATTAAATTTAATTGACATGGTATAAATATTAAGTACAGAAAACACCTCATCTAATACCTTTACTGCAAACAAAACTTTAGAAATAATCAATTAACTACTGATGTGTCTACAAAACTGAATAATGAGTTTAATCTGTTCCTGACAAGTTAATTTGTAATGCCAACTATACAATCGAAGCTGCGCGGTAAAACATCGGTGATCTCATAACAAATTCCAACTATACAAATAAATTCAAAGTTCGTGCTAGCTTCACACAAACTGTATCTGATATAGCGAATAACATGTGAAAACCACTAAAGCAATAAGTACATATGTTGGTTTCATTGAATTAATTAAATCGTTTATGATCCCATGATTTAATAGTTCAACCTGGTTAATCGACTTTTTCTTAACATATTGTTTTGGCGCTGAAACGCAATGCTGTACACGTAATTGTGCAAATAATAGCTTCTGAATCACATTTCACATTCTCGTCGCACTTAGAAATGAATAAACAAGAAATTGTTCAGAAAATTCAAATATGTTTAGACATTTAAAGATTTTCTCTTTAAGACACGAGAGGACAAAAAAACGTGCAACATTTTCTCTCATTTTTAGTCAGAGACAGACACGGGCAGCATCTTGGCAAGATGCCAGTATCCTGTTAATCTCTAAGATTGATGGGAGTTAGGGGAGAAGACGGAGTGTGGATGTGTTGTTGTGGGGGATGGGTAGGGGTACGGACACACATGGTAAACTTAGGCATATCAGGTCATATCATTTACTTTCAAATCAAAACATTAAAAAAATAAAAGATTAAAAACAAATGATTTCTGAAACAAAACCATTGATTTTCCGAATTTTAGAAATCAAAAGCAAATTTACCAGGTCTAGAGACAAAAGGCTGTGTAAGGTCAAAATATGTTATGGAGATATACAAAACATAGAATCGTACCAATAACATTGATTTTGTTTATATTAACAAATTTAATGTCACCGAGGTCATCACTATCAGTCTAAATAAATGCAAAGATTCCACCTACCCACCCCCGTATATTTTAGGTTATCAGATCCGGAACAAAAGAACGCTCGCTCGCGCATGTGCGTGTGTGTATGTGTGTGTGTGTGTGTGTGTGTGTGTGTGTGTGTGTGTGTGTGTGTGTGGCTAAATAATGTGTGTGTGTGTGGCTAAATAATTTTCAAAAGAACGCTCGCTCGCGTGTGTGTGTGTGTGTGTCAAAATATTTGTGTGTGTGTGTGTGGCTAAATAATGTGTGTGTGTGTGGCTAAATAATTTTCAAAAGAACGCTCGCTGGCGCATGTGCGTGTGTGTATGTGTGTGTGTGTGCGTGTGTGCGTGTGTGGCTAAATATAGAGGGAGGGAAAGACTTATTCACTGCCTATTTGCATTGTAACACCCATATATTTCCTCAAATCAGTTCTTTTGATTATCTTTCTTTCCTTGAATTTAAGCCGATCTTTCGAAAGTTACATATCTTAATTTAGGTATTTTAGACTATGAAAATTGTAGCTTTCTGCAGAAAACATGACTATGTTTATATAAGTCTGACAAAATTTGTTGTAGTATGCGAAAATCACGTTGCTTTCATCGGATTCTTCGATTGAAGTATCATATAAAAT
Organism: Potamilus streckersoni; assembly: GCA_016746295.1. Taxonomy (NCBI): domain Eukaryota; kingdom Metazoa; phylum Mollusca; class Bivalvia; order Unionida; family Unionidae; genus Potamilus; species Potamilus streckersoni. The sequence goes on along the minus strand of JAEAOA010002216.1, from coordinate 2,002,213 downwards.
TTTTGACATTCTGACTTAATTTATTCGTTTTTCTCAAGTATATTGAACATTTAATTCTTTTTTTTACATGTTTTCAAGGGGTCCTCGATTTAATTATCTCGTAAGTTAATCAGTTCAGCGAAGAAAGATTTGAGCTTGGTTTTATATAGCAGTATAAAATTTGTTGCTGCCAACACCGCACCATAGCAATGTAAAATTTGTTTAGCCAAGTTCTCACCATCGACAACGACATTAGTAAGAGATTAATTAAAGGAAACCTCCGATTTGAATTATAAAATGTATTCAGTGGCTAGAGTTCACTCCTTTATGCAATTTTCAAAATGCGAGTACAATTTTCACATTTTTCTAACGCAGGAGGTTCACCGTTTTCCTGTAGAGAGCAATGTATTTGTTTAGCATATTTGGCAGTGTCTGTTTCAGAGGAGTTAGCATAGCAATATCTAATGAAATCAACACGATATTTTCTGTACGTGTGTCTGTTTGGAGAGAGAGAGAGAGAGAGAGAGAGAGAGAGAGAGAGAGAGAGAGAGAGAGAGAGAGAGAGAGAGAGAGAGAGAGAGAGAGAGAGAGAGAGAGAGAGAGAGAGGGAGGGCGTTTAGGGGCTGTCCTCGTCTTTGCTCGTAGATAACAGGACGTTTGACAGTTGACGACACATGAATAACGATTTTAGAAATAAATCAAAAAGATTTCGCAGTTACCTCCCCTGCCTATATTTTGCTTTTAAGGTGACAATAGTTACATACCTTGAATGGATCATATTCGGACAAGAGTTACTTCTCATGTCTGCATTTTTATTAGCTAGCGAATATATTCAAATTTCCTCAAAATCAAACCTGGCTGTCTAGATATCTATTGAAAGGTTTAGTGTCTCACAGAGTAGGCCAGTCTGTCTAAGACCTCAGGCTGGTATCCAGCCCGAATTCTGAGACAATTAAGTGGTACGGTCCAACTTCTGAGGTGAACACGGCCTAGGCGATCGCAATAAGTTAGAAGGTGACGGGCAGACAATAGACCACGTCAAGTCTGAGATTTGCCCTTGTAAGACGTTCACACTAACAGCCGGGTTCGATCCGAAATGTTTTAAAGCTGTTAAGAGAGCACAAGATTAGCAAAGCTAACACTTTTTACGAGATTGTGTTTTAGCAAAACTTTCATTATTTCTTGTATGCATATGGCCACATACTATAGGACACCTGCGTAAACTTGGCATATTTACGTTCATCATATCACCGTTTACATTAAATATGAAAATTGATAGAATTATCGTTATTTCATGGGTTTATAGAGAACATCCTGCCTACCATTTATGTAAGACAAATGAGAACGGATACGCCAGACATATTGTGCTATAAAATTCTTACTAAGAATCCTTCCATACTGGTCTTTCGTCGAATTTTTAAAAAAAAAAATGTTTGCTCCACACGTAGTGGCTTCTTTGGTATTATTATGCCATAGAAGCAATTCAAATTCTTGCTCATTTGCCGTGGAGGAAACATGTGTTGAGTATTTGCTATATACTTGCGTTGTTACTAAAAGCAGAACGTTCACATAAATATTTAGTCTTTCAAATTTCGGTATGTCATTAACGTGCATGTAGCTATTTCAACATATTTTGACACATGGCGTACCTGCTCACTGTGCTAGAAATTTTGCAACAGGATACATCGTGGACAACATTGCCCACTTGAAATATTTATTTTTATTACTCTGTACACCTATACAATTTTGGCTGACTTGCATTTTACGGGTATCTCCACATAACATCAACTACACAATGGATTGTATTTTGACCTGATCACTATGCATCTTCATACGCCAACCAGAATCCATCCAGAACCCTCTTGTTGAAACTCGTCCATCTTGTCACTAAGCGAGCCGAAAACAAATGTGAGATCAAGTGTTTTCTTGTCAAATGAAAACAGTAGCATTGAGTTGAAATATACCTCGGTTTCTGTATTATCTAAGTTAGTGAACACCATGCCAACAAAAAGTTTAAACGTAGATCCAAACGCTGCTCATTTAAAAGAAAATTTCTTATATTTAATTCTATGATTTATTCCAACTTATAACTTTCTCACATACACACCTAGACGCATTAAACCAAAACAAACTTTACAGAAAGGAATACTACAACTATCTCGGACTTGTTTAATTTGACATGTAATGGAAAAATTGTCAGCAATTTAGAGGTAGGATACTAATAAAAGATATTGCTATATCCTATGGACGTGATGACCTTTTCGAGTTAAATAACTACAAAACCTTCATGCTATACTGCGATTTGTTGTCACCGTATCGGTTAGAACAAATAGGATAGAATAAGAGATCATAAATAATAAACTTAAGAAAGTTAAATTCGGAAACTGTGAAACTGTGCAAAACCAGTCGAGAATTGTTCCTAAAACGATTTAACAACACAGAATAGTTCATGGCTATAGCATGGTTTAACTCATTCAAGTTTTAATACAATTCACCAAGTATCTCTTTGATAAACAACACGATAAATCAGAACTTAACAATTAAGAACTTTTCCACTGTTAAAAATTTAATATGGCTAGAATTTGGAAGTACACACGATATCCGATTGGATCTGAAGTTCATACGCTATCTAATAAATAAGGGGGAAATCACTTTCAAATGAACATAAAATAAAATGTTGATGCTCGCAAAATATACATTTATTTCACAGGTAATGTTACGGTAAATATTTAAACCATGCAACTCAAACTAGTTTGGTATTAAGCATCATAAAATCTATTAAAAATAACTTCATATCATCATAATTTGTGCAAAGATTACGTTGGTAACACACTTTCTCCGAAATCATATGGACACTGTATGCAATGAATACCTCATTATCATCTACCCAACTTTTCCATGCAACAAACTTTATACCTGTGATAATAAGCCTACCACTGACAATATTTTTGATGTATATGTTTATGGATACATATCAAATTTATATGGCGTACGGTATGTATTGATTTTACAATTAACTGTCATCAACTACGTCATCATCATCATCATAATCAGCATCACTATTACAATACTTAAAATAGACTCCTTTAATTACATAATTGGCCTATATAACAACATCAAATAAATGTCCAACATTTATCATCTACCGTACGTACAGGTGAGCACAGTTATCAAATTGTATGTTCATTATATTAGTACAGGACAGTCAACGAAAACAACGGAAGCAGACGATTAGAAAGGTGAAACACGTGTATATATAACTTATCATGATTATGATTTTATGAGTGGCATTGAAATGAATAGAAAAAGAAAAGCAGTACAATTTAAATTTAATTTTTTCCTGAACACTATGTAACACAATTTTTGTTTCTGGGTAGTAAGTCTTATTTCGTAACCGCTTATGCCACAAACGTATAGAAAATGGTTATTATTTCACACAAATTTTTCTTTTGTGATCAGGACAGTAATATTTTGAAATTTCCTATTTCGAATGAGAACACGTGCGAATTTGTCTTTTCGTTCACATCAACTCAGAAAAAAACCAATATATGAGTCAAAATAACATGTAGCTCCCACGTGACATTGTTCCTCCCCACATGAAATTCGGTCCGCTGTGACCAGTCACGCATGTGGAAGTGAGCCTTGGTGTTCCTGCTGTTTAAAAAGCAAAGACAGCAGAGAAACTTGGAAAAACCGCCATGGAGACACAGGAATGCTACCATTATGATTAATTCGTTGACCTCCCAGCCATACTCATAACACTTCAAGGCGTCCAGCAAGGTCTTGATGCTGTTATTATCCTCTCTAAAGTGCACCGAGTGATCCAGAGGAAGAGACTGATACTTGTTCTCATTGTGGAGCAGCAGGGCTTTGAGGCCCCTGAATGAGCTGTACATTAAGAGACACCACTCATTCTGGTTACAAGCGATTCCGATTGCCTCGAATAGACTGGTCACATTGTGACTGAAGTAGAGCCTATCATGACGGGTGAAGAAGCTGTATAAAGCTTGGTGACGCCTCCTCTGATCAGCGACTTGCACACTTTCATTCAAAAAGTTCTACTGCTTGACCCAAGACGTCCAAACCTCTGCATTTGGACTTGGTGAGACCAAGATCTCTAATTAAGTCGTTATGGTCTTTTTGGTTGAGGTAGCATGTGTTTCTCTCCTCAGTTCCACCTCTGAAATTATCATATGGATCTACGATGTCTTCCTTGCTCTCTGACTTGCAACTCTCTTCTAAAGACGGCTGCTCCCTCTCTCTGGAGGAGTGGGTACGGAGAGCTCAGGGCAGTGTGGCACCTAGGCAATGGATAAAGGAAGGTCGAGATACGTATTAGCAGGTGCATTCTTGCCAGTCCCACTTTTGGAATGGTCCATCATGCAGAAGTAGCAGTTGCATGAGTGGTCAGAAGGTTCCAGGAAAATTCTTTGGACAGCGATCTTCATGGCTCTCTTTTCCCTTCTGTACCATCCTACAACAATACATTTATTTCACCCATAACTAATGTGAAAGAGATTCTCACAATAGTTTTCGTATATAATATATTTTTTCAATATCAATGAAAATTGTAAAACATTTTATAATTAGAAATTTTACAATTTTAAAAATTCCGAACAACACCATCTGTTCATCTTACTTTCCAGATTTTTTCAGTGTCGCAGGTAAAATGACGTGCCCAGTGTTAGTCTTAATCCTTGACAGACATGCCGAAATATTCCTTCTGGGCCTCACACATCATAGAAAATGCTTCCATGGAGTACATGTACAGTACTGACCGCAGACATAGCAAGATGCATATGCTGTTTTCTTGCAGCTTCTTGATGCCATCTCCGAAAAATGCAGATATGTATCTACAAAAGCAGCTGGAACTAAACTGAACTGGTGATCTTAAGGTCCCTGTATTTATACTGCTTTTTATATTGAAATTAGGTAAATTAAAAAATATCACTGTCCTAGACACAAAAACAAACTCTGTGGATACTAATAGCCATTTTCTATACTTCTGAGACATAATCAATAAGGAAATAACACTTACAACCTTGGAATGAAAATTGTTTGTTACACGGTGAGTTTGCACAAGAGGGAAAGCAACTATGAAAAATGCTTACGGTTTTTACTTATTGAAATATATCAATTATTCACTCGTACCAAGCTCATTTTCTTTTTATTTTATGCTCAAATATATTTGTTAGCAAAATGTATAATAGACTGAAATTTCTTATTGGATCCCGCACAATGTCAGTGGTTTACTGTTTATGCTATGCCGTGTTTTGTGAAAAGTCGCAAAGAAACTATAAACACTAACATTATCATAGTCGACTATGCTGATGCAGCTTCAAGATAAATCATACATGATTTCAAAACAATCGCTACTAGTTTCAAAGGAATCGTTAAAGTTTGAAATAAACAGTCTCTGACTAAGAGGACGTATCTGAGAATACTGTTGTTACATGTTCAACTCGAATAATCTAAAATAGCCTAGTTCATGTCTTTCTTGGTATTAATTAATTCAACAAATCGTCATAGATCGCTCCAGCTTTGGGGAGAACGTGTATTGAAGAATATAAAACATTTATTGGCTTGATAACAACATACAGTTCAGTAATTATAAGACTATCAACGAATAACGTACATTTTTTCAAAAATATGAAAACAGTTCCTGAATATTATCAAATTTTAAAAAAAAACTGCAGCTAATGATCCTACAGACATCACCTCTCAGATTTCTGCTACGTATCTGTGCAAAGTTTCGATACTTATGTGTCTTCAAAACTGTAACAGGTATTCACACTGACCACAGCAAAATAACTTGCATTACCAAATATTCAGATATAACTTCTAGATAAACCCTACGATACAGTCGCAATACGTTAACAAAGTTTTACAAAGGCAAAGTTCCAACTTGCTTGAAATAAATATTACATGATTAAGAATACATACCTGTCAAGGATACTGCACAAATAGGAATATATATTAGTTCCACTGATATATTCTAATTGTTTCAGATGTTATTGTTCATTATCTTCCCCCGTATTAATTATTGTAATTATCCTCATAGATCATTTCTGCTTTGGTTTGGCCGTGTTTTGTATAAAACATAAACCATCAACATTGATCGGCGTGATAACAAAATGCAGAGATATAATTTTAACTCTGTATCGACGAATAACGTACATTTTAACACTTTTAAAACAATAACATCATTTATGAATTTTTGTGGAGAGAGAGGTACTTTGTTCAGAAATAAAATGTTACCTTCATTTCATCTAAGAATAATATCTTTGGAGAAATCCTTTCTTACTGTTTAATACTTTACTTTCACAAAAATTATGATTAAGACAGTTGTACAAATTATCGCTTATAATAATAATAATAATAATAATAATAATAATAATAATAATAATAATAATAATAATAATAATAATAATAATAATAATAATCGCTGTCGATGATGGTGATAATGAGTATGATAGGAATCATCTAATAATATTTTTTAGTTCCTTAAATCATTCAGCTGCAGTGATAATTATTTTTTTGTGTTTAGATAAATATATTAATAGTTAACCTCTTTACAGATATTTATAGTGTCATACAAATAGCGGCCTCACCATGACATGAATAATGGAACTGAAACTATTGGTATATCCATGTTGGATAGAAAACTATGTCTTCAGCACTTATATAATAGTTTATATCGCCAGAAAGTCATCAAGAAACTTCGTTGCATTGTAAAATTATATTCAAACAATCTCTAGTATGTATTCCTTAATATTTATAAAATTTATATATATATCTTCAGCACTTATATAATAGTTTATATCGCCAGAAAGTCATCAAGAAACTTCGTTGCATTGTAAAATTATATTCAAACAATCTCTAGTATGTATTCCTTAATATTTAAAATTTATAGATAGATAGATAGATAGATAGATAGATAGATAGATAGATAGATAGATAGATAGATAGATAGATAGATAGATAGATAGATAGATAGATAGATAGATAGATAGATAGATAGATAGATAGATAAAAGTATAAAATCTAAGGCAAATAGTCATTAAATCAATATCAATGACACAGTTATGTCGATGAAATAATTAGACGCAGGAGATGACTCATAGAAAATTTTCAAACTATCAGCAACTGAAGGATAACCAAAAGGTTGGAATGAAGTAACATTAAACATTATGAATGTGAAGGTTGGAATTCCAGTAAGAGGTCAATGTTTTTCTTGAGCAAATACGCAAACACTATTTTTTGTATATAACCAAAATGTCATAAGTAACAGGCATGTTAGACATATTCTTTGACGTGGTGCATGTGATACATTGAAATTAGCCACACTTTTACTTATTGTGAATGATGCATGAGAAATTCAACATGAGATTGATATTTTCTAGGACTGTGACAATTTGTTTGATAGTTTTCGATGTTTAAATAATAAGCTTAATATCAAGCTGAGATGGATGCAGAACCAGTTACTGAAGCATGCAAAAATGTCCCTTTTGAAATTCACGATGCCCTGAAAGCAGAAACTTAAGAAAACTGAAGCTTTAAATGTAGTCAAGAAAGTGGAAGATCTTTCTGAACTGGTTAACAAGCCAAAGGAATATTAAGGATTTACATAGATCCACGGAATCTGAATAAAGCTACAAAAAGAAAACATTTCGACCTTCCAACACATCAAGAAATTATGTCACATTTTGCATGAGTAGAGATGTTAGAATCTTTACTGGGTTTTGACAGATTTAACCTAATGAGGAAAGTTCTAAATTGCACTCATTTAAGAAACCTTGAGACAGATAGAGATATGCACTGAAAACAAATATAAAGGGAAAATCAATACTCTACATTGACGGTAAGCATTAAAAGCTTTGAAACAGCTCAGTCCAGGAAAGACTTAGAATTGGCAAAAGCAATAAATGGACTGGTCAAAATAATGTTATTACGGAAGTAACACCAAGGTCTTCATTAATAAACCCATGTCGAGGTGAATACATAAGAAAACCGAAAGACCCGTTGATGGTGCCAAATAAAATGTGGAAAATGACAGTCAGTATGAATCATGAAGCAGTAACGTAGTGGACTTTGAATCAAATGCGTCAAATTTACAAGTGAATTGCAGCGAACAGAATTTATAAACCAAAACATGAAGTACATGTACGGAAGTACGGAAACTAGAAAGTCTGACAGTTGTTGTGAGGTTTAATGCCTTTTTTCAACACACGATAGGCTATATATGGTGGCCAGAATTAATGGTGGAGGAAGAAACAGGGAAATCCACGGAAAGAACCACCGACCCACGAGAAGCTACTGCCAAGCTTTCTCACATATCCACATACGCCGAATCTTAGACTCGAACCCACGCAGAGATTAGGTGGCAGTGATCCATAGCGGACAGCGCTTTAGACCACTCGGTCACTCGAGCCCCCAGAAAAGCTGACATGGGAATATCTTTCCAGATATTTGTTTTCAGTGCATATCCGTATCTGTCTAAAGGTTTCTTAAATGAGTACAATTTAGAACTTTCCTATTTGAAGATATTATCTCAAAAAGTTTATTCTGATAGAATAGTGTATAAATAAGTAAGATACTGATTTAAAACTGGGTGAAACATTTAAATTTAAAAGGACTTTAGCATCATTAAATCAGTAATTATATTGAATTCTATTTTAGATAAACGGTAAGATAAATTACATAAATCATGGTTAAGAGTATATGGCTATAAACTACAAATTAAAGTTTGATCTCTAACATAGTAATTCATTATGCCACCATATATGGGACAGAAATTTCATTTAATAAAATGTACACTATTCAATAATCCACAATGTAAACATCAATAAACTAGTTTCTCGTCTATATATATATATATATATATATATATATATATATATATATATATATATATATATATATATATATATATATATATATATATATATATATATATATATATACGGTAGATTTTACTTCTGCCTCACTAATCTGTTGAATATTAAAATAGACAATAACAATTTACATTATAGCTTGAGCTCCCACATGTATCAAATTGTCGAAATGTACATTGCAGTGCAGTTCAACAAATGAGATAGATTACGGGCAGTTATGGTCCTGTAAACACCTAATATAATCTTTAGTTATTAAATTCTAGTCTTTAAAATAGACATACATAAATCATTACATCTGGGATTCTTAATTTTCAGTATATTATAAACTAACTGATATTCCATTTTAGTTAATTCATTGTCTTCAAGTGCACTGAACACTTCTTAGTTAATTATTTGAGCCGGTTCTATCTGGCGCTCACGTATCATTTTTATGTATGCATGCGTGACATAATTATCTGGAAAGATATTCAACTCAGCGGGAGGGACGTTAGAGCTCGATATTATATAACCGTAAGAAATGTGTTACAACTATGGCTGCACCATTGACGACGACATTGGCAAGAGTTCACTTCATTTTTTGCTTCACGAAAATTTCAGCACAGTTTAGGATAAATCGGCCTTAAATATTTTCTACACAGGATTTTCGCGAATTGTCTCGTAGCGAACGCTGTATTTGTGATGCGTAACAGGTAGATCCTGTTATTCCAGATTAGCATAGCTATATCTTATTGAACAGACACCAGGGGGGCGTGTGTGGGTGTGTGGTGTGTGTGTGGAGAGAGAGAATCTAAGTGCGATTACGTTCACTACTTTTTTAGTCTTAATGAGAGGATTGAGTGGTGGATAAGAGTGGCTGTCGTAACCTTGGTCGAGAAAGCTACAAAACTGACATTCTTACACTGCCGTGGTCTTTGAGACTGACGTGAAAGGCAATGCTTGTTTTAATTTTATTTGTTTGCTTTTTAAGCAAATTAATCGACTTTTATTGTCTTAATATTTGCTACCACGCAGTTTCTTGTCAGTTCTATGAGTTGTCGGTAATTTTAATTTCCGTCATCACAATCTCAAACTCGTCAATGCTAAATATGCTTTATCATCTATAACCACTGAATACAGAATAATAATCATATTAGGACTCTTTTCTGCTGCTACGAGAGGTTCTGAATAAATACGTAGTTATGAATTTATTTTGTTGCTGCCACGAGAGACACCGGTTACTATTGACATTGCCACAACAGTAATTCCGATTGGTGCGCTAATGATGGCTATTGTGCCGTGATTTCAACCACACCAAAGCCAATATTTATTGCCGCGGCTAGACCACAAATAGCATCTACAACGAAATGCACTCGCTTATATTACACGATCAACACGATTTTCTTTGTGATTTCGTTTTGCAGTCGTTGTCCCGCTTTTTTTTCTACTTCGCTGACATCAAGGATCACTTATAACTATTCTATTCATAATATGATCGCCTTTAAAATTGCTCGACAGGCCGACCTGGATCAGGTGTAACATGCACATCCACGTCTAACCAAAAATTCGCCCTTCTTCAATAAAACTAGAGGTCGCTTTTGTTTCAATGGAGTCATTAATCGTTGTGGTTGTTCACAATTCGATTGTACTGCTCGCAATTCCAACGCAATTCCAACAACTTTTTTGATACTATCAATGACTTATGTTACAAATTGTTTAGCGATTGGTGCAGTGCGCGATGATAATTCCTTGTGCACGTTTGGTGCTCTGCAGACACTCCACCAACATCACCAGGACCGGTTCCATAATATGTTATGCGAACGATTTTCATCTCGTTAGCAATAAGCATAATGGCAAAACGAATATTTGTCAACGATCATTAAAATATGAAAGACACACAACCAACGGTAATCAGAAACGTTCACGATTCCACAGCTGGTGGAAACCTAAACAATAATATATATACCCTGACAAACTACGCCTGTCGCTTCAGATCTGCGTACATATCAGTCACTGTTGTTGTTACACCGATTTGAATCGTTGATGTAATCCACACAATAAGATATATGCAATGCGTAAAAATCGTTCGTCGTCTGGAATGGTACCAAGCCAACCTAAAGCTGTTCTTATTTTTTTCACACTTTAATCTACACGAGTTAAAAAGAAACTAGGCTTTTGGAGGTTCAACAGCTAAATGTCGAAGGATACATAGACAAAGTAAAGAAGAAATTAAAAGAAATGAAGTCACTTTATCTTACTGCTAGTACCATTGCGGCTACTGTTAATACTACTATTACTGAACCGCTCCGGTGGCCTAGTGATTAGAGCGTTCGCCTTGGAATGAGGAAGGTCGTAGGATCAAACACCGGCCAATTCACACCAAAGACTTATGAAAATGGTAATAGCAGCTGTCTCGATAAGCACTCAGCAGTAAGAGCTTAGTGTTAGGACTCGAATGCCTGGTGTCCAGATAATGTGACTAGGCGGGGCATCACGCTACGTGTCTACAGAATTATATCCCGATGCTAGACATTACTATAAACTGTCACAATGCAAACATTTTAGCGATATGACTGAAAAATTATTAAGTTACATTAAAAATGCAAATCACACACACACACGTAATACTACTATTGCTAATATTAATAATAACAATAAAAACAAAAACATCAACATCATCATCAACAACAACAATAACAACAATAACAACAACAACAACAACAACAACAACAATAATAATAATAATAATAATAATAATAATAATAATAATAATAATAATAATAATAATAATAATAATAATAATAATAATAATAATAAAATATTCTTATATAACAAGGAAAAAGAAAAAGAAGGATAATTGAACATTTATGAAAATGTATTACAAACAAATTTTTATGTTGAGTTCGCCGATACTTGAATGTTTGAATATTTGTCTTATAGAAATAAGAAAACAAAAAATAAAATGGATGATTTTTCGATCAAAAATTTAAAAGACAGATGCAGAAAAAAATACAAAATATATTTGTAGCTTGAAAAAGAAGACATTGTATGAAAAAGGAATAACAAGAGCGAAAGATAAATCGAGACAAATAATCATTGATCAGTTCAAAGTTTCAATTTTTTTGATAACTTATGTGACACATTATTTTGTAACAAGTTAGTAATATAAGTAAAATAAAACTAGATGGTTTATTGAGAAAATATGACTTTTTAATTGAAAAAAAAAATCAAAATAATTGGAGTGTGAACTAACTCTTCAATAACTTCAAAATCCAAAAAGAACATGATTAATGGTAAAATTCCAGAAAGTGATGGATTTAATATTTATCTTTTTTAATTCGTCAGGAAGGATTTAGGATATCTTTTGACAAATTCAATAAAAACGGATCAAGAAGGGACTGTAACGGTAACACAGAGGGAGGGAATTATCACATTATTACCAAAGGAAACTACATGTGGAGACGTTTTGAAAAATTGGAGACCTTTTGCTTTCTTATGTTTCTTCTAAAATATGTCTTGTCAATTATAGTAAGCAAGATAAAAACTGTTTCCCAAAATTAATACCTGAAAGTCGAGTAAGCTTCATGAAATGTAGATATGTGTGGGGAGACCGCAAAATATAGAGAATCTCAAATGGGTAATTATTTAATATTAAATTTATTAAACGAGTTTCATATTGTCCAGTTTGTGCGAGCCTTCTATCCGTCGATTCGATACATACATACATACATACATACATACATACATACATACATACATACATACATACATACATACATACATACATACATACATACATACATACATACATACATACATACATACATACATACATACATACATACATACATACATACATAAATACATACATACATACATACATACATACATACATACATACATACATACATACATACATACATACATACATACATACATACATACATACATACATCCATACATACATACATACATACATACATACATACATACATACATACATACATACATACATACATACATACATACATACATACATACATACATACATACATACATACATGTTCGTTCGTCGAGTCGACGAAGACCATTCTAGTCATCCATGAGATGGATGGACTGTTTCTGTTCTGTGATTGCGCTGGTGGGTGATAAGGCCAATCCTTGTTCGAAAGGTTCGGTTGCAGAAGGGACACGGGATGAGTGGGACATCTCCAGGAGGGTTGCTGGCGCGTGCTTTTCTGACATACATACATATATACATACATACATACATACATACATACATACATACATACATACATACATACATACATACATACATACATACATACATACATACATACATACATACATACATACATACATACATACATACATACTTGTCGCTAAATGATGCTGACCACCTACCAGTCCTAAAAATAACCCCTCAATGCTAAATGCCAAGCCAGGTAGCTGCTAGCAACATTTTTTTATAAGTCTTTGGTATGACTCGGACGGGGTTTGAACTCGAGATCTTTCGATGCCGTGGCTGTAATAAATTTCGAGTGTGCGACACTTCTCAACGGTAACCGGTGTTGAAAAGGTCACACTAAATTCTAATTTCGTATTTCAAACAACACTTTACCTCGCAGCGTAGATTGCGCGTTAAACCACTGTAAAACTCATCATTAAAGTTTTCAATGTATTCATTTATTAATGCGTGAAATTTTATTCGGTCTATAATCCTGTTGGAGGGTTTCGCTGACAAGAGGATGTGTCCTCGTTAATAATTTCTAGTGCAATGTTAACATTATGAATTGATTCTACAAGTGTTTCCAATCGATTAGCTAGGTAGTTAGGGTCACACAGTCTACTATGACCTTTTCCTTACGTTGGTAGGTGTTTTTAATTTCATAACTCAGATTCTTCGAGTTCCAAGGAAGAATTATTATTTTTAGCAGACATTCATCCAGAAAGATGTCTTCAACACACTAACAATATAATGGACGCTACGTAAAAAGTTGAATAAAGGCGAATGCGACGTTTTGACTTACGACAAGAGTGATTCCTGTGCCGTACGATATGATAAAATGTAGGTCACGTCACTATAACTTCATAGGAAATAATTCGGTCACTATGCCAAACTCTATAGGTCTTCACAATCACAAATGAGTTTTTACACCACAAATGCAAATGAAACGGACCGTTCCAGTATTACTTTCATTTTATTAGGAAACGCATGCTTTGCAGGGTTTTTCGTTCTTATGATTTTGATCATCTATTCAACACATTCAAAAGAAAATTATAAAAATATCCAGATAGACCCACTTACAGATTTTTCAAGAGTGCAAAATATGTGTAGATGGGAGAAGCATATGTCGAAAGTTGTTTCTGCTATTGCCTTAATGATGTAATGATAACAGCGTACCATAACATATCAAATGGTCTCTGTGGATTCTTTTCCTTGGTTAGCTTGGTGGACAATACGTAAGGACTTTGAGCATGGAGTATTTTGATAAATGATTTCAAAATCTAAAATTGGTATTGAGATGACGTTATCTCAACTATTATGTACAGATTCAAGTGAAACGCAAAAAGGAACTTCATCCTAAATGTCATAGACGTTGTTATCAATGTTATCTGAATGATCAGAACAATGATTATATTGAAGATGTTAAAAACCAAGACATTGACATCGATAAACTAAGAAATCCGCTGCAGATATAATTTAAACAATTAAAGACAGAGAATTACATAGTGCTTTTCGAGGAACTTATTCCACAAGAGACTATACTCCTTTGAATTTGGAAGAACGTATCGTGGATGTGTTTGTGACTGAATTTTCTTGAATTTATTTTACCAGAAGATTCTCTGTTCAGAAAGCAATGCCTTAAAATTTACACTATTACAGTGATAAAATACTTCTTCTCATGTGTGAAAAGGAGACTAGTCACGCTGACAGCTAAGATATGTGTGTCGCTATTAATGTGCCCGATTAGATTTTACACTGTGTTATGTATATTTAATATAATTTCTTCTGTGCTAGTTCAAATTTTTATTTTATTTTTATTTCATTGCATGCTATTGTAATGATGACTTTATTCACTCTATTTGACATTTTCCCGGGAAGTTCAGCTCAGTTTTAATAAATAATCACTACTGCTACATTGTATTTTTAGCTGACTTAGTTCCTGATCTTGATACAGAATTGATAAACACAGAGTGAAAATCATGTATGCGTGTTAGTTTGAATAAACAACTTTGAACGTGATAATTGACTTGTAGTTTTTTTTGCGCCTATAGGACTAAATGATCATGTGACCTCATCACGTGGGTCTGAATTACGTTTTAGCTGGGGATAAAACTGAAGTTTTATAGTGAAATAGTCAGTCATATTTCATACCTTCAGAGCTCAAAGGCATTTTGTGTTGTGACCAGTTTATGTTGAATATTTTATTTAAAATAATGTATTCACCCTGGAAAATACTTGTCTTCATCAAATTTCTTGGACAAACACATTTATTGGAAATTATTCGGAATTCTAAAACCGGAATATCATTCTTGATTCACAAAATTCAACAAAAACCTATTGAAACGATAACACTAAACCGGATATAGAAGACGTCATCCCCTTCCATCTTGGAACGTCATCGGGATTCAAACTTTGATTCATTTAGAACTTTTTGTGATAGGACTTATAATTTTAGATTTTAGGAATGCTTTTGAATTAGATTCACGAACCGTAAGTCCTGCTTTATATTTTAACTTGTTTCCTAAGAAAATAAATTATTTTTGTTAAATTTTACAAAGCTTGTTAGCTTTACTCTTTTGTTTGTTACTGGTACGTTCCTTGACACGTAACAAATTCGGTCGGTGTTCTCGTCCGTTCTTTTTTTATATGTAAAAAATTATTTATTTTTAAAATTTAATTCCACTAGTTTTCTAAATATTTTCAATCTCAAGAACTATTTCACAGTTTGTTTGAAATTGTTCGTGAATTGTTTGAAGAATAAAAGATGAATTGCGTGATTTTGCCAGAAAATGTGATCTTTCTGAGGCAAAAACTTCCTTAACGAAGCAAAAATAAAATATTTGGATCCACTAATTGGTTGAAAATAATATTTTCGATATAAGTGTAATAGGTTCAATCAGTGAGTCTTTATAGATTGACATAAAAGTAACGGAATTTAAATCAAAATACAAGAATGAATTAGAGTTAAGGAAGCTTGACCTTCAGAAAGAAGAAAATTGATGCTATTTGAGAGAGAGAGAGAGAGAGAGAGAGAGAAACAATTGCACAATTGCAGTTTCAATTTTGGAAAGAGGAGATAGAGACAGGAAAGAGAAAGGAAAATGCAATAATTAAACAAGGAAGACAGAGAGAGAGAGAGAGAGAGAGAGAGAGAGAGAGAGAGAGAGAGAGAGAGAGAGAGAGAGAGAGAGAGAGAGAGAGAGAGAGAGAGATTAAAAATTAAAATTTGAATGAAATAAATGGAGCTGGCAAGAGAGAAACTCATTCCCACTTCACGTAATGATTCCAGTTTTGATATTACAAAGAATTTTAGACTAGTACCCCTTTTAGCGTAAAGAAAATAAATATTTTCCATATTTTGAAAAAGTTGCTGAAATTTTAAAATGGCTAAAGGAGCATTGGACCCAATTAATGTAGTGTGTACTCTATAGCAAAGTCCGAAATATCTTTTCATCCCTACCAAGATAACAAAGGTCTGACCATAACGTGGTTAAGAAATGCCTCTTATAGGGTTATGAGTTAATTCCTAGGAATTAATGGCAACAATTCAGGAACTATAAACAAAAAAGCTGCACAAAGTTATGTCGAATTCGCAAGAGAACAAAGAGCAGTTTTTTGAACGATGTTACTTATACAAGAAAGTTGAACATGATAATGAAAATCTCAAACAACATGTATTACTTGAAGAGTTCCAGAACAGAGTCCTTAGTGACATTAAAACTTATCTTCAAAAGCATAGGAATAAAACCTTGGAAAATGGCGATCATGCTGATGATGAGTATTTATAACTCATAAAGTTCCTGTTGTATGCAAGTCTTTCACTCAGAAGTCTTCAGCTGAACGGCATTTCATCCAAATTCGACAAACTTATAAATCTCAGTCTGGGACAACTTTTAAATAAACAAGCTTGTAATAAACATGATTCAAAATCCTTTTAAGCTTGATTCAAAATTCGTGTCTCTTCCTACGTGTACCTATTGCAAGACGAAAAGACACACTATTTATGATTGCTTTAAATTGAAATATAGGCATCAGAATCAAGACAGACCTACCCCAAATGCTCTTATTTTTAAGAGGTCAAAGTCACGATCATGTATTGAAAACAAAACATTTATTATGTCTAATAAACCCCACTCTGATTTTATTATGGAGAATTAGGTATCATTTATGTCGCAGGGTTCTATATCACTCATGAGTGATTTGGCCAATCATATCCCTATTAACATATTAATGGATACAGGAGCTTCTCAGAGTATTTTATTATCGTTTTTTATCGGGTAATTTGCCTTTTTCTGACAGGTCTTCTTCTAATGAGAGTGTTATCATTCAGGGAATAGAGTGTGACTTGGTTAATGTTTCTCTCCATTCTGTAAATTTGTCAGTAATTTCGTTTCAGGACCTGTTATAGTCGGAATAATGTATTCTGTGCCTGTTTGGGCATTCATTTATTACAAGGCAGAGACCTAGCTGGAGACAAGGCTGTGGTTCATTCACCTGTAACTGACAATCCTTCTTTCGATCGGAACGTTGATCATATTGAAAAAGAATTCCCTTAGTTATACCCACCTTATGCAGTTACTAGAGCTATGGCGAAGAAAGCTCATGAGAAAGATTTTGATAAGTATTCCTTTAACTGACACATGTGTTGTTCAGGCTTTTGATGAGGTCACTTTCACTCCTAATTTGAATCAGTCGAGAGATATTGATCACATTGATCCTCTTTAAACTGCTCATTCCTTTTTACCTAATCAGGGTGACAAATACACATCACTAGTCGAACAGGTAAGAGATTTTGTCTGTTTCAGATGGTCATTAGTGAAACTGAAGCCACTGAAGTACCTGTCTCTTATTTCATTAAAAACGAAATTTTCATGAGAAAATGGCGACCTCCCGAGATACCTGTTGGTGACGAGTGGTCAGTGAACTATCAAATTTTTGTTCCAAAAGCTTACAGTCAGGAAATACTTAATTTGACCCATGCAACTCCTCTTACTGGTCATGTTGGGATTAATAAGACTTACCACAAGATCTTGACTCACTTGTATTGGCCAAACTCGAACGCGATGTTTGTAAATGCTGTAGATCTTGTCGTACTTATCAAATGGTAGGAAAACCCAATCCAAAGATACATAAGGCTAATATGCAACCTATTCCTACATTTGATGAACCATTTAGCAGATTAATGGTAGATTGTGTTGGTCCCTTACCTATGACCAAGTCAGGCAACCAATATTTGTTGACCATTATGTGTGCGCCAACAAGGTTCCCAGCGGCAGTTTCTTTGAGTAATATTAAAACTAAAACTGAAAAAAACGCTTTGACAAAGTTTTTTTTTTTACTCACATTGATCTTCTCACATCTGTTCAATCGTGTCAATGGTCATATTTTATGTCTGAAATTTTTCAGCAAGTTATATATGAATTAGGCATTCAACAATTCAAATCTTCTGCCTATCACCATGGGAGCCAAGGGGCTTTAGACAGATTTCATCAGACTAAAGAATTTGATTAGATCATATTGTTTTGATACAGATAAAGATTGAGAAGGCATATATTTACTGATGTTTGGTGTTAGGGAGTCAGTTCAAGAAACTTTAGGATTCAGTTTTTTTGAACTAGTGTTTGGACACGCTGTGCGTGTATCATTGCAGTTGTTGAAAGAGAACCTTCTTTCTAATGAAGATAATGAACGTAATTTTCTTGATTTTATTTCAAATCTTAAGTATAAGTTGCCAAAGGTGATTTCGCAAGACCGAATCTATCTCAACTCAGTCAAGAATGAAATTAAGGTATCATAGACACTCAAAGGAAAGACGTTTTCAGCCTGGTGATAGAGTTATGTCTCTCTTGCCCATTTCACAAAATCGTCTTCAAGCAAAATATTATGGTTCGTACATGGTTGAAAAGAAAGTAAATGATTTACATTACATCATAAATATTCCTGGGAGAAGAAACAAAAAAACAAATTTGCCACATTAACAAGTTAAAGTAATATATTGATAGAGATAGCCAGGTAAATCATGCAATTAATTTAGTTGTACCTGTCCCATTCACTGAGGAATTCAATCGGTCTCTAATGATTGTGGAGTGAAAAATCTTCTGAATTCGGAAATTATGATCAGTAACGTTTACATTTGCAACAACAAGAAAAGAATTAAACTTAAACAGCTATTATTTGAATATGAGCACTTGTTTCCACGTGTTTCTATGAGGACAAAAAAGAATTTCATGACGATCAAATAGTAAATTCCAAACTGATGAAACAACGCCGATACAAGATAAACTATCTCAAACATGAATACTTGGAAAAGGAAATTAAGTAGTTGTTAGAGAATGATTTCGTAGAGCCCAGTAGAAGTGATTGGAGTTCACCGTGTATGCTTGTTCCGAAACAGGATAAAACGTTCCGTATATGCAATGACTATAGGAAAGTGAACAGTATGAATAAAAAAGATTCAATTCCATTATCAAGAAACGATGATTGCATTGATAAAATTGGAAATGCCTAATATGTCACCAAATTTGACCAACTAAAATGATTTTTGCAAATTCCGCTAACTAAAAGGGCAAAGAAAATTTCGATATGTGTGATTTCAGATGGACTTTAACAAAATAAAGAAATAGATATTGGGATGAAGGGTTCGCCAAGTACGTTTCAACGTTAGATGAATATGATTACCTCTAGTAATGATAATTTTGATGCTTATATCAGCTATGTGATCATTTACAACGACACCTGGAAAGAACATCTAGCAACAATTTGGAAATTCTTTGACAGATTCATTGATGCCAGTTTGACAATCATTTTTATCTAAAATGAGTCTTGTGTAACTTATATATGACATGTTGTGGGACATGGGCATGTTACATTTATAAATGCTAAGGTAATGGCTATCTTTTAATTCTGTCTGTCAGTAAATAGTAACTAATGCAATGTTTGGAAATGGATGGATACTACCGGAAATTTTGTTCCAAGTTTTCTAATATTGCTGAACCCCTGACAAATTTATAGAGCAAGAAAAACAAGTTTCTTTGGAATGAAAAATATCAGAAGGCTTTTGACAAGTTAAGGGTCATACTTAAATGTGCACGAGTCCTTACAGCTCCAAATTTCAGTCAATCTTTAAAATTATCTGTTGATGCCAGTGATGTTGGGCTTGGAGCAGTATTGATTCAGAAATGTTAGAAAATGTGTTGATCATCCAACGTGCTATGTTTCTAAGAAATTAAATAAGCACCATAGAAATTATTCAACAATCAAGAAGGAATGATACCTTCTATTTTGGTATTACAACATTTCAAAGTTTACCTTATTTTAGCTCCTTCTCTGATTGTTGTGTTTAGTGACCACAACATACTTACTTTCATCCACAAGATGATAAACAAAGATCAAAAATTATTGAGGTGGAGTTTGTTGTTACAGAAATATAATGCTGACTTCAGGCACATCAAAGGAAAAGACAATTTAATAGCAGAGGTACATTCCCTTGTATTGAAATATTATTTCATGTACACATTGCATTATTAATATGAGTTCTTATGTATTTCTTTTAACCTCATGTATAATTAACATATATTGAAAAGAAAGTTTTATTATATAAATCTTTTTTTTCTTTATGGAGGAAGTGTTACGTATATGTAATGTAATTTCTTGTGTGTTAGTTTCAAGTTTTTATTATATTTTTATTCCATTACATGTTATTGCAATGATTATTTTATTCACTGGATTTGCCACTTTCCCGAAAAGTTCAGTTCAGTGTTAGTAAATTATCACTATTGCTACATTGTATTTTAGTTGACCTACTTCCTGGCCTTGATTCAGAATTGTTAAACACAAAGTGAAAATCATTGGTCCTAATCAAAGTCATACATGGCCTGCGCGTTAGTTTGAGTAAACAAGTTTGTTTAAATTCATTTCCAGCGGTGGAATCATTAATTTTTAGCTATGGTTATACTAGGACACGTGATAATTGACTTTTAGTGTTTGGCGCCTTTCAGACTAAGTGATCACGTGACCCCATCACGTGGCTCTGAATATTTGATAATTTGAGTTAGTGTGCGTCTCAAACTGAATCGAATTAACACCGTTTTCATTTGATATATAACGTTAACGAGTATAAGACCAACGGAAAAAAAAAAAGAAAAACATGATGTGCTTGCTAGCCTGGACAAGAGACAGCTTTGGTAAAATGTTTGTTAACAAGTTGGCTAAGAGAATCTCTCTGCTGACAATACAAATTTGTTACAGCTGTCAAGTGGAATTACTAGATGGATGACCCATGTAAAATTATATTATGATCGTCTAAAAGAAGCATCAATCAAACAAGACAATTTTCAACGAATAGAATAAGAGCTAATGTAATGTTTTAAACGTACTATTACCGAATTTAACAAATTGGCTGTCTACCTTTCAAATGACAACATTGTGAAATATTTTGATTTGAGTAAATGCTGATTATGACCAACATAATAATGTTGAGATTTCAATAATTAGATTCAAAGGTGTGTGGGCAATACTGTGTATACAGTGTATTTCCTTCATCATCGAATAATTGGATTCCTGTAGAACATTCACTTAATTATGTTTGATTTAATTTTCCTACAAACGACAAAACATATATGTAATTTGGTGATTATTATAAACAACTCTTTTCTAGACCATAAGAATGAAAAATGCAAGTCCATTTACGTTAAAACGAAACCATCTTAGATCATTGGAACCACAATCTTGCGTAACATCAATTGTCAACCTCGTAAATACTTAATGAAGAAGAGGTGCTGCACTATTACTATTTTTCTAACTTTATTATTACTGACGATTTATTATCCTGGCTTTTTGGTAAATGTTGATCAGTAAACATTGCTTTGTTTGCTATAATATGCATTAATATTATAAATTCTTTCCATGAGTTCGTAATTTTGTAAAGTTTATGTTCTTAAGTGCTCATGAGCTGCGGAAATGTAAAAATTTAAAACGTTACCTGTGCTGATGTGCAAACATTAGTTGAGTATGGATCAGCTAACCTCACATTTTCACTAGGTGAACATGGTCACATGGTCTATCGAAGTTAAACCAATTTTTTCTTGACGAGCCTTTGATCATCAGGGTAGTAAGTATATGCGTTGGAGTGTCATTTAGTGGAGTGTCCCTTAGTGGAGTTAGTGGAGTGTCATTTAGTGGAGTGTCATTTAGTGGAGTGTCATTTGGTGGAGTGTCATTTAGTGGAGTGTCATTTAGTGGAGTGTCATATGGTGGAGTGTCATTTAGTGGAGTGTCATTTGGTGGAGTGTCATTTGGTGGAGTGTCATTTAGTGGATTGTCTTTTAGTGGAGTGTCATTTAGTGGAGTGTCATTTGGTGGAGTGTCATTTAGTGGAGTGTCATTTGGTGGAGTGTCATTTAGTGGAGTGTCATTTAGTGGAGTTAGTGGTGTCATATTTAGTGGATTGTCATTTAGTGGAGTTTCATTTAGTGGAGTGTCACTTAGTGTGTCAGATCCTTACAGTGACCCACAATGTTATATTCATATCTGGCCCCATACCAACTAATAGTATTAAGCTTAAAGACGTTGTTAACATTGTTACTAGTCTATGCTCTTAACATAAGTAATATAAAAGAGTAAAATACAACAAGTTTTGTACAATTTAGCAAATATAATTTATTTCCCTCAAATTCAAAGTGAAAATGATAAATACATTAACTTACGGCATTGCGTATTAAATAAAAAAATAATCCAAGAATTACAGACACAAGTCCTAAAAATATAAAGTCCTGAATAAAACTCAGTTCAAGTCCCGAAGAGATCCAAAACTGAAGGCGATGACGTGTCTGTCATTGCCTATGGATTACTGATGTGTCAACATTCTTTTATTGAATCACAAAATTTTAATTCCAGGTGAATTAAGTATTAACTCCAGTTAATAAAATTATCCAAAAATTTTATTAGAGCACTATTGTATTTTCAGAGAAAATAATCACTTGAATTCAATAGCCACATATAATACAACTTACAAGTGCTAGATATTAAACCACGAATGGTAAAATGATATCAGTTAATATATGTATAGTTCTCTACTTGACCTCAGGTCACAATTAGCATTTTCTAAAATAAAAACCATGACCTATAAAAGAAAATAATATTCTAGAATGATCTAATGAGCCTTGTTTGCTTGCAACACAATAATCTGCAAATTCATCTAGGAAATTTTAAAAACTCGACCCAAATACACATATTTACTCCTACCTGTTTAGCTGAATAAATGTCCTGATATTAAGTTCATAAATATATAGAATAATTAAGCTATTATTAGTTGTTTACATAAGTGAACTCGTGACTTTCTGTTCTGCTGAAGTAACATTATGTAATGCCTAGTTATCGTATACGTATCATCCATCTTAAAAAATTAAAACAAAGGGTTCACACACATTATGTTCATACAATTGTACCTGCTTACTGCTACATATCATAATGCATTAAACCTATTTCTTGCAGACTAGGATATGTATTTACAAATTAATATGTTGAAAATTTTAGCAGAATTAGATGGTTGTAATCGCATCTGTTATCAGCTACAAAATAGATCACAAAGCTTGTTAAACTGGGAGTGGTGAGTGAATTGTAAAACCAAGAATATAATATGTCCACAAATGTTCAAGCACACACTCAACGAATAAAGGATTTTACAAAACTTCATCGGAACTGAGAAAAACATCCGATTCGTAATCTGTGCCGTCTTGCAAATAGCTACTGTATGTTTCCACTGTTTCTTTAGCGGCCACTGCTTTCTGCACCTGCAGCGATAGGAAACGTTTGACCTTTACTTCACTTTTGCACAGATGAAAGGATGAAAGACAAAAGAAAAAGAAAGCAACAATCAAAAGCAGTATTTAAATAGACTAATGACAATATCCCTGAGCCGCATCTTCCTTTG
This sequence comes from Potamilus streckersoni, assembly GCA_016746295.1. Classification (NCBI taxonomy): domain Eukaryota; kingdom Metazoa; phylum Mollusca; class Bivalvia; order Unionida; family Unionidae; genus Potamilus; species Potamilus streckersoni. The sequence goes on along the minus strand of JAEAOA010002216.1, from coordinate 1,978,203 downwards.
CGACATCTCACTGAATTCAAATGTGATTTTAATCCCCTCTTAAGTCATTTAGATGTCTCTCCTTACAAAAGTGAATGAATTGTTTCAACGCAAAAGGAATAAATAAACCCTGGCAAAAAGTATATGCAAGCAAATGTGTGAAGCCTAGAAGAAAGAGAAAATATGTGTACCCAGTCACAGAATGTCCCGGCGCCATGGCAAATCATTCTAGCATTCTCTGCCGTGTGATCTTTTGCCAGGACAGAAGCAGCCTTGCAGATGTTTTTTCTCAGCGTCTTGATAGTGAAGCTTGAAATTCGACTTTTTACAGATTCATTCCCAGATTTCTCAAGTAGCTTTCGAACATAGTCCCAATCCTTAAAAAGAAAATATGCAAATAATGGTGATAAAAACAGATTCCATAGTTCAATTTAAAGTCAAGGAGCTGTCACGAGCGTGGACAAGGTTTCTGTCCTGCTTGTATTTGTGAGGAAGTGATGTTTTTCGTTAGTACATGGGAAATGTTTTGGGGTTTTATTGTTTGGGTCGTTTTTAGTGGGAGTGGGTTGAGGGTGATTGTTTTTTGTTTTAGATTTTGGGGTGGATTGTGTCTCAGTGCATTTTTATTCGTTATCTATGCCATTCATTGCGAGAAAATTTTCTTTTGTCATCAGTTTTTATTTTGTCAGTGTTAACTTTACTTTTGAAGCTGTTAACTTGCACAAGTCTGGCCTGATAATGGGTTTAATTTATTCTAATTCGTTTAACTATTTATTCGATGATAGTGCAATTCGTCGCTGATAACTGTTTCGTACCAGGTGCTACTCTTTATTTATAGCTTACAAACAATTTCATTTTTGGCGTGTGTTATTCTATCCATCAATGGTAACATAAACTCAGTGACTGTAAGTTTTGAGTTAATTCGTCTTACGTTTCAACTCTATAAATATTTATGTGTGTAGTCTATTTCACTTAATTTAATAATGGCAGACATATGTTTCGTTTTAATTTTTTGTTATTCTTACGTAATTTCATTCTGTCACAGTAAGCAACTTTTCGTTCGTCAATTTTAAATAGTTTGGAATAAAGCCACTTCCAACTTTCCCACGTCTTAATTATTGTCATTATTATTATTATTATTATTTTTATTATTATTATTATTATTATTATTATTATTATTATTATTATTATTATTATTATTATTATTATTATTATTATTATTATTATTAATGTTATTATTATTCCAGGGAACGTATGTTTCCTGTTTTTTTATTTCTAACTTTCAGTAAGCTCATTTGGCAAAGTTTAGAAATATATTTCGTATTTAATCAATTAAAATATGAGATCAAAAAAACCACTTAAAGTTAGTAAATATTGTCCATTTTTAATAGTTTAATAACTTTTTTCGCTCAAATATAAGTAACACTGACGAAATGACTACGTCTGAATGAAAAAGAAAATCTCACACCATATACCTACCATTCCTTACCTATATGAATAGTACCCCTATTATGCATACCTGATCGTACCTGATTATATCCGCTAAAGAAGGGAGCTGTGGGGATTGAAAGAAATCTGAACGGTCTGCTGTATTGCTGAATAATTCTAACATCCAAATATAAATAAATACTTTATATTACTCTTTCATTCTATTTATTTAAATCAGCACTGATCTTGCTATTTCATTATATTTATATAAATCAGTACTTTATCTTACTGCTTCATTATATTTATTATAACAGTACTTTATCTTACTGTTTCATTATTTATATTTAAATCTGTATTGTATCTTAGAGTTTCATTATATTTTAGATGACCGATGATCTTAATAATATTTTCTTCATTGCTGACCTTTACTTTGGCTTCCCATTCTCCAAGAAGCAGGAAAGTGGCCATCATGACATCATTTAGAACGTTCTCTGGTTTTCGTACGCTTCTCATATGAACTATTTGTGTCTGCTCCATCCGCAACACTTCCTGAGTCGAAGTCTTCAAGGCGGTTATGTGTTTCTTTACTTCCTGTTTATCAAGCATGAATAGAAATTATAGACAAAAAAAAACATAAAAATATTGAACACCTATTGCATTGTATTGTCCCCTATGTATATCCGCATAACATTTAAAAATGTTATATAAATTTTTTGACCGTATTATATATCTGTCTATTTATCTGTCTTTCTATCTTTCTATATATCTACATGTCTTGTCGAAGTCTTCAAGGCTCTTATGTTCCTTTACTTTCTGTTCGTAAAACACAAATCCAAATTATAGACATATAAGTGTTAAGAATAATATAATGTACGTTCATGAACTCTTATTGCAGCCTATTTCTCCTGTTTAGATTCCTAAATTGTTCTAAATATTTAAATATACTATCTATCCATCCATCCAAATATCCATCCATCCATCGAACCAACCAACCAACCAACCAGCTATATATCTATCCAAACATTGATCTATATATCCTCATGTCATGTCGATCGTCTTTCTTACTGTCTATCTACCTCTATCTCTGGAAAATCAAAAATATATTGACTTAGTCCTTGCTAGACTGACTCATGGACATCCTTGTTAGACTGACTCATGGACATCCTTGCTAGACTGACTCATGGACATCGTGCAATGAGGATTCAGTGTGTGTCTTATTCTTTATCAATACTTTAATTAGGTCATCTTATGTTCAGAATATATAAGTTTGACATTAAAAACTATTTTAGAAATATTACTTCCTATTTTAATAAATCAGTGAAATGTCATTATTTGAAGACTGATACAAAAAAAATCTTATAAAAGGAATAACGCTTTTACACTATTATTTCGCTGTATATCCAAATATTGCTATCTCATCCACGACTCGTTTTGTCTTCTACAAACATACTTTTCATTTTACATTAGAGCATACCATCATGGAGGTGAAAAAGAAAGCATGTTCTCTGTAAAAGTCGTTCTTTATTGAAAATATAAATTACAGTATCAGGTGGTACCTTCACTGCATTTTCTTCCTTGTCGTTCGACAAAAGATAGTTACAGGCGTTTACAAAGTCAGAGGCGAGCTCATCTTCGTCATCTTTTGTATTAATCTGCAATGCATATTCGCCACCCTTTGGAACTGCTACCTTAATTTTTACCTCATTCTGAAATATTTTCTGGTCAATATATGTTTGGAGTTCGGCGCAGGTATATTCTATATGATGAAGTCTTGCCTCAACTTTCACCTGTCTAAGTAAGTGGAAAGAAACGACGGTCCCTTGTTGACGTCTAACATCCACTTTTGCACGGGAGTAAGATATTGCCTTCAATCCAGCTCTTTCTGTATCTATGCATGGCCCAAAACCTATAGCTGGATTAAGTGGCACCGGCCTACAGTTTTCTTTGACTTCCGGGCATGTCATTTTGATCTCACAAAGTGATTGATGTGTCGATTTTTTTCCGCCTCCAAGTATCTCAAGTTTGTATACTCCGATCTCCGGGAATCGAACTTGAAAATGCCAACAGTCAGACTCTCTCATTATCAAGACGTAATTCGTTAGCTGTAGGTCTTCGGATATTTTCTTTCCAGATTCTTTCTGGTTGAAATAGAGCTTGTAAGTAAAATATATGTCTTTCTTTCCTTGAACTATGACATCACACTCTCCGCCATTGCTTGTCAAACTTCCGAGAAAACCACTTTTAATATTGATTTCTTGCCTGTGGTATTCTTGGTCGCAATACGGTATCTCGGCAAATTTTTCAAATGTCCAGGGTTGTGAAATAAGTTGCCACTTAATGTCGTCAGGATAAGCTATATGGATGAACTCAGCTGGATTTGTCAAAAAATAATATTCATTCAGCCGAGTAATCTGGGATCCCTCAGACGCGACTTCTTCTTTACGAACGGCCTTTCCTATAATACAAAAGCAAAACATAACTAAGTCAGTTGTACATCTGAATAGAATTATTAAAATTTGTTGAATTACACATTTAGCTCGGTAAGTAATTCGATATATTGCGAAGATACATTTATCAAAAAACACCATTGTAAGATAAATCTTATAAATTTTCAAAGAAAATAACTCATCACGGCATGTGTTGTGGGATGGGCACATCAGCGAGTATGATTTGCAATAGGGATTTAGCAAGACGTTTCGAGTAAGATTCACTATTCCCCATCCACAGATTTGGAAGATTCTGTTAATCTTAACTAAAGGCCCAGAATTCACAGGCAGAAACGAGACATCCTCATTATGTTAATTTTAACTCGGAAGGGTCATGTCCAATTCAAGACATTGGTATATGGGTGGCTATTATCCCCCCTTTGAGTCAGTATGTATTGTCCATTCAGAGACGGTGCATATGCATAATTAACATCGTATCAAACATAAAATAACGTCCTTTGAAGATTATAATATGCATCATAAGGAATTCTTTCAACAAATACAATGTATGGGAGCCATTGGTATAGTTTTCGCGCTTGCGTAATCAGAGAAAATTCGGCATATGAAATCACAACGTTCAACCAGATTATAAAAAAAATGAATCTCTCGAAGGTAAATATAAATTTCATAGGGTGAATATGTCAGGGTATTTGGCTGTTGCGGTGAAAATGTAGGTCATCTTAACATTAACATTAGCATTAATATGGATTAGTTTGAATTTTTTGTTTGTGTTTTTAACTGAGATGATTCCAAGAGAGGTTTAGTTTGTGTATGACTGAAATAATATGCAAAGTTTGGGGTGTTCCCGAAATAACTTTCTTCATCATAGTTCACGAATAGGTAATTTTCTAAGTGAGATGTATATTCGTTGAAAGATAAAGATATTTAGACATTGTTTGAAAATATATAAAAGAGCTCTATCAAAAAATTGTTGCATTATTTTACTGTCACAATCTGCTTAATTATCTTCATGCAAAACGGCAGTCACTGCATTTGTTTCATAGCTATCCAAGCGGTTAATATAACAGGTGAGGTAAATAAAAGCCTAAAAATGAAAATATGAAAAAAGTGTGAAGATTGAAAGTATTAATTTCAAAGAAACAATTAAATACTTATATATTTATGTGTTTCCATATTTTCTAAATTAAGATCAAAATGAACCCACAAGCTTACTGATCTCAAGATAAAAGAAATTATGTTTTCATGTAAAAGAAGGTAAATGATTACTTGAAACATTATAATTTTTTTAAATCGTTTCAATTCTGATAATTATCCTGAATATCTTCACTGAATTATATTAAATGGTCGAATATTGCATAATTATGCAAAGCTCTCCTTGAAATTAATTTTAAACACACCCATCTTTCTTATAATAGTCGCAGGCCTCCCACCCCTTAAGTCTGTACATAATTACCATTATTTGGTCCAAAGCTGTCGTTACCGATCAGATTTTATTTATAGTGGTAATAATAGAGGTATGCTTAATGTTTTAATGATGCAACAAACCAAAGCAATGAATTCATTTTAAAATTTTCCAGAACTGAAACCAATTAGCGGATACACACGTGGTAAACTATAACCTTCATTCTTAAATATTTTTCTAAATGTTTTTGTCGTTAAAATTTGACGAGTAAACCTTGCTTAAACAAACATTATTCCACTTTATAAACTAATATGAAACGAATTGTCAAAGTTTATGAACAAAAACAATAAACGTCGTATACATAATGGTCATGATTAGCTACATTTACATTGTATTTCGATGTATTTTCCTTCATATATAATCTATTTCCTTTCATACTTGTATTTAATTTTCTTGAAGAAGATAAATATTTTAATAGGGACAGATATTCTTCCAGCTCTGGATTTACATGTAATTTTTGGCACAATGCTTATTCCTCATAGACAATAAAATAACAAATATTTGGGTTTCCACAAATACATTTATAAGAACAATTTGAAGACCTAAACAATATAAAAACGAATTTCATCCACAAACTACCAATTAAAATACTATTCGTAATATAGTTAAACATTTAACAGGTCTTTATTGCTTCATTTTTCTTTCATCTTAACATTGGTCAAATTTTACGACTGTCACAATAGTCCTCTTGTGGTATGTTCAACAGAGTTGATCTGATATAGATAGCGTTGGTCACTTAAAGTATTTCCGACAGCATGATATATGTATTTTCGAAAGATTTATTGATATATTTTTTCAATAGTACTACGTCTCCCCTTTACATTGTACCTTTAAATAGGAACCTATCAATCTTTATAATTTTTTCTACATATACTGGCGGGTCTTATTGCCAAATAGGGGAATCTTCGTTTGGTCACTGAAAACAATCAAATGAATAATACTGATTATTAAATGATGTCATAGAGTTGCATCTTAGACAAGGACTAAAAAGAAATTATGTTAGAAAAATAAGAACAGAAATGAGTCCAGCAATCGTTTACTTTGATTTCCTACTAAGCTATTGCATGCCAATTATAACTGATGCTTGCAAATACAAAAGAGCCTATATAATTACCGTAATATCCCAAAATGTAAAATATACCCTATGGTCACTTGATAATGCATGACAGTACAACAAGTATAAAAACTGAGAAAAAAATTATATATATATATATATATATATATATATATATATATATATATATATATATATATATATATATATATATATATATATATATATATATATATGTAACAGGGTCAAAAGAATCCCATGTGTGGATGCACAAAATGATTTCAAGTACAATTTGTCCGTTTATATATAAATATAACACAGCAATTTTATGATCGATGCCCTGAGCTTCCAACTTTGTCATCCATAAAAGTTAAGGCAACAAACCTGCATCCTCCACAAGGATTAGATTTCCTTTACAAGCTCCTGTCACTGCGGTGAATGACCAGAGTGGAAAGACAAGCCGCCATTCACTAGCAACATACACAGAGTTCCAAATGTTCCTCATCATCCTTAGCTTTGTTTTCTCCATTCCTACCTCATACTCAACGCTTTTCGCGACGCCCGTAACAATCTCACATGGTATTCTTGCTTCCCTATGATCGACACAAATATCATAGAAAAAAATGCTAATTTTTTCCTTTTATAAGCCTTTTTTGAATGCCACTATTTGTATGTATGTATGTATGTATGTATGTATGTATGTATGTATGTATGTATGTATGTATGTATGTATGTATGTATGTATGTATGTATGTATGTATGTATGTATGTAGGTAGGTAGGTAGGTAGGTAGGTAGGTAGGTAGGTAGGTAGGTAGGTTGGTAGGTAGGTAGGTAAATAGGTAGGAAACTGATTGACTCTCTTATATTTAATTTTGTGCAAACAACTTATAGTAAGTTGAATTATTCTCTCTATGGGTTTAATATCAGGATCATTGTTAATAGAAGACGTAAATATCGTTTTTTTGGGTCAAATGTTTTGGAGTTTCCTAAGTGATTTCTAGATTAAAACAATAAGAGCTTGTTAAGTAAAAAGCACATCCTACTTAACATACAAATTCAATTTTTAATATTTAGAGAAAAAAAAGTAGATCAGTATTTTCCTCATTTTGAAAAAAAAATGCTGAAAATTCGAAATTGCAAAGAGAGCATTGGACTATTTTATTACCCAGCGCACTTTTGCAAAGCCCGAGATATATTTGCTTTCCTGTTAGTATAGCAAAGTGCTGGTTATGATCTGGTTAAAAAAATACATTTTAAAGGGTTATGAGGTAGTCGTTGAAGCTTATCAGCACCATTTCAGGACCTATAAAAAAGCAGTTGGACAAATTCATGTCAAATTTGCAACAGAAAAAGAGAAGTTATTTGATACGCTTGTATTACTTGAAGAGTTCCAGAATTGCGTGCATAGTGACCTTAAGACTTATCTTAATGAGCATAAGGTCGAAACTTTAAAACAAAAAATGTTGTTCGTACTACAAACTAGTATTCCTTAGTTTATTTTCTTTAGTTAGTAAGTCTTCCACTCAGCAGTCTTCAGTCAAAAATTATTTCAGCCTAATACGAAACCTTTCAAATCTCATTCTCGCACACTTTCGGAAATCATTTTCTGTCAAGATTGATCAGAAGTCTTTATCTCTTCCCGCGTGTATCTGTTGCAAATATAAATGACACTTTTTTTCTGATAGCTACGAAATTAAAAATCATCAATAGAATAAAGACAGGTCTATTGCAAATGCTCTTATTTCTAAGAGGTCACGGTCATGTATTGAAAGCAATACATTTGTTGGATCTAATAAACCCCAGTTTTATTTCATTATGGAGAATTATGAATCATTTATCTTGAAATGTTCTTTATCACTCATGAGTGATTCGGCAAGTCCTATCCCTGTAAAAATGTTATAAGACAGTAGCTTCTCAGAGTCTTTTATTATCAGGTATTTTGCCTTTTCTTAAAAAGTCTTCTTCTAATGAGAGTATTCTTATTCAGTGAGCATAGTGCTTTTTTGTCAATATTCCTCTACAGTCTGTAAATTTGTCAGCAGACTTATTTTCAGGACCCGTGACAGTCGGAACCATTTAGTCTTTATCCATTGAGGGCATTCATTTATTGCCAGGCAATGACCTGGATGGAGATATGTTCTGGTTAATCTCTTTGCAACTAACAAGCCTTGCTTGGATCAGAAAGTAGAACCTATTGAAAAAGAATTCCCTGATTGATACCCAGCTTGTGTAGTCATTAGAATCATGGCAAGGAATGCTGTTGAGACTAATCATGATCAAGAAAGTACTTCTTTTGCTGACATATGATTGATTTTGGAGCAACAAATCTTCGGTATTCAGAAATTATGAATAATCTAGACAAGAAACTTTCACATTGGAAGCAACAAGAACAGAATGAACTAAAACAGTTATTATTTGAATCTGAGCACTTATTTCCAGGTGTTTCTACAAGAACAAATAAATTCGACCTTGATGTTGTAATTGTAAATTATACACCTGTGAAGTAACACCCGTACAGGATAAACCCTCTCAAACAGGAATGTTTGAAAAAAATCAATTCATTATTTGCTGCAGAACAATTTCATAGAATAGAATAAAAATGTTGCTCAGAAACTAGATAATACTTTCCGCATCTGCATTGATTATAGAACGGTTGACAATTTGATTAAGATAGAAAATCATTTCCATTACCAAGAGTCAATGACTACATTGATAAAATTGGAAATGCAAAGTATGTCACCAACATTGGCCTTTTGAGAAACTATTGGTAAATTGCACTAACGGAAAGGGCAAAGGATATTTCGTTATTCGTGACTACATATGGACTTAATCAATATAAAGTGATGCCGTTTGGGATGAAGGGTTCACATAGTACTTTTCAAAGTTTAATGAACATGATTACATCTGGTCTTGATAATTGTGATGATGTCATCCACATCTACATCTGGGAAGCTCACTTAGAGACAATTCGGATTTTCTTTGACAGACTAAATGATGCAAATTTGGCAATTAATTTAACTAAAAGTGAATTTTGCTGTGCTTGTGTAATATTTCTTGGACATATAGTGAAACACTGACAGGTTAAGCCAATAGATGCTAAGGTCCAGGATATATCTGACATACTGTGGCTATTAATTAAAAGGAATTGATGAGATTTTGGGTTATATCTGGATACTATTGGAAATTTAGTTCCAATTATTCCATAATTCTTTAACCCCTGACAAATTTGCTGAGCAAATAAAACAAATTTTATTGGCCTGAAATATGTCAGGAGACTTTGAGTAACTTAAAGGCCATACTTAACAGTACTTCATACCGATTTGACGCAGGACCCAAGAAAATTTATGCAAAGTATGTCACCAACATTGACCTTTTGAGAAACTATTGGTAAATTGCACTAACGGAAAGGGCAAAAGATATTTCGTTATTCGTGACTACATATGGACTTAATCAATATAAAGTGATGCCGTTTGGGATGAAGAGTTCACATAGTACTTTTCAACGTTTAATGAACATGATTACATCTGGTCTTGATAATTGTGATGATGTCATCCACATCTACATCTGGGAAGCTCACTTAGAGACAATTCGGATTTTCTTTGACAGACTTTAATGATGCAAATTTGGCAATTAATTTAACTAAAAGTGAATTTTGCTGTGCTTGTGTAATATTTCTTGGACATATAGTGAAACACTGACAGGTTAAGCCAATAGATGCTAAGGTCCAGGATATATCTCTCATACTGTGGCTATTAATTAAAAGGAATTGATGAGATTTTGGGTTATATCTGGATACTATTGGAAATTTAGTTCCAATTATTCCATAATTCTTTAACCCCTGACAAATTTGCTGAGCAAATAAAACAAATTTTATTGGCCTGAAATATGTCAGGAGACTTTGAGTAACTTAAAGGCCATACTTAACAGTACTTCATACCGATTTGACGCAGGACCCAAGAAAATTTCAAACACGTGTCTAATTAAACTGGTTAGTAATCAAGTTGGAGCTAGCACGACTGGAACTCGGCGAAGAATTCTCGAAAAATCTAGATTAAGTTATTGTATGATGTTGTTAAGCGAAGTTCTATACAAAATTCCAAGCGATTTTTAAAATGTTTCTGAAAAAAAGAACAATCATGTTTATTTCCAAAAGCCGGATCTACAAATTCAAACTATATAACACAATAATACTCTACGCTGCATGATTGACTCCATAACATTGCAAACTATCATCAAGTATTGTATCAGGAACCTGACGTGCTACCGTTCAAAGTTGCTAATGTACCAGTTCTATCATAACAATAAACAACGGTAAATGAGTCACAAGATCAAGATGCATACGGATACAGACTCGTTGCTAATGAAAATCATCACTGATAACGTCTTCCCTGACATAGGTGCACTTCCGTGGGAATTCTAAACTATTGGGTATCCAAAAGGACCATCTACCATTTAGCAACGTCAACAAGAATATGTTGGTAAAGTAAATACTAAATTGTAAACAAGCCTATCGAGAAACAGACAAAAATTGCACTTGATTGTTGAAAAATTAGAAAAAATATTATACAGGGTCAAAAGAATCCCATGTGTGAATGCACAAAATGATTTCAAGTACAACTTTTCCGTTGAATATCTACGTTAGATGCGTGAATTCATGCACACAGCAAATCTGATCGCGGAAGTTTCTTATAGTTGCAGCCGAACATTAAACGATGGACCTTCCAATATGAAAGTTACCATGTGCTCGTTCGGGCACCACGCCATCACGTTTTAGGACGTTTGTGGATAATAATTGTGTATTCACTCGAATGACTTAATTATTTCTGCGTGAATGCTCTATTCGGTAGACTTCGTCCATTCGTTGAAGGCGCCATATGGTACGGTGGTGGCTACCAAAAGTATCATATCGGTCGTTCATGCATCGATGGCACATATAGAGTCAATAGCACAACGTTGTCTGCACTTAAATGTCCATAGTGAATGCATATATCGTACCAGATTGTCCAGTTTCTGGTTATGTCGAGGCTTTGCAACCAAGTGCAATCTTGGCCTTTCACGAGTCCTTAGATGATGCATCTGACTGATTTCTCCGAGAACCGGTACCACGATTGCATGAGACGCATATTGAATTTGATCTTTAGTATTTGAGATCATGTCGGTAACATGCGGAATCGATACGGTTTACATGTTTTGGTAGGTAATTGGAATGAAGTTATAGATCCTTCCGTATTTCCATTAATCTATAGTTCTATCCAAGGATATGCTTTTCATCATGATACTTTATCCACGCTATTCTGAGTAGTGTCGTCAGTACCGCAGCTATGTCAAGGACAATGTTATATTACAATCTGTGCATCCACGACTTTTCCAGATGGTACTGGAAGGTCCGACGAACATTAACTTCTTTTTACCACACTGGACACAAGTTTTATGGATAGCGGATCGAATATTATGTAATCGAAACCTACTTTGATTTACGAGGTTTGTTTCTTAGCTGCACCAAAATACTGCCCATGACAGAATGTTACCTCTCCGCAATCACTTTGCATTAAGTGAAGGTGTCAAAGATGTTTCAAGCGCGTGAATCGAAAGAGGCTTCCAAAAGCCATGTTATCACTATTCAAACCCGCGCGAGAAAATGCAGGACAAGTAAAGTAATTCATGAGCGAAATTGACGATAGTATGAACAAAGAAAGAACCTGGTCTGATTGTTACGATAGCCAATCTCATAGAATGCTTGCTAGTGCAGATGGTAGGAATCCAAGAAAAGCTAGATAAGGACAAAAGGCGACATCAACTGTATTGGAAAGGGAGAGGCACCCGTGTACTTGAGAAAGACCCAAGAGAAGTACTTGCAAGGATGCCAAAAATGTCAACAATCAAGTATGAGTCGCTGATGCAATCAGCGCCAAAGATAATAATAAGGTCTCAAGTATAAGTTTTGCAACTCCAATGTATGCCATCAGTTTCAGAACACGAATTCCCCCACGCAAAGAAAAGAAAGATCTCGTGTGGATTGTACCAGTGAAGTCAAATTATTCACCAATGGACGATGTACGGCCCACTTGGGTATTCAGTGAGCTAATGGGAAGATCTGGTCCAGCGTGGCAACCTTTCTAGCAAAGGAAGCCTGTTGTTGTTTGGTGTAACTTTGATGATGGTACCAAATTATATCAAGAATTTAAAATAAAATCAGACAAGGAAAGAAAACGCATAAAATGAAGCTTGTGACTCTTCCACCATAACCGGAAAATGAGCAGCACAGTTAATCTATGCATCAAAAGCAACCTAATGAAATTATCAGGCGGCTACCACTGCTTGGCATATATGAAGCCACAGGCAAAAAATGCATAATATCAAGAAATCATGCATTTATTAAACGTGTGCGGCGTAAATATGAATCCGTACCCGAATGTCTACCTGAATCCAGAATCTCAATACACAATGTCACCCGATAAAAAAACAAGTATGAAATTTTTTTTCAAACAGCAATTTCAAAAATAGGTCAATGAACTTGTGGATCAAATAGAAACTCTTATAGAACAGCCAGAAGTCATCAACGAGGTCAGGTCAATCTGTCAAAAGTTGCTCACTGACCTCATCATGAAAGCAGCAAAGTTTTTCAAGTTAATGCTCAAACTCATTGACGATATCAGTTATGTATACAAAACAGATGATGAGGTCTTAAGGGCTTTAAATTCTTCGTTTAATTGATACCATGATGCAGCGTGCAGTTGGATTTACATCCTCATGTGTCGCCTAATTGGTCACAATTTTGTCAACAAAACCAGAATTATATGTGTTTTTTTAACACTTATTACCACAGATAAATTCCGCATACTCAAGATCGCATCATCGTTGTTGCACGCTCATAGTCGGTAGCCTAGTATTAGATCGTGGACTTTTGTTGGTGGCTTTGGCTTGAATAACTAGTTCGTGTTTTCATTATCGAGCATCAATCAGTCGCATACAATATTGAATCCATACATGAATATTCAATACGCTTAGTAACATATTAAACCGCTCCAGTGGCCTAGTGGTAAGAGCGTCCGTCTCGGAAGCGGGAGGTCGTGGGTTCGATACCCGGTCGAGTCATACCAAAGACTTACAAAAATGATACTAAGAGCTACCTTGCTTGGCGCTCAGCATTAAGAGGTTAGTGTTAGGACTGGTTGGCCTGGTGTCAGGATAATGTGACATGGTGGGACGTCATGCTACATGTCTGCGGCATGATGCCCCAGTGCTAGACATCACTATAAACTGCCACACTGCATACATCGTAGCGATATGACTGAAAACTAAGTTAAAGCTACGTTAAAAATCATAATCACATTACATCACATTATGGACCAAAGTTAAAGGAATGTTAACCAGCGAAGTAGAGGCGCAAACATTGAAAAGATCATACTTACTGTCACTGCTGACACTGATTGGTTCAATAGACCTCAACCTAACTTCATAAAGATGTCGGAATCTAGATCGCATTTATTCATATTAACCAGAACAAAACATGGGTTGGGTACAAACGAGAATGCTGATAAATCCTAACCAGGATCATGATTATCATAAACAAATATAGCATGTCTTCATCTAGAATGTTATAGAAACTTTTACATATTCAGTGTCATGACTGTTGGTCACCACGGACAAAATTTAGTTTGAAGGCTCAAATTTTATCCAGAAGAGTATTTAAACGTCTTTGACATTTGTATTGAAGACTTATCGCTAGGTATACATGATTGATTTTGAATATCCGCACGATTATGACGTAAAAAAATTAACCAAGGATGTGTTGGATCAGCTTGAAGAGGATACCAACATCGATGGTTGTTGTTGTTGTTGTTGTTGTTGGGCTTAAAGCCATTTTCAGCACACGATAGGCTATTCATGGCGGCCAGTGTTAATGGTGGAGGAAGAAACCGTGAAATCACCCGAAAGAACCACCGACCCACGAGAAGCTACTGGCAAGCTTTCTCACATATCCACATTCGCCGAATCCTAGACTCGAACCCACGCAGACAGAGGTGAGATGGCAGTGATCCGTAACGGACAGCGCTGTAGACCACTTGGCCACTCGGGGCCCCAACATCAATGGTACTTTCTTGCTGCTTGTCGGCGAATATGTGCCTGAAAACGAGGTTAACACGCTATCTCAAATAAAAGCTAATCTAGGACCAGATATAAATCGACAGTTGATAACATCCTTATCTGTCAATTCCACCTCGAAGCCAACATGGAATCATGGAATCATCTTAATAGCACACGAAAACTCTAGGTCGATGACTATACCATTGGAAGTAAAAATACGTGGGAATGACCTCTAATACAATTAATTAGAATTCACCGACATATCCATCGCAACAAAATTCTCCATCAATTATATTGAAATAATATTGGCTCAATCAACTCAACAAAAAACCCCAAAAGAATAACAAACTAATATCCAACTAAAACGCACATGTTTGTGTTACAGATCTTGAAGAAAAAAGAGAAAGATGTTTGACGACATCAATTATTAAAGTAATTAGTGCAGTTGTAGGAAAGCCGCCTAAAAGAGTGCAAACAAATGCCTGAGACAAATATGTTAGTGTTGCCATGATACAGCTGGGCAATGTATGCCTGTCAAGCAATTATATTTCGCTGTGCGTGCTGTTATGGATAGAAAAACTATGATGGACCAACCTAGTTTCCAACACGAGAAAATAACCGAAGCGTAACAACAGCTACGAAATAAAATCACCAAAGAGACTGCTGTAGTTGCGATGTATATCTCGCGTGTGTTCCTGCACATTCATTTGAGGACAACAACTGTCCTGATATTGCTGGAATTCTGACCAAGGCGACGACCACAGTTGCAACAAGTGGAATTGTTAGCCAAATGACCTCGGTAAAAATATGTTTCGCCGGCGCTAAAAAAAATAATTTTATTACAGCTGCATCTACAAGTACTTGTCTATTCGGAAATTTTCACTGCAGCGATAACTCCGAAAGCAGTATGAAACTGGTACGCTAGCTCGGAGATAGAACCACAACATTCAGTTTACCTGCAAATCGAGTGAAGCTTCGCAGAGGCGATCGTCGGGTGGGAGAGAGAGGTGTGGGGCTTTCTAGAACGAGATCCACCGCGGACGATGACCTCTTCAGGCCTGTGTTTGCAAGCCTGTGGGAATGCACTCGCTTGTGCAAAATAGGTAAAGTCTAAGGGTACAAAAGATATGCAACCATACTTTTAAAACAAAAGTTTGAAACTTTATTATGATAATGCAGAGATTAGTAGTGCGGATAAATAAGCGCAGACATCGAGAACTTCCGATGTGTAGCTGACCGAAAAATGACACTGTGTGCATTTTAGACACATATCAGGCTTCAGTAATAAATTATATGATTGTTTTGTATGCTGGTATTGCATTAAAGATTAACTTTGAGCAATATACAATCAATATATGATCACACTAACACACTATGAGAATCTTGATTGTTATATTCCAAGTTTATAGATGGAAAATATGATTATTATTATTATTATTATTATTATTATTATTATTATTATTATTATTATTATTATTATTATTATTATAATTCAGTTCGACCGTAGATATTGTATATTAAGAACATAAGCACACGGTGGCCCAGTGATCTAAAGCGCTCCCTATATAGATCATTTACATCTCAATTGTCAGAGTGAGTTCGAATACAACTTTCCGTTAGTCCGCGATTTTGGCAGGTTCATCTTCCACCAAATATAATGAAGACCATGTAGAGTATATCATGTGCTGAAAAATTGCGTTAAACCAATAAACAATAGCAACATACCAAGAACATACAAAAGATGTATCATTTTCATTTGGTTAAAAGTCAAGGTGTAGCTACTAACACTCAAGGAAATTGATTCTTCCTTTCATAATTTAACTCTATCTCTGGTGTAATGTCAGGTAGAATGAGGGCCAATATAGTGTATGAATTACCAGCAAAGCCGTGCGAAGAAAGATGACATATTTTCGTCCTTTTGTTCCACACGTTTCATAAATCCTAGTGGTGTATTTGGATTGATGTCTCCCATGCTGTAGTCCTGCTTGGAGACAGGATGATTCCCCATCCACATATATATGGCTCTCAACTTCTCCAAATCAGTTTTCAGCCCATTGGTAAGGTAATGTATCAGGGTATCGTAAGACTTGACACATTCTTGAGGTACCTGCTCATTACAACAGTGTTAAAGAAATTTTTTCAAAATGACTTATCCCCCCCTACAAAATTATAATGTAACACGATTGATAATTACTGCCCTAAAGCATGCAAGGCTATGCCAAGTTAGGCTGTTCTATAATAGCATATGTGTAACCTTGTTCAGATCAGATATGACTACACAGCACAGTGTAAAAGGATATTAAAAGGGATATTTTTGTACAATAACGTTTTGTAATGCGCGTTGTTTCTCTATATCTGTAAAGTTTATTAGTGCACTGATATATCTGATCACGTTCAACCATAACCACTTAGCAATAGCCAAACATGATCCCCATAACCACTTAGCAATAGCCAAACGTGATCCCCATAACTACTTAGCAATAGCCAAACGTGATCCCCATAACCACTTAGCAATAGTCAAACATGATCTCCATAACCACTTAGCAATAGCCAAACATGATCCCAGTATATCTGATACCAGTCTTAGTGTATAAAATTATGCTTGATATAAAACTATTGATTTTACCGAGCATGTGACATTGATATTTGTAAAGTATATTTTACCAAACAATTTTGCTCAATTTTCAAATCAATTTTAAATCAATAATAAAGAATAATTTTAAAATTTAGACATGTGAGGACTTATTTATCTTTTCATTTAATATTTGTTACAATTAAATTTACAACAATTGAAGATATTCGCAACTGAGACGAACTATATATACACGTCTGTCTAGTTTTAGTTTGTATTACCTCTCTCGCCTTTTTATCAATATCCTTGAACTTTTGCGGATTGAATAATTCGTTCTTTAGCTTGTTTGCCGGTCTCACTGCTGGAAACTTGATCTGTGCTTTTAGCCTTAAAACCTGTTAAAGAAATAGACGTATTTGTTACATTTTTCACAACAGAGATGAATGAGTCGCAATTACAGGCGCGTACTTATACTATCAGTTTTGACTTCATAAAATGTTCTAACATCAAAATTCGTTAAGCAACTGTTGTTTGTATTGCAATACAAGTGTTAGATAAAGGTTCGACTCGGGAGCTCAAGAGAAAACCGACCTATCTCTGGTTCATGAAAACTGCTGTATGATTATATTATTTGAAGGGGAAAAAAGTACACAAGTACAATGCATAAAGTAAAATTCTAAAAAGAAATTGTATACAGTTGTACAAAATAAATACAGTTTAAGAGGAATAGCTGTTGAAGGATATTATATTGATGTGGTAAATCAGTATTGGGGGGGGGTTGTTTGTTTTGTTTAAATTGTGTTTTGAACTAGGAGAACATATATAACTGATCGAATCCCTTTCATCAGCGTTCTGTTGTATTTAGAATTGCTTTATCAAGGATGATAAACTAATGCGACTGAAATGTGCATCTATTTAAAATATCTACAGTTGTTTACTGATGTCTCCATAACAATAATCATCGTGTATTTGACGTATACATTTGTTATTTGAAAGATTAAACAATACTAAACATGTAGTATTACGCATAATTGTCTCTGACATATCATGCTGCGACTGAGTTAGATGCAGTTTGTTTTATTCCTTGATAATGAAAAGTATTGTTTAATATTGTTCATAAAATTGTGTTAAAGTTTATTATCATCAAACAGGATTATTTTGTGTGTATCATTATCTAAAGTTTCTACTGTAGTAGATTTTTTGGTAATATATCTAATATTTTTCTTTAGTTTTATTGCATTTGGTATCTTTTATTATTCTTATAGCATAGTATAATTTGGTTGGTCATCTTTGATAGTATATTTCTTATAATATTGTGTAACTTGGTGCGTCATTTCTGATATTATAATTCTTATGACATGGTATAAATTGGTTGGCAATCATTAACAGTATGTATGATAAGGTCATCCCTATTGAAGTTTTACGTAATAAATTGAGCAAATGGTTTCTGTCCTTGCCATGTGCTACCAACAATTACAAATGGCAATCAGAAAAAAGAGGTGATGCTATGTATATGTTATTATCGACATCAAAGTTATTTTTCCATTATAATACTTAGTCTTGATAAAAACTAAGATTGATTCTCTTAATAGCCAATGCTCTTGTACAATTTAAATATTTATCTAAGGACTTGGCATAGTTTTCACTTATTTTGTTTCAAACGCATAGTTTATGTTTAAACTATTACTACCATCAAAATTGGATTTTACATGCATTAAACGTTCCTTAAGAAATAAATGATTTTATTTTGGTTTTTATATTTTATCATCCAATTTCAGTGCACTATTTTTATTGATGTCGCTAGTACAGGAATAATAAATACCACAAAACTGGAATTACTTGTATTGCCACTGTACATGCAGCACTCACTATAGGCAGCAAAGTTCATTTAGATATATTTCCATATAATTTCTAACATCCCCTTTGTCACTTATTGCTTTAATTAAATTTTATAATATCATGTTGCATTTGTCTGCAAAGTCAAATTTAAATAACGAGGCAGAAATTTCTGTTTCAACATTACACATAATCTTAATTATAGTTGTTTTATCAAACCAGTCCATACATTATTCACTAATGATGATTAAGTCATCACTTTCCACATATCACCGCCAGGATTGTGACAAAAAATGAACCAAAAAAATGAAAAACACAATACCAAATCAACCATCAAAAGAAGGAAAAATATTAGAACTTGAATGTGACGCTGATAATGAGAATAATTATTTACCGAGGTCATGCAAACTTATCCCGAAATCATACTAATGCAAATTATACATTGATTCTGAAAACTTGATATCATTAGCGAGATATCATTGTAATGAGTTGTGTGTGTGTGTGTGTGTGTACGAGAGAGATTTTGATTTTTAACTTAGCTTTATACACTTTTCCAGTCATACCACTACGATGTCTGCAGTGTGAGAGGTCTATTACAATGTCTAGCACTGAGGCAACACGCCACATACATAATACCATAGAAGCATATTTCAGCTGAATTATCTTACGAGAGAGAGAGAAAGAAAGAGAGAGAGAGAGAGAGACAATGGGAGAAAAAGAGAGAGAGAGAGAGCACAAATGTTTTAAAGATGTACCACGTGATGAATTAATTAGCACATCTGCAAAATCTTTAATGCTTTTTGCGTTATAGTAATATTTTGAATAAATTTTATAAAAATGTCCATTCCAGCTATATAGGTCACTAGACAGACGCAGAGATAACGAAAATTATTTCTTTCGAAACATCTCAGCAATGAGTGTTATCTGACATTATAGTATAGTATAGTATAGTATAGTATAGTATAGTATAGTATAGTATAGTATAGTATAGTATAGTATAGTATAGTATAGTATAGTATAGTATAGTATAGTATAGTATAGTATAGTATAGTATAGTATAGTATAGTATAGTATAGTATAGTACAGTATAGTATAGTATTGTATAGTATTGTATAGTATAGTATAGTATAGTATAGTATAGTATAGTATAGTATAGTATAGTATAGTATTATATGCTCATCTTTTTTCTCCCTTAACTTTACATTGTCAAAATCGTTAAATATTGAACACCTTCATATTGCACTCCCACGTGACTGATGCACGTGAATGAAGAACTACTTTTTATAGTAAACAATGGACGCAGACGCCAGTACTTTAGATTTATTATGTTTGTCGGTGGATAAAGTAAACCAACTGTTTAAACCATTTGAAAGTAGAGATGCCAAAGTTGAGAATGTGAATGAATTCATAGATTCACAGAAGAAATTTTCAACGAAGCTGGCGACTGAACGTGATATCAGAAATGTTCAGCGATGGCTGTATGAAATATAAACAAAGAAAAAAGGAGTAACAATTTTTTTAGACAATGCAAAGAATGAATGAAAATAAAATCACATAACATAAAAAAATATGGGAAAATATTAATGAATTGTATAATCTGCACATACCAAACTGTTTTCACAATGAAATACATTAATCAACATTGCCAAATATAAGAAGACTGGTTTTTATGTCAGGTGCATTGGATTATTGAATTAAATATAACATATTCGCGATGCAAATGTTAAAAATTGCAGGTATTATCCGAGACCAATGGGGGTTAATCAGCTTGGAACTCTGATGAAACGAGCAGCCGAAAGGGCACAAATCCAGGGGAGAATTACCAATCATTATGTAAGGAAGACTACTGTGACAAACCTGTCAATAGCTGGGGTCCCTCCAACAAAGATAATGCAAGTGACTGGGCATAAAAATGTCATATATAACTGGTAATAGTAATGAGAATAAATCTACTTGCCTTTTTGCCTCTTTAATCTCCTCAAAATATACTTTGTACTTTGTGGACTCTTTCTGCTAATAAGAATTACGTATTTCCAAATACTGTTACACATCTGTGTACTATAATATATAAGCCTATAGACTCCAGACTACATTGTTGAAATTGAAATCACATTCCATAGTAGACTGTACAGAACTCCGCAACAAATGAATCTGTTGTTCACAAATAATAAACAATATTGAAACAAGCATCTTCTTAAGAATTTATGTTTAAAATCTTTCATATTTTTCCAGTTTACGAATTCAAACTATCCATGGCAGAACCGAAACAGTTATGCCGATTGTTGTCATCGCCAGTCCCTAAAGTCACACGTACATCGTGCGGAAAACACACAGACGGAGATAATCGGAATTTGGCTGTATTGACAGAGAAACAAAATCTCTCAATTCCTGACCAGCTGGGAACTTTGTTCAATGGCTCAGTCATTCATAATATGAATTTAAATTTCAATTTCAGATAGACCAAAATGGGATTTCTTTTTTAAATGAGCGAGCGCGCGGTACGCTATGAAGTCAAAAGGTCGATGGGCGGAGCTATATGCGCGTAAATACTATTATTGTGTATTTATAGGTTACTGCATTTGTATGGAAAAATATGAACGAGTTTTTTTGGATAGCTATACTGCACGACCTTGGAAGTGCAGTATAGCCATCCGAAAAAACGAGTTCATATTTTCCCATTCAAATGCAATAACCTTTTTATTATATGCTCATTTTTGTTTCATTACCAAAGACTTAATAATAAAATTCACAACAAAATATATTTAATAATAAAATTTATTATTTTATTATTAAAATAAATAAGTTGACAATCGTAAATTCTCCTTCAATACACAATAATAGTATTTATGCGCATATAGCTCCGCCCATCGACCTTTTGACTTCATAGCGTACCGCGCGCTCGCTCATTTAAAAAAGAAATCCCATTTTGGTCTATCTGAAATTGAAATTTAAAGTCATATTATGAATGACTGCGCCATTGAACAAAGTTCCCAGCTGGTCAGGAATTGAGAGATTTTGTTTCTCTTTCAATACAGCCAAATTCTGATTATCTTCGTCTGTGTGTTTTCCGCACGATGTACGTGTGACTTTAGGGACTGGCTATGACACCAATCTGCATAACTGTTTCTGTTCTACCATGGATAGTTTGAAATCGTAAACTGGAAAAATATGAATGTTCTTAAACATAAATTCTTAAGAAGATGCTTGTTTCAATATTGTTTATTATTTGTGAACAACAGATTCATTTGTTGCGGAGTTCTGTACAGTCTACTATGGAATGTGATTTCGATTTCAACAATGTAGTCTGGATTCTATAGGCCTATATATTATAGTACACAGATGTGTAACAGTATTTGGAAATACGTGATTCTTATTAGCAGAAAGAGTCCACAAAGTACAAAGTACATTTTGAGGAGATTAAAGAAGTAAAAAGGCAAGTAGATTTATTCTCATTATTACAGTTTTATATGACATATTTTTATGCCCAGTCACTTGCGTTATCTTTGTTGGAGGGACCCCAGCTTTTGACAGGTTTGTCACAGTAGTCTTCCTTACAGAATGATTGGTAATTCTCCCCTGGATTTGTGCCCTTTCGGCTCCTCGTTTCATCAGAGTTCCAAGCTGATTAACCCCCATTGGTCTCGGATAATACTTGCAATTTTTAACATTTACATCGCGAATATGATGTATTTAATTCAATAATCCAATGCACCTGACATAAAAACCAGTTTTCTTATATTTGGCAATGTTGATTAATGTATTTCATTTTGAAAACGGTTTGGTATGTGCAAATTATACAATTCATTACATATTTTCCCCATATTTTTTGTTTTGTTATGTAATTTTATTTTCATTCATTCTTTGCATTGTTTAAAAAAATTGTTACTCCTTTTTTCTTTGTTTACAGTATATTTCATACAGCCATCGCTGAACATTTCTGATATCACGTTCAGTCGCCAGCTTCGTTGAAAATTTCTTCTGTGAATCTATGAATTCATCCACATTCTCAACTTTGGCATCTCTACTTTCAAATGGTTCAAACAGTTGGTTTACTTTATCCACCGACAAACATAATAAATCTAAAGTACTGGCATCTGCGTCCATTGTTTGTTTACTATAGAAAGTAGTTCTTCATTCACGTGCATCAGTCACGTGGGAGTGCAATATGAAGGTGTTCAATATCGCCGGATATTGAACGATTCTGACAATGTAAAGTTAACGGAGAAAAAAGATGAGCATATAATAATGAAGGAGAATTTACGATTGTCAACTTATTTATTTTAATAATAAAATAATAAATTTTATTATTAAATATATTTTGTTGTGAATTTTATTATTAAGTCTTTGGTAATGAAACAAAAATGAGCATATAATAAAAAGGTTTCTGCATTTGAATGGGAAAATATGAACTCGTTTTTTCGGATGGCTATAATGTACTCCCAAGGTCGTGCAGTATAGCTATCCCAAAAACTCGTTCATATTTTTCCATACAAATGCAGTAACCTATAAGTATAGTATGTGTTATATATATATATATATATATATTTATATATATATATATATATATATATATATATATATATATATATATATATATATATATATATAGTTACAAGTGAAGGGGGGTGTTTGGTCGAGCGTTGTCAAAACCCTGGTGCGAATCCCGCTAGAAGTCATAAGTTTACACCGTATTTCCAAAGACTTCTATACAACTTTCAGTTGTAAGTTGGAAAGCCTGACGTGGCCATTCTATAAATTTTACTCTAATCAATCTAAGACCAAATTATTTACAACTTGCCAAAAAACCATCAACCGCACATCTGCATAGTTTCTCTACATTAACTTTCCGTATCGACAATAGTTCACACCGTAGAAACTCTACAACTATCCCTAGCACGGGGGACTATTTTAACTGCGCCACCTGAGTCCAGTCGATCTACCGTTTCAAGGCGCATCACACCAGTAAATCTACATCACATTTGCCACTATGGTGTCTCCCGGGTCCTTTCTCATTTATTCCATTGTGTAATTTACCGGTTTCCTACAATAAATACTGCTGCTACAGTCACAACACCAATGTACACCACTAGATTTTATAAAGTACTACCTCAGTCGCAACACCAATGTACACCACTAGATTTTATAAAGTACTACCTCAGTCACAACACCAATGTACACCACTAGATTTTATAAAGTACTACCTCAGTCACAACACCAATGTACACCACTAGATTTTATAAAGTACTACCTCACGACAGAGACAGTCATGCGGATTGGGTCAGAATTCGCTACTCATTGACCATATCATCTTGGAAACTCACTAACACTTTCCGTGACGTTTGCTCCTAATAATTGACTAATTATTTCGTGCTAAGGAATACTTCCCATTGCACCCAATTCCAATGATCAAACAAGTAATCACAAACATAAGAATAGCTTAACCTAAATGCGCATCTCCTTAATTTTATTACAATATAATGACATAATATTAATTTATTTAATCAAGACTGCATACCCTATCCACCTCGCTTTCTTCATTAGCCGTCTTTGGCAACTGTTCAGGTAAATCAGCTGGCCTTGCCCTTGCCGCGGGCAGTTTTTCCTGCAAAGAAGTCAAAAATAATTAAATAATATATGATAGTAATAACAATAAGATTAATTTCTTCATAATGTACAGTGTGTGTTCAAAATTGGGGTCACATAAAAAGTACGTACTAATGTACCTTTAAATGGAGAAGCTCTGCGGCCAATTTGGTTATAGGGTAGGAAAAGGAAAGAAACATCTCTAAACACGATGATAGTTCGCTCGAGCTTACCAAGCGCTGATGCATTTCTTCGTATGCTTTGCTAAAGGTAGAAATATAAAGGTATGCTCCTAATGATCGAGCACTTCAGCCTTACTATTTATAGACTATATAAGTCTTGGTCAACTTTTATAAGTAGTATTTCAAAAAAGTTCAAGAATAATGCATTCTCTCCATAGATTATTCTCCAGTATTAGAACATTAATGCCTTTCTTCTGGAAACCACTAGCAGAATCATTAACGTCTGTTCGAATTTATGCATTAAACAACATATATGTTAGCTTACGCATGGTTTTCAATACTTTCAGGCGAAAAATTTAACTCCGCGATTGTTGACATATTTAGATAGCGGACAAAGATAGAACAAGTTCAGAAAAGTTCACCCGAAAGGTCCATGCAAAAATCAAGTCGGAAAAATGAACTGGGACAAAAATATAATTTACCCCATTCCTAAAGAAACAAAAAATAAAATCAGAAAATGTGCACAGCTATTTCAAATCGAACATACAAAGAGAAAACCGGTAAACCGTTGCTGAGATATAGCTTAAAAAAATTGAATAAAAACAAATCTAAGATTTATGAAATCTCGGAAAATGCTGTAGAAGCTAAAATTTTCAAATCATTTCTAGATGTTGTAATTAAAATTTAACAGCATATTTCTGTCTATTAAAAAACTTCGACAGCTTAAAGCTGAACCGAATGATGACCTCATAACATCAAAGGGAATTAGGTACTTTGCTAAACTTTTGCCATTTAAGCCAGGTTTGTTGTTATCTGCACTGAGTATTAGTTTAACAACATTTAGACATTATTTTTAAAAAAATAATGAAAGTACTATAAATTTGCAATTAATATTTTGCTGTTAGGGCATTAATAGCTATAACCTCCAAAGATACAATAGTTTCAAGTAATAGTTGCCTCCCATACAGTAAACTCTTATGGGTCAAAAGATTAGAAAACAACGAATCGCTTCAATGATGAAGTTAGACGACTTGCTTTATTCAATGCTTTGTCTTGTGATCTTCAACCTGCACGTGCCAAAAGATCCACATAAAACTGAACTTTGAAAACAACTTAAAACCTTTTACGTGAATATTAAAAAATAAAACGAAGTTTAAACTTTGAGGACAATAAAAGTCTGTCAAAGATGTATTCATCGGAATATTGGGATGCCAGTTAAATTGTCAAAGTTCGTGCATAAAAAATGAACACAGAATACTTTGCAAATCCTTGCATTCATTTTCATTTGATCATCATATACTAAGATTTGTTGTCCCCCACTATCGGATATGATAAAACAATATGGTATTATAAATAATAGATTTGAAATCAGGAGATGATGAAGTTGAATGTCCGGTGCATGGAAAGAAGTTTGGAATTGTCCAATATTACCAGGAGAACGTGCTATTCCATAAAAGTAACTACAAAAGCTCCACTAAACATAATATATTTTTTCAAAATTCAATAAAATTCCGCCAAGTACTTGTTTGAAGAATAATAAAGTAACACAGAAATGACTAATATAGATATTAACAACTTTGTCATTGTCATTCATTGTATCTGGTTTGAATTAGAAGAACAATCGATCCGATAGCATATAAATACCTAACTTTAGCTAATGTTAAAGGGGGTATTCAGTTTTTAATGATCAGAAAACAAAATACATATGCTCTACAAAATGTACATTTATTTCTGATGGTACGGTAAATATTCAAAACAATGGGCTCAAATCAGTTGCATTTTAAGCATCAATAAATGTTTTTCAAAACATCTCATAGGATGAAAATTTGTGCAGTGGTTATCTGCGGTAACAGTTTTTCCGAAATCTGATGGAGACTGAATACAAAACTTTCTCGATTATCTAATTATCATCTGTCCATCTCTTCTATACAAGATTTATACTCAGTATAATAAATGAACGGACTATATCTTTGATGTAGCATGTTGCTTCGCACATACATTTCCCACCATTTCCAAAACTTTAAACTGGTACACCCAGTCAATCACGCCTGCGAATTATCTATTTCAATATTGTTCTGCCTAATGCAGTATTTCAAAGTTTGTAACTTCTTGACTAGCAAGCACATTTCCTGGTCAGGTTGGCTAAACCTATGCCGAATGTATGTGGTGAAGGCAGTGGTGAGTATTGTGAGTTTTTACACACACACATACACACACACACAAACACACATAACACAAATACACACACGGCGAGTAATACTTTCCCATGGATCTATTGTGGGTTCTGGCTCACTGGCTCTTTTTTGTCTTGGCTCACTGTGGTTCTGGCTCATTTGTTTCTGGTCATTTTATGAACAAGATCGAGTGTGTGAATGCCATTGGAGGTGTAACGTTTAGCATCGAAGGGGCATAGTCCTTTCTTTTACGGATGAATAGGTTAGAGATATGATGTACTGTAATGGAATGTTCTACTGGAGTAGTCATTCATATGTCCTTGTAGTGCTTGTGGATAATCGCTAAGATCAAAGAGGTATTTGTGTTAACAGATATCTGCCTAGACGTCGTCGGTATGCACTTTATAAACGTATGGTCATTATTCAAGCTAAAGCAGTATCAGCTGAACAACCAGACTGTGTCAGAAATCAATGGCTACTTACATCAAGCCAGCACCATCCTGAACTTGATCCTGTACAGTGATGACTACAATATATGATGGTTCAGAGATACAAACAGTAGATCTACGGTCAGCAATGAATTCTGCACAGAGGAGTATGCTGTTGCCTTGAGGGTTGTAGAAGCCACTAACGCTATCGTGTACAGATCTTCGCTGCATTAACATATGCGCGTATTTAGCTGATATGACACCCAAAGCTGAAGGTACTGCCGTGGTGAGAACCGCTATCGCCTCCGAGCTGTCAGATTGTCAGACGTTACGTACCTCAATCTGCAATGTCTGATTCGCAACTTAACGTGCTCTTGCCATTACTAGTCAAGAGATCCGCATGACGTTTCCTCTCAGCAGCATCTTCGACGTGTGTCGAGATATGTTTACCGTATTCAGAGGTGTCAGGCACACACAGGTGCTACAAAGAGACTTGCCCGCTCAATATATATATATATATATATATATATATATATATATATATATATATATATATATATATATATATATATATATATGAGACAAAGTGCAGAAGAACAATTCAACATGGTTGTCGTTGTGGGTACCAAAAAATCAACCCTCCACGACGCACATGCTCAATCCGGAAACGAACCTGATAGACTCATGTTGATTCAACGACAAGTTAACTCCGTAGCTAATCATAAGTCTGCGTGTAGATGCATCATTCATTACCTCTGTTAGCATGGATCGCTGCATCTTTGCTGCCAAGATTGCTTGGCCTCTGAAAAAGACCCCAGTTGCCAGGAACCACGCGTGGCAGAGGCATGAGAAGAAGAGGAATTAAGCAGCTTCGATCTTGAGAATATCCTAGGATCATGCTTTCAGTATTTTAGATGTATCTTTTCTAAAGACCAGCTTCCCGAATACATCACATCCAACGAGAGCTGCATCATTAACCTACAAATTATTTCGATGGACATGGCACACATTGGGTCGTCGGCGTCAACAATCTTCATTGTGACGATGTGGAGCATTTCGATTCATAAGGTTTGCATCCTCCAGATATCTCCAAATAAGGAGTGTGTATAAGTCGTTTCAACTTCAAAATGTCGACAATAGCACTAGTGGACGAATCTGTGTTGGCTACATCCAGAAAAAAAGAAATTTCCCCGTCCAAAAGTGTTATCGCTAGAAAATACACATTTTCCAAAATAATACCCATTCCTCATATAGCATCCACGAACACGTGGTGTCGGAAGTGCAAAGGCAAAACGGGGAGTGTCGACGATCCCATTGAGGCGGTCACCAAAAATAATTGACACATGATCAAGTCGAGGCGTTTTGTGTGTGATAACAAAAGCTCTCACCGTCATACGTAAAGCTTAGTATCATGGCTTTGTATATCAAATGTAACAGTGCAGACACTGCATGCTCGATACGACTTGCGAGGACCTTCGAGTGCAAAGAAATATGTGCGTGGGAGACTGTCAATTATGCGGACAACGACAAATTCTTGGGGGAGCCATTAACGCCCGTACACGGATCCGTAAGCTTCCCTCGTGGTGGATGGACGTTGACCTGACGCTAATGACTGTAACTGTGTTTCGCCCACTCATTTTCCTTTTCTTCACGCTCTTCACAACAGATCATCTACGGCACATAACTCAAATCCATATTCGCATTTGTTATCAGCTCCTTCGCACGCTTCAACCACTCCTAAAACTCCTTCTCACTTAAATCAGGTATCTCCTTTTTGCTCTCATTGCTCATTTCTGATCGAGCCACATTCCAATGCCAATTTGGAAACTCTATCTTCGCTATACTACAAACACATTTCTAACCTAGTAGCTATTTTCTAACGCAATGAGAAATTTTCACAACAATAAAAGCGTGAGTTATAAACTCCTCAACACAGTAGTATAGATCCATGGGAAAGTACTCCTGTCGTATCTCACAGAGAAAGGTGAGCCAGATTCCAATTCTTTATACTACTTTCTCTGACCTCGGCGGGTGATTAATGCTGAGTCTGACAACAGCAAAGAGACTGACACGGTTTGCTTTAGTAGTCGTGGGGAGAGTAAGTCGAACGCAACATTCTTAGTCCATCGTGCATTTTTAATACTTTTGATCCTTATTAGCTCTGAATGAAAACTGTTTTATCTTAATTACAAAACTCACTAATTGTTGAGCTGGTTAGTTATGAAAAGTGAATGAATGATTTTATTTGTTTTGCGGAATATTCACTGGTGTCATATAATTTCATGTTATCCTTCATGACACTGTTAAATCTTTTCCTACATTCACAGTTAAATTTTATCGTTCGTGTCAATCTAATTGTTTTCTGTCTCAGCATGATGCATACTGAATATTCTTATTCTATCACCGAATTTCAAAAAAAGGAATTATTTAATAGAAATCGTATATCAACCACTTGCTTAGTTCTAATACTGTAAACCAATCAAAGAGCGGTTTGCTTATTGCATCATTTTGTTTTTCAGACTGAACGACACCAAAGTTTTATCTAATATAGTTCTCCTATCAAATCATATGTCAGTTGGACATTTGAAAAAGCTTGATTCATCTGTACACAGTTTTACTATATTTGTAATTTTGCTCGTATTCTCAAACTTTTTCCCGATTATAGTGCTCTTGATCCATTTGAAGATATCTTGCTCTGACCTTTTAAGGGCTTTTGTTTTGAAACTTGCATTGAGCTGAATGTAAGGTTTAATTCAACGATTAACGTTCAAGTAAGACAACTCAGGCTTTTCTTTTCCGGGGTGGGGGCAATTTTAAATCTGTGTGGTACTCTTTAAATTAATGTGTCACACTCTTTTTGTTTTCTTTTCGCGCCATAAATAGCATATCGTGTGCTGAAAAATGACGTTAAGCCCAACAACAACAATCTTTTCTCGTTTTCAAATGTGCACCATTGTTTCAGAAGTCAATATAGTGCCTTTTTTCAATTTCTTTGGCAACTCTACTAAATTGTTCAATTTCTTTGGCAACTCTACTAAATTGCTGGAGAGCAGATTATAAACGATCATGGCGATGTTTCAAAATCTCTGTGTCTACATCTAATATAAAAACACATCGATATTATTAAGTATTTCAAACAGATTGCCTTCTACCCAGTACTGGATTTAAAATGGTGATTAGATTTGTTGATCTTAGGGCCCATCTTCTTGGTAAAAAAAAAGGATGAATTTTTCATTGTAAAAATAATGACTGAATAATAATATTTTAACTGCCCCTAAATTTCTTGAGTATCTATGCCTGACTACCTTTGTTGGCCTACCTGGCCTACCTTCTTCAGGGACCAAATAACGAGCCTCATAACTTAACTACCACAGGGCTTCATTTGTCCTAAATCTTGCACTGCTTCTACCCAAGTCAAATATGTTAAATAAATAATTTTGATTTTGATACCCCATGTTGGATATCCTTAAAGTGCAATTCAGTATTTCAACGCAAACACGCAAACGAGAGTTGTCAAATAGTTACCACTTTTGCAACAATATAACTGCAGTACTGCCATAAGCACCGCACACCCTCTCACGTATACAGATGTAATAAACTGAGACATTAAAAACACAAGGTAACTATATTACAGACATCACACCTGAGACTTATGTTGCACTTCATGACAAAGTTTTGATGCGTCTTTATGATTTATGACCTGCAATTACAAATTCGTTCATTGAATCTAAACAAATGTAGCAGTTAAATAACTTCCATTGCCAACTATGATTCTGTTGCTACAACATAAACATATGTGATTTCAAAACAGTTTATCTACTTCAAAAGCCATTATCATGCTTGCTTGTAATAAATAATACGTCAGATTATGAGACGTATATGTCAAGGCTAATGCACAAACAGTTAATGGTGTTAGTTCAATTGATATTATTTAACAGTTTTAGAT